>CM070564.1:44424889-44742487 GCA_036346405.1 Phyllostachys edulis
AAGAAGATCCAGAGATCGCCAGCGACGCGGCCGCAGGCCTCGACGACGTCAACGAGGACGGAAACGGAGGCCGCGGGCGCGGCGTTGGATGGGGACGAGCCACGGAGGCGAGGCGAGGCGAGGCGAGGAGGCGCAGGCCAAGGGCGCGAGGAGGGCGCGAGGGAGCGGAGGCTTGGCCACGGCGAGCGAGGTCGTGGGGCGTGGAGGAAGGGTGATGCGCCGGGCGTGAGGAGGGCGCGAGGAGCCGGAGGGCACTGGCGTGGCGACGGGCGGACCGTGGTGAGGTCGCGATGGCCGAGGTCGCCGATCCAGCCCCAGAGCTGCCGATGGAGTCGCCGAGTGGGGGAAGGGGATGAGGTTTTGAACTCTGGATGTGGATCAGTGGATGGATGTGGATGGAGTGGGAAAACCGGGGAAGGAGCGTGTGGGGTGGCTGGGCCGGATCTTCGGGCGCCCAAGCAATGGCGCGTGGGCTCGGCCAGCTCCGGATGCTGGGCGCCTCGAGCTAAATGGTTGAATCCTTCTTTTAGGCTTATATATAAAAAAAAATTGTACTGCTGTTTTCTCTGGGCCTCGGGCTATAGCCCACCTGCCCGAGGCCCAGATCCGCCCCTGCCTGGAACGATTGCTACCACAAAGAGGTTATGATTTCTTTTCCCCTTCATCTATAGGTTCAATCAAGAATAATTCATCACGAATTGCAGATTCGACATAAGGAGTTGTATCGAGTATTACCTCTGTAGTTTCATACTTTTTACCATAATATATTTCTCAAGTTCTAGAAATATAACGTTGTCAAGGCATTATTATTATTATTATTATGAACCTATCGGATGGATACAGGGTACAAGCACTTTCTAGCTTCGCCAAATTTTCTTTGCTGCATTTTTTCCACCTCTAATCTCAACTGTAGGATAATGCAGACAAGTAGTTGGTGGTGGATTCAAAGTGCTGACGAGATGCATAGAGGTCAAACCAGCGGCGGCTCCAAGACCAAAGCTTACGGCTTGCCGAATGCCGACTTGCCGGCTAGCGTTTCATGCCTCTTGTTATGTTTTTTTTTCATGTGAACTGGAGCTTGACCGTGCATAAATGATCATTGGTCAATTAAAGATGAAAAGTTTGGCCGCATTTTCCGACACGAGTTAGAACTGATGACTGCAGCAAGTATCAACCTATGAAGTGCATACATACATTAAAGCAATCTCGGGTCAATTAATCATATACATACTCCTAGATTAGCTGCTTGTAATCTCAACACAAGGACACAAGAAAGAGCATTGGCGTATATCTAACGTGGTTCTTATTGTTGTAACATAGAAAGACGAGGAATTGGTGGACCGAATTCGCCAGTTATGCGAACAGCAGAGTTGACAATACGCGCTCCACTCTGAAAAGAAGCTGAGGGATAAGTTTGAATTGTTGCATGGGCATATGGAACGTACATTGGCAAACAATCAGAGCATGTCGCGGATGGAGATTATGAACTCTTCATGATGCAGAGTTGGCCTGTGCTCGCTGTCTAGCAGGCCAGCTTCCGACGGTTGACGGCCTGAGTGACCTGTGAAGCTTCTGTCGCTGGCATTACAGTTTTGGTTATCTTGTGCCCATACCCTGTCTCTACTAGTATCTAGGATTAAAATTTAGGTTGAGGCGAGTACATGGTGGATCAATAGTAATATCCTAAGCTGTCCTGATACGCGATACATGTACGGAGATACAAATATGTCGATAAGAATTCATCGATAGGGTGATACGATGTTTCTTAAATACAAGAATATGTTGATTTAGCGAGTATATATGGATTTAAAAATAGACGAACCAACTGCTGTTACGAGCACTTAAGCGCCGAACTAGTATAACCAAAACTACATTGTCTTTCTCCTTTATCTAAACAAGAGATAAATTTACCACAATCAAACTAGCTTAACAAAAACCAATATAGGGTATGACGGCAATAGGCATGTAACTTGAGCTTGCATAGGACTAACGCAATAACACACTCTCCCGGTAAAGAAATGGTCCTTAATTGGGTTAACTAAAACTCCGAGAGTCACGGTCATCAGTTTAATTAACATCAACAGGCATCAGCGGAGAAGAACCGACTACTAAACTAACCACTAGAAGAAAGCTCGCATCAGCGGAGAAGAAAGCTCGAGAGAAGATGAACAGGAGCTTGGCTGTCAAGTGGGGTCAGGCCCATGAGGCGGTGAGCGTGCGAGAGAGAGGGAGAGAGTTGTTGCGGCCGGGTCATAATGCTTGAGGAAGGGCGTAAGAAGGAGCGGGTCACTGGTCGTGGCAAGAGGGAAGGGCAAGGAAGTGAGGGCGACGACACGGCCCGGCGGGGCTGGCCCGCAGGGAGGAAAAGAGAGGGGGGAGGATGGGTCGACGGCTAGGTTTCGACCCGAGGGGAAGAGAGGGAAAAGAAAGGTTTTAAAATTTTATTTTCGATTCAAATTTTGATTTGATTTTGAATTCAATTTCTGAAACGGTTTTGCACATAATTAAACTTTTAGATTTTTGAAAAACGAAAATCTTGACACAAGGAAAATGTTTAAAAATCTTAAATAGCAAGGAATGCTTTTGGATGTTTTGAAAACCATGCAAAATTTAAATATATATCCAAATTTGGGCTGTTATATGTCTCACCTCGTGGTTCCCCGTGCAAAGAACAGGACGAGCCTCGATCGATATGTAGCCTTTACGTGATTTGTTTGACCAAGATGTGTAAATCTGGTGTTGCCAATGTAACATCAAATCGAAAATAGAGTAGATTATTGTACAGTACTGCACCTTTTCAGGGAATTTTTTGCCATACTAGCGTGATTTTATTTTGTATTTATAAAAACAACCAAATCGATTTTTTTTTTTGCAAAATTAACACCCCAACCGCACGACCACCGTGCGGCAACCGCCCCAGCCTGCCACGCGCTGCTTCCGTACGGTCACCTTGCGGTGTGTCTGCCGCACGACCATCGTGTGGTCGCCCCGCTCGCCATGTGCCCCCTCCCGGGTTAGGGTTTCGCGGATTAGGGTTTTTGTTTTGTTCGTTCTATTTTTAAAATATAGCAAATGGCTTCAAAAAAAATATGAAATTTTATGTGAATGCTCCCGACACGGTGTACTTTCTTATGTAATTTTCTGTATAATTTTACTCGTTCCAATTTTACCTTGCAATTTCATTTAAGTGTACTGATTTTATCCCGACACGTGTCAACCCCTCCCCCTCCCGCACGGCCCCCTCCGATGGCCACCTTTCCAATCGTCCATCCTCTCCCCTCCTCACATCTGTCGACTCCTCGTGGTTGTCCCATTGCCCGTAGTGCTGCGCGTAAACAATGCATCCAAAATTCCCGGCGCCAACGCAGCGGCTCCTCCTTTGCTTGGCTATAAATACCAAAATCTTGCAGTCGCTCTTCGCTCATCCCAATTGTGTGTCTCTAACACGGCTCTATCTTAGATTCCGATACTAACTCACCAACAAATATTCTATTAGTGTTTGTGAAAGATAATTACTCCTGACATGTATTTATATCCAGGTTGCATTGTAATGGTGGAGCTCTAACACAATTAGAACTTCCTAGTAAGGCAAGTGTGTATTGGCCCAAGAATTTTCATTGCAATAGCCTCAAATCGGATTTATCTATGTGATAAATTTTTTAATTACATATATATTAGACTTTATATCATTCAACCTATCCAGCTCCAACGTGGACTGCATCAGCATTCGTATAAATGCAATCGGAGTTTCATTTCCTGGTATTAATATAAGTAACACTGGACCGCATCAGCATTCCTGTAGAGAAAGCAATGTGTCTAGAAAACGTGGAATGTTAGCAGACAACGAAAGTGCTACTGGCTTGAAGAGACTACTAGATGACGATCTTTGTTTATTTATCGGTGTAATGGTGGATGATATTCTTTAATAATGTACAATATGTTGCTTTCTGCAAATGTGCAAGGCATATTAGGGTTTGCAATGAAGTTGTAATGTACGATTTGATACACCTCATCATATAGTAGCACCTTCGATGCATGTTCAGGGCGAAAAACATGACCAATATCCTATAGCATAAAAATTAGGCATATTAGAACATTACAGTAGTGATGGGAAATAGGGAATTTTGAAGCACGATTGATTTCGGACTCTAAATTCATAACAGTAAGAACTAAGAAGACTTCAATAGATCACCTCTGACTTGATAGATGCAAATGATTCGATTGTATTACTTGACTAATTCTAAATGAATGGCAGAAAGCACATTCATTTTTTAATAAGTTGATTGGTATTTGTAGTCTCTTCAAGCCAGTAGCACATTCGTTGTCTTCCTGTGACATAACAAAAACATAGCAAGGATGTCAGTACACCGTACAATGAAGAACGTGGCAAGGATGCAAATTATGCATAACTCGTACAAGTTTTATTGTACATAAGAAAACAAAGCTGAGAAAACATTACATTACAACACCGAATAATGACTAGACGAGCTCGGTCTGTTGGGACAATCATTCTCTGAGTGCTCAGGGGTCTTGCATATCCTGCACTTACTTGTGCAGCTAATAATACATTGGCTGGCATCCATGTCATTCTGGAAGTGCCGCGTCTGCCGTCACCCCTTCGCTGTTGTCTTTAAGTCCTTGTTCGGGCCCCATTACACCATGTCCGGCTAAAGATTCTTGGACTTTTCCAGATCATACGAGTGAAACTCCGCACTCCATGTACCGAAAAGGTGTTGTATGTCGTAGTACTCTGAGATGTATGGCGTACACATCTGCCTCATTTGCGTACACGCCTTGTACATGTGCGAGCATGGCTTGTGTAGGAGCATCGGCTTGTTACAGGTGCATGTCACCGCATCACCCAAGGTGCATGCCTATTTCCTTTCCCCCTGGCATGACTGTTGACGTGTTTCCACCGAAGCCTGATCTCGTACTTCTCCTGAGGCCATCGATCATCTGGATGTCGTGTATCCAGGACTTCTCCATCTTCTTGTCCACGTGCCTCTGCATGTTCTCGGACCACTACTTGCCTTCCTCCATCTGTCGCTCGGCTGCGGTGGTTCTATTAACGAATTAACCAACAGTGTGAGTCCATATCTCCTCGATGATCGCGGTGATAGGGAGGCACCGCACACCTTTGAGTACGCTGTTGTACACCTCGGATATGTTGGTTGTCATAATCACATACCTCATATTGTTTGTGTCATACAGAAGGGACCATTTCTCCAATTCAGGAGTGTGGCCATTAATCCACTCCGAGGTACTTATGGCACTATAGGGTCGCTCTCCCTTCAGTACCTCCAGAGTGGACTCCCTTGTATGTTGCCTCATAGTCCAGCATTCGAGGTCTCCCCAGATGGAGTCAAACTTCCGCCTCTGGTTCTGCAAACACAATGCCTTGAATGTCATCTTGACATCCTGACTGCAGAACCGCTTGAACAAGTTAGATGCAAGATACCTCATACACAACCGATTGCACGTCATTCCACTGGTAAGGGGGGGACATCCCGTACTGCATGGTGTTGATGGCCGCCAACAACCCAACATTGCACTCTATGATAAGGCATATGTTGGGCCGGTCTCCCACCACCGCCGTCTTCATATTCGATAGGAATCACAACCAACTGGATGTGTTCTCGCTCTCCATAATGGCAAATGCCACAGGGTGAAGCTGGTCATTCGTGTCGGCCGCCACCGCGGTGATGATCGTGCACTTGTACCTCCCTGTGAGGAAAGTGCCATTTATCGTCATCGGACGATAGAACTGGAAGCCCCCGATGGCCTGAGCGAAAGCCTAGAACACCCGGTCCAGTATGAAGCGGTTGGGCCCTTTCTCAGTATCTTCACGCTCAAGCTTGTTTATGTACGTGCCGGGGTTTGATTCGACAATCTGATGAAGCAATCTTGGCACAAAGTTGTACGCCTCTTCGTATGTCCCGTACATGGACTCGATGACTTTCTGCTTGGCTCGTTAGACCTTGCCGTAACTGACTGGATAGCCAACCTGGTTGGGACTTCTGACATCAGCAGCTTGGGGGGGACAGACACATCTGCTGCAACTAGATGCTTGATGAGGTTCACCACATATACGGAAGTCACGTTCCGATGCTGCCACAGGGGCTCGCTAAGCTCGCAAGTGTGGTTGGTCACTACCTTGACCGCGAATATCGAGCCGAAGATTTTTACTCGGTGAGCGCTGACCTTGCCAGGGCAGTATTCCACTACGCACCTCACTACATAATATCGGGGGTTGGATCGGTGCACTCGGTACACACGACTGATGGACAAGGTGTACCGTGTTATAGCTTGTTGTACAACCTCCTTACTAGGGAAGCGCTGCCCTACTAAGAGGGTCTGGCATCAAACCCCCAGTGGGAGCTTTTCTCTTGCGTCAATACGAGCGAACACACTACGACATCATCAAGTCTCAATGCCACGTAAGGCACCTCGGATAACGAAATTCCCCCGGTTAGACCACCGGCCTGGTGTGCGTCATCGTCGCTACTGTCCGGGCTTGGGTCGGCATCCTCGTCGGACTCCAACACAAGAGTCTGGTCTGGTAGATACTCGTGGCAGTCAATGTGGGCCTACTACCACGATTTCGCCCCCTCAGTTTGCACAAAATTATGCGCGGGACAATCCTCCGAGGCAGCACATTCCGTGCTACCGTCTTCAAGCTCAGGCTGCGCTTGCCCGCTTGTAGAGGCTCCAGCATCATCAAGGTGGCCCCGCTACCGAAAGTACGAATTATCAGACACCACCGCTCCTCAGAATGGTCGCCGGCCGAGAGGCAATCTGCATGTACTGACTCTATGCTATGCTTCTAGCTATCTTGACAAGCTCCCACACATTATTCGTGCAGGCGATCCCCCCATCACAACTTTCTTCCTCGTTGCCTCCGTGATGAACTCTCTCAGGATCCAACTCCGAAGCTCGTGAATATTCATCGCGTCGAGCCCCTTCGCCCGGACGACCTTGTACTGGCATCTCGACAGGTCCAACCCGCAGGGTCCGGCCCGCACGAGGCCATCGCCATAAAAAACATACAAGTCTTGTATGTTCGATATTACCTAAAGCCACAACAACCCCATCCGCGGTACATTTGTGTAATTAGATACGACAAATTACATGCAAGTGATGGATTACATATGTGTAATTAGATACAACTAATTACGACTAATTATTTACCACCAAACTAATTAACATAGACTAAAATAACTAATTACGACTATTTAATAACCACTAAACTAACTAATTGTAACTGATTAATTACCACTACATAAATTACGAGTAGTTTATTCACACTAATTAAATATGCGAGACTGATAACCACTAAACTAATTTTGACTAATTAATTAATTACCAGCGAACTAACTAATTACCTCTAAACTAATTAATTATCAGTAAACTAATAAATTCATAACTAATTAATAACCAGTACACTAACTAATTACGGTAGTAACGACACAAGCATCTGACAAATTACCTGCCCTTCGCAGTAAGCTATAAAAAAGACTAAGCGACAAGTGACGAGCAGCAAGCAAATACTTGATCTCTAAAAAAAAATTATATTAAGTTTTCTGAGTTCTCAATGACGAGTGCCAAAACAAGAAGCGAAACACAATTGGGATGAGCGAAGAGCAACTACGACATCTCGGTGTTTATAGCCGAGCGAATGAGGAGCCGCTACGTTGGCGCCGAGAATTTTGAATGTGTTGTCTACGCGCAATACTGCGGGCAAGGGGGGACAGCCGCGAGGAGTCGACAGGTGTGCGGAGGAGGGAGGATGGATGGTTCAAAATATGGCCACCGGAGGAGGGTCAAGTGTGGAGGGAGGAGGTGGTCAAGGAGGGCCATGCGTGTGGGAGGGGGAAAGGGTAACACATGGTGGGATAAAATGAGTACACTTAAATAGAATTGTGAGGTAAAATCAGAATGAGAAAAATTATAAAAAAATTACACAAGAAAGTACACCGTGTCATGAGCATTCACGTAAAATTTCATAATTTTAAGGACTAATTTGCTATATTTTTAAAATGTTACAAAATTCGCGGGTTATCGGTCGAAACCCTAACCTAACCTTAACTCTAACACGCGAAACCCTAACCCTAACACGTGGCGGCTAGGCGGGACGACCGCACGACAGTCGTGTGGCGGCCACACCGTATAGCGGCTGTGCGGCAACGCCACCGTATGACTGCCGTGCGAAAGTAGCGTGTGACGGGTTGGGGCGGCCGCTGCATGGCGGCCATGCGGTGGGACGCTAATTTTTTCAAAAAAAACATTTCTCGTTATTTTTATAAATACGAAACGAAATCACACTAATACTAATACGGTCAAAAACTCTCTTTTCAAGATCAGAGAGATTAAATAGATTGTGGAGGCGAAACCGTCCAATTTCCGAGCAACCAGCCGGCCGATGCAGGCAAGGCAAAGGCACAAGGGACGCAACCGACCGGTTCCTCCTCCTGTCCCTGTCCCTCTCTGCCTCCGTTCCCGCGTCGCGCCTCCCCCAGGCCCCAACCCACACACGTGTACTAGACCGCTAGTCCCCTTTCCCTTCCCCCTTGGCCGGAAGGAAATTTGTTGGGCTCTCCATTCTCCATTAACCGTTTGATTCTTCCTCGATCAACTAAATCAATGGCTGATAGGGGCCTCCCTCGGTTGTGTCCATGACGCTGCTGCCTGCGACTGCGAGCGACAAAGTCAAAGCAGCGGCAGCGGCAGCCGAGCGACCGAGCCAGAGCCGCACCACCACCAATCCCCCCGCCCCCCTCCTTAATCACCTCCCTTCCCGGCGGCGACCCCGGCCTTAGCCGCTTCATACCTCCGCCGCCGCCGCGAGTTACCCCGCTCCGCTGGCTGTTCCCACCCCCTGCAGAGGTAGAGAGAGGTTTGCTTTGCTTCCTCCAAACTGCTGTTTCAATTCCATCTCCTCGCCTGCGGAACCTCTGATTCGGCTTGCTTGATCCTGCTGGTATAATTTAATCTTGGGTTAGCTCGCCGATTGGGGCTCTAACTTGGACGTCTTGGTTTTACGGATCCCCCTTTTTTTTGCTTTGATCTATTCTGCCGCTATGATCTGTGCCGTGGTGGTGGGATCAGAATTCCCAAGTGCCCTACTCTTGGTTGCGGAGGACCGCGTAGCCTGATTCGAATCAGGGTTGGTTGTATTAGGATCACGAACTCAGCAAGCACCGGTGATTGCTATATTTTTGCTAGATTAGTTGATGCTTCGCTAGAAGCGTCTAGATGGCGATTGCTTGTTTAGCTAAAAAAAATGGTTACCGCTAGCCAGTAAATCGCCAGCTCCTTTGATCGCAATACGGACATGAATTTCAATCCTGATGTACTATATGAACTAGCCATTCTATCAGTGGGTTGCTTCATGACTTAAGTATCCACCTTCTGAAATTAAACGGGCATCTAACATGGTTAGGCACTGTTACATGATTGATGCAAACGCACATGGCGAAGCAACAAAACCTGATGCTTAAATCTAAGCCAGGGATCTTCTCTCTTCCAACTAAAATACATATGAGGCCAGGTTTGTAAAGCACGCCATGTTTCATCTTAAACAGCTCCTAACACCTAGAAACAGGTTCATTACATGTGAATTTGAAGTCACTGCCCAAAAATCATTTCTGTTACTGTTACCAACTCTAGTCATCACCTGATGCAATTGCCATTAGGATAATGAATTGTACTAATTATAGTTTGCCCCACTCTTTAGGAACAAAATCATAGTCAAGGAATCATGTGCCACCTGAAAATTCAACACTACTAGCTAACTGTCGATATTTAGTTTCAGATAACTGTCATTCATGTTTCAATTCGTGTTTATGTTTACACATCTCTCCTGGTCACTCCACTAATGTCCCCAAGCGGTGGCTAGTACTATTTGGTTTGATTTGGTGCATCTTAGGTTTGTGGTTTTGACATCTCATTTATGATTTGGATATCTTATCCATAGGATATACATTGCAAATGGTCCAATTCATTTTGAGTGAATCCTTATGATTTCCTGCAATAATTTCAGGTTCATGAGGAGCTCTAGAATGAATCCAGGTGACCGTAGAACAAGGAGGACAATGTCGATAGTAATTGTGATGGGCTTGTGCTGCTTCTTTTATATACTAGGCGCCTGGCAGAAAAGCGGAACAGGAAGGGGTGATAGTATAGCATTGAGGGTGACAAAAGAAACCGACTGTACAATCTTGCCAAATTTGCACTTTGAGACCCATCATAGCAGAGGTGGTGTTAATCCATGGGTCATGACCAATAAAGTGTTTGAGCCATGCCATATTCGATACAGTGACTATACTCCTTGTCAAGATCAGAACCGAGCAATGACCTTTCCTAGAGAAAATATGACCTACCGAGAGAGGCATTGCCCTGAAGACAATGAGAAACTGCACTGTCTAATCCCAGCACCAAAAGGCTATGTCACTCCTTTCCCTTGGCCCAAGAGCCGTGAGTATGTTCCATATGCGAATGCTCCATACAAGAGTCTGACAGTTGAGAAAGCTGTTCAGAACTGGATCCAATATCAGGGAGATGTGTTTAAATTTCCAGGAGGAGGCACAATGTTTCCCGATGGAGCAAAAGCTTACATTGATGAACTTGCATCCGTTGTTCCACTTGCTGATGGTACTGTTAGGACTGCACTTGATACTGGATGTGGGGTATGTCCACTAAGCACATCATTTCATCCCTTGAAGATGCATTAGCACTTAGCTGCTAGTCTGCTACTCATAATCTCTCTCAGTGTCTTCCTAGTTGCATCTTTGCTTAGTTTATGCTCTACTTCATAGCACTAGGTCGTCAAATGTTAGTGTCTTGTACTCTTCTTAGTCCAACTTCTCGTCATTTTCACATATATGATTAGGCCATTTTCTCATTTACCTTAGGTTAGTGCTTTCTTGGTCTCCATCTTTTGTAGTTGGAGTAACATTTCTGACCATGTGTAGGTTGCAAGCTGGGGTGCTTACCTAATGGATAGAAATATATTAACCATGTCATTTGCACCTCGAGACTCACATGAAGCTCAGGTTCAATTTGCTTTGGAGCGAGGTGTTCCTGCAGTAATTGGAGTGCTTGGAACTATAAAGCTCCCATACCCATCTAGATCTTTTGATATGGCACATTGCTCACGCTGCTTAATCCCCTGGAAGTCAAATGGTGAGTGTCAACTATGCATAGAAATTAGAATACTTGTGTCAAGTAAATTTTTCTCATGAGCTATAGTATTTTGCTTCCTGCAGATGGGATGTACATGATGGAAGTGGACCGGGTTCTGAGGCCTGGCGGTTATTGGATATTATCTGGTCCCCCAATCAATTGGAAGAAAAATTACCAAACATGGAAAATATCCAAACAAGATTCAGAGGAAGAACAAAATAGAATTGAAAACATTGCCAAAATGCTTTGCTGGGATAAAATATATGAGAAGGGAGATACTGTTATTTGGCAGAAAAAGGCAAATTCAAATGCATGCCGTAACAAGAATGGTCGTGCTAGCAAGATGTGCAAAGTTCAAGATGCAGATGACGTCTGGTATGTTCTCTATGTATACAGAGCCATTAAGCCATCTGATAGTAGCTTTATATGCATGCTGTCAAGTGTCAACTGTTATGAATATTGTGTATGTATTGAAGAGGCCCAATGGGCAATATATAGAGTGTGTACAAGGGGTGTATGCCATATACAGATATAGCAATACAAAAAGCAGATAAGGAAATACAAAAGGATTCCTATCTCTATCTCTAACATATCTCTAACACCCCTTTCAAATGCAAGGTATATGCAATAACATTGCATTTGGAAAGGGTTGACACTAAAATATGGAAAATCCAAAATCTAAGTATTCATAGTGTCGTCGTAGCATGCAGCTCTTGAAAAATATGTCGACAAAAGATCTTCCATCCAGTGTCGTGCGACAGCCCATAAAGCACAAGGTGCGGGAGCAAAGTCGACCGCGGCAACACGACTACGAAGATGATAAAACCGACAAATAATAGAGAAACCTGTCAAATCAAGCTGAATAGGAATAGATAGAAGCAAAACGGCGCAGATCGAAGCCCAAGATGGCGGCGGCACGAAAGAAGCGCTGCGGCTTTAGAAGCTCGGGGCGGCGGCTAAGAGAGAAGTGGTGGCATCATAATGACTTCTACGATCTGCACGTAGCTCAGAAAGAAGAGCTGGAGCGGCGGCTGCTTCCATACATAAGGCAATTCCTATGCTTCTATGACTGACAATAAATTTGTGGACTCGCATGGTTTAGACGAACTCAAAGATAGAGCGGTACGGACTTGGATGGACGCAACGGAAGAAACGACACAGATAAAGAAAAGACACAAAGATAACTAGCAGCGGATACGGGCAGTAGCAAAAGACTCATCTCCTCATCCAACCAGCAAGCACCAGTGGAGCCCACCCGGCTTGAAGCAACACCATCAACAGCCCACACGACGTGATGACCCAGCCCAGCCATAAGTGCAACACCATCAACACCTGCAAGCAACCGGTTCTCTCGATCCAATCAGCAAAGAAGACATGGACGCTGAAAGGAGGAGGCGCTGGCAAGGGCTGGCAGAGGCGCCCGAGAGCTCGACGCGAAAGCAGAGAGGAGCGCTGGGCAAGCACGAGTAGAGGCACTCGGAGAGCCTGATCCTTCGGGGCGAGCTCGGGCGACGGCGCGGTGGTCCGGTCGGAGCCGGAGTAGACGAGCTCGGGCGGAGAAGGCGCACGGTGGTGAAGCTTTGCGCGAAGAAAAGTAGAGGTGGCACTGATCCGGATCCATCACAGCGGCGGCCTACGGAGATGAAGCGTACCGAGGACTACGACGCCTCCAAAGTGCGTTCACGATGCCGATGCAAAGTGGGCTATCGCCGGATTCATCTTCCTCCAGGCAATGAAGACGAGGTGGCTCGCATGGAGGGAGGACGGCGGCGGCGGCGGTCCAAGTCGGAGAAGATCCTTCAGGGTGAGCTCGGGCGGAGAAGCTCGAAGATTTGAGCAACGCGGCAAAGACAAAGGAGGAGGCGCGACGGGGAGGACCGAGCGACGCCGCCATCAACCACGAGCGCTGGATCCGTCGAGGACGGATGAAGAAGAAGCCCGCTCAAGCCAATCCACATCTACACCACGCGGCGACTCCCTGATGCCGAAAAAGATGACAATGATGCTGCGCCGAGGAAACACAACTAGAAGAAGGCCACCCCCGGGAGCAAAGACGACAGCCCATCATTAGCAGCCCAAAATGACAGCCCATAAAACATTGCACCTCCGTCCTCCGTTCTCTCCTTCTACCTCCCTCTCCACCGACAAAGACATCATCGCGAAGACGCAAGATCGAGCCCGATGGTTCCTCTCGGCCGAAGCGTGACGCTGTAAGGGCAACTGAGTCGGCGCCGGCACGAGAGAGGCAACAAGCAAAGGAGGGAGAAGGGCCCCAATGCAAGCCGAGGCGGAGACGGCGCGGAGGAGGTGGCGCTGCGTGGACGAGATTGAGCCGGGAGAGGTGAGCTGGCGACTGGGCCGAGCGTGGGCGTGCGAGCTACAGTCCGAGGACGAGGCTGCCTGTCTCGCGCTGACGTCAAGCGCCTCGAGGACCTCCTCTCCTCCGAGAAGTCCGACCACGATGCCAGATGCGCAAGGGTTGCAGACCTGCAATTCTTCATCTCCGACGGTGGCACTGGTTGCTCCACCGCACGACCTCCCCAACTCCGGCTCTGATGGCTCAGATCCAAGGCCGGTAGCGGCTGATCCGGCCAGATCCGATCGGATCTGGTCGAGAAGAGCATTGGCGACGCCGGATCCGGTGGGGGAGCTCGAGGATGGCGCAGATCCGAGCAGATACGGCGTCCGATCCAGATTGATCTAGACAATGCATGGTCCTCCTCTCACAGATCGGGCGTCGGGCAACCTTTGCTCTGATACTATGTTATGAATATTGTGTATGTATTGAAGAAGCTCAATGGGCAATATATATAGTGTGTATAAGGGGTGTATGCCGTATACAGATAAGGTAATACAAAAGGCAGATAAGAAAATACAAAAGGATTCCTATATCAACATATCTCTAACATCAACTACCAACATGCCATGTCAACTCAACTGAGCCATAACCACACATAATCCCAAAATCTTTGTAATAAAATTAATAAGTATGACAGTTAGCATTTCAAGACACCAAGATATCATAGGATTAGAAATCAACTTATATATGCACATGTTCTCTTCACAGTGGAAGCAAGACGATTTGCTTTTCTGGGAATCACTTTTAGCTGACAATCTGCTAAATTTTCTGTCATTTCATTATATCAGTTTTTTCATTGCGTTTTCTGGGTGGTTTATTACTATAGGTATAAAAAAATGGAAGCTTGTATAACACCTTTCCCGGAGGGAGCACAGCTAAAGAAGTTTCCAAAGAGACTGTTTGCCGTCCCTCCCAGAATTCTAGGAGGTCGTACCCCAGGTGTTACAGAAGAAGTCTACGAGGAGGATAATAAGTTGTGGAAGAAGCATGTCGATACTTACAAGAGGATGAACAAGTTGATGGGCTCTTCAAGGTATAGGAATATTATGGACATGAATGCAGGCCTTGGAAGTTTTGCTGCATTGTTTGATTCTCCCGGGTCCTGGGTAATGAATGTTGTGCCGACGATATCAGAGAGGAACACTCTCGGTATCATCTATGAGCGAGGTCTTATTGGCATATACCATGATTGGTGAGTCTTGAAGCTCTCTGTTCTGGTATTTACTGTCAAATGACTGAATGAAATGTTGATGTGTTCAAACTGTTGCCGCATTATTGTGACTTTGTGTTGTTGTCAGGTGCGAAGCCTTCTCTACGTACCCTAGGACATATGACCTGATACATGCCAGTGGCGTCTTCAGTTTATATCAGAATAAGTAGGTGATCTCTGTTCTTTCTCCCCTCTTGGTAATACGAAGGCAAATTGTGTCCTCTTTTAATATGAGCTTGTCAAAATTGGTAGGTGTGATGTGGAAAACATTCTTCTGGAGATGGATAGGATTCTACGGCCTGAGGGCGCAGTCATACTGCGGGACAATGTTGAGGTGCTGAACAAGGTTAGGACGACAGCGATGGGGATGCGGTGGAAGTCCAAGCTACTCGATCACGAAGATGGCCCCCATGTGCCTGAAAAGATTTTGATCGCGGTAAAAGAGTACTGGGTTGGCAGCGAGGAAGAAAATAGTTGGTAGAATAGATACAGGACCATGGTGATTCTTGTTCCCAGCATCATGCTGTTGTATCGATTAGTAGATTTTGTTCATAGGTACAGACCTCACCAAATCGAAGTCGAGGTGCCATATGTCCTGGATCTTGGTTGTGCATATATAGTACCAGGGCATTAACGGAAACGTTGGAGACCTGCCAATACTTTTGTAGGCAAAGGTTAGTACTAGATAACACAATCTACTCTTCATTGGCAGAGTTTACTTAGTAATCTGTGCTGAGATTCGTACAAATGGACTTTGGCAGTGCACCATGCAGTACTGGGTGATGCACGATATTTCTTTCCTGTGACCATGACTCGTGAGCCATGAGGTAATGCTTCGCCCAGGGAATGCAGCGGAATTTCCGCATCGACACTGACATTATACACAAACTTGTGTAATACTAGCTTTGTCTATGGTGAGTCAGTCACCTGCAGTGGATTTCACTGAAGCTAGTCCGGCCTCTACTTGGTGCGGCGATCATACATGTACGGGATCTGTACATCCCGGAGAGAATTGTGTAGGAAGCAGGTCGAGCTGGCGTAGGAAGCTAGCACAGTGATCGAGTGAGGAGGCTAGAGAAGAGGCGGAAGAAGATTGGGGAGGAATCAGCTGCTCGTGATGGCCCTGGCGGTGGTCCCCTGTGCTTACACATATCTCTACTACTTAAAAAATAAAGTTAGTACTCGTCCATCTTCCCTACACTCATATCTCTCTCTATTAAGACGTTATCAACAAACTATCTCCTCGTATCATACGCTCTATGCTACTCTCCTAGCTGCTCGCAACGCTATTTTGCGCTTATCTCCTCGCTCCGCGCCCACCCTCCCCCGCTGCCGCTTCCATCTACGGATAACTCACTTCCTCCTCTCCACCCCCGCTCTTTTGCTCTGCTCTATGTGCCTTGACGAACGCTCTTTTACTCTGCTCCACACACCTTGACGAATTGAGATACATTATAGCTACTTTATTTGATAAACTATTATATTCGAGATATGTTTCGCAGCAGTACACTTAACTGATCTCTACTACTTAAAAATACGAGTTTGTGGCGGTTCGTCATCCCACTGTCGTTGTCATCCGTCTGATCAACGTTCAACCAACGGCTCGAATCATCTCGCACCGGATCACTCCGCTCCCCCCCCCCCCACACACACAGGGCTAGTCTGCCACGCAGCCCAAGCATCGAGAACCTACCGCCCACTAATCGTCGCACCCCTTCTCTCCTTTTAATTCCTGGAACTGCTCCACCCACGTCTTCCGTCTCAAACATTCCATGCTCACGCTCCTCTCCCCTCCCCTCCTCCCATCCCAGACACCACCTCACCACGCCGAAGGGGACGAAGATGATCGAGCGTGGTGGAGCCGTGGAGGTCACGAGGCGTGGGATCTGGACGATGCGGCAACGGCGATGATTCCGTAGACGTGGGCAAAGGAGGTGCCAGGCCGCCGCCATTGCCTTGCGGAGGATCTCGCATCACCGGCGCCAATCCCAGAGCTGAGGAGGCGGGAAGGCCAGAGCCGCCTGGGCTCGAGCACTAAGAGGAGCGGCCAGTGAGCTGCCACCACCCGCCGGTAGCTGGATCCTAGAGGAGGCGGGGGAGCTCAGAGGCCGGGAGTCGTCGACATTGAGGCCCGAGCCGAAGCCCGTCTACTGAGGAGGGAGGCCGGGAGGCGGGAGCCACCTCCATCCCGAGAAGGAGGAGAGAAGGACAGGAGGGCCGAGCCGAGGGGCCAACCGAGGGGCGACCACCAGGCAAGGGAGGAGGCTCTGACCCCTGGGGTTTGGGCGACTGCCGAGTGCCGACTGGGCCTCTAGCTCTTGCGGCTGGGGTTTGGCCGAGGAGGAGATAGAGCATTAGAGGAACTGATCAGCTGAGGAAACTTTTGCAGAAAATTTGAGGTGAGTTTTGTAAAAAAAATATTCTTACTGTGTCGACTATATAATTATTGTCCCAGTCATTGCACCGGATGTTCGTCATTAATGCAGGCCAAGGATTCCGGCTCCTCTGGAACACAATGAAGAGCTTCCTTGACCCCAAGACCACTACAAAAATTCATGTAAGTTTCCTTTTACCTATATTTTTTGTTCTATAGCTATGATCTTACTCATCTCCTCTTCAATTAGAGGATTGTTTCGGTGTTGGGTAACAAGTACCAAAGCAAGCTTCTTGAGGTGATCGATGCCAGGTACGAAACCAATGCTGTAATTGGTAGCTATCATTTGTCAACTTGATTAAACTCCTAAGACAATATTTACCAGTTTAATTATATGCATTTGTGCTGTTCAGTAAGCTGCCAGAGTTTTTTTTGTTGGAACTTGTTAGTGCGAAGATGGTTGCATGAAGGCTGGCAATGGCCCCTGGAAGGATCCTAAAGTCATGAAGGTGTGTACTCCAATCTCATCTTTCATTGTCACCCTCTTATTCTTTAATAGATACATTGAATTATTGAAGCTTTTGATTTTTCAGCTCGGACTGGGAATTATTGGTTGGCCGGATGATTTCTTATGTATACAGGAATACTGATTAGTTGGAGTTAATGTTGAACTTTCAGTCTTCATTGCTTCTAGCTGATTGTAATAGTTTCTTGAACTTTCAATTTGAGTCTTCTTAATTGTTTCTAGCTGATTGTATTAGTTTCTGGTTGCAATCAATTGGACATTTTCTTAGCATTCCTTCCTGCTTAGCAATAAGATAGTTTATGGGTTGACTGTTATATGCCATTTCAAATAAATTGTTGCACTTTAATCAATATTTTGTCTTAAGTGGAATTAGGCTCCAATGTTTTCAGATGTAAACCAACAAATAGTAGTTGCAGTTGTGTAAGATTTGTGATGTTGAGCTTGAGCTTTGTCAGGTTAAGCTCTACATCTATTAATAAGAATACTGCAGTACTCTGAATGTTTGGTAAAAAAAAAGTTCCTTTGTAATGTAACATATTAACAAATAGTTGCATACAGTTAAGATTAGGTTAGAGAAGATATAAATGAATAGTAATGCTGATAATTCTTGTTAACAAGATGTTCTTTCAGGAACTGAGGCTTTTCTTCCAAATTAGTTCATTATTGTTGATTTCCATGATACAAGTGGATTTCCTATTTTTTCAAGTTCTACATTAGTTTGCCAAATATTGAAAAACATTTCAATGATTATAATCACGAATTTGACAATTTTGCGTGTAGGTATGCTCTTTGCGCCAGCACGTGGGAGCACCATCAACTTCTGGTGGCCGATCTTGTCAGCTGTCACATCACTGCGAGACGGTCACAGCTACATGGCCTCGCCGGAGAAGCGACGTAGGCTATCATCGCCGGCGTAGCAGCCATCCATTGTGGCGGAGAAGGCTACCAGGTTTTACACCAAGCAGACTCCCAACCACAACGCGTTAGTGATCGTTCATAATCCGATTGCCTCAAGTCTTGTGATAATGGATGTAACTTTGTGAGTTTGCCCTGCCCCGTTTCTTCTTCGTAAAGGCTCGCATCTGTAGTCATCTTCACTTACTGCAACCGTCAAATAAATCGGAGGCAACCGTATTTTTCGAGGAATAATCAATTATGTGCCACTCCAAAGAATGGATCTTACAATTTGTCGCTGCACATGTGGATGACATTTGTAAATTGCAGATCTTTGGCTGTGGCAAATAGCAAATTGCAAATTACAGATCTTTGGCTCTGGCAAATAATCAGATCTCCCATATATAAGGGGGGAAAAGACCAGGATACCAAGTGGAATCGGAGAGCAGATGCGATCAGAGCCTGTCGGGATGTATGATGGGTCATCACTTTGTGACATCAGGGGATTGACAGACATTTCATACATAGCATCATCATCTCGCATCAACCACGAACGAAAAACGGCGAAGAAATCGAAGACGACGGATCAGAAACCTCTCCAAAAAAACCACCACAACAAACAAAAAACGGCGAAGAAATCGAGGAAGACAGGTCAGAAACCTCTCCAAAAAAACATAAATAAGAGAGACCTGATGGGATGCGCGGATGGGGGCTCAGAACTTCTTAGAGGATTTGTGCTACCGACACCGGCGGACTCATCCGCCTCCGGCACAAGGTTTTCTTTCCTCATCGCCGCCCATCTCGACCACAACCATCCATCAGATCATCAAGAGCGCACGCGATAGGACGAGACGAGGCAGAAAGAAGAAAGGAAAACAAGTGGACGTCAAGAGCTCAAGACTCGGCAGCAATGGAAGAAGAGATGCGAGCGCGATGCGCCTTGCTGCAAGACGGCTGCGGAAGTGAGGCGCCTCTGCGCCCTTCGTTTTATAGAGAGAAACCATGGGAAACCCTAGTGATCCTGGTGGTGGTATGGTCTATCACTCAGCTTCCAAAAGCCCATCCGGCCACATGGATCCAATGAGCAGCTATATGGGCCTGTAATGGGCTAGGCTTCCTTTCGTTTCGGAAAGAAGAAAGAAAGGAAAGGGATTGTCCCGGACGTCATACCCGTGAGCGTCCGGCCCAAGAAAAAGAAAGAATAACGTTCCGGCCGTCATACCGACGTCCGACGGACGTCCGGCCTATGCAAAATTTAAGTGAACTTCCTTCGTTAGCGTAATCGAGTGGGCAAGGTTGTTAAAACCCGCGATTCTACTCGCAAAGTCGTAGGTTCTAAGATCCCACGGACACAAAACAATCTAACTCGTGCCTTGGGTCGTACCGATTCGTGTTTCTAGTCGTAGAATCTCAAAGAATCAAGTATCATCTTAAATTATGAAAGATTTAGGTCTTTAGTTCTGTATTATCCCTTAATTCAATTTGCATGGTAAGTACCAAAGTAGTCCTTACACATTAAGATTGGGAGGTTTGGAATAATAAAAATTATTTTAATTATTTATTTATTTTACCTTTTATGTTAAATGTTCACGTAATGGTAATGTTGTTAATATCAATATTCTAGTCATAGCTCTTAATGACATGGAATGTAAACCACAATTTAGATATTTATCAATCAAATTAGATGCCAAAATGGTCAAATAAACACTTATATCACTCTTGGGATACATGACATATAGAGAGAGAGAAATGTATTTTGGGCAAAATCAGATTGGGTCTCCTGTTCAATTTATAATCACGGATTTGACAATTTTGCGTGTAGGTATGCTCTTTGCGCCAGCACGTGGGAGATACAGGGCCCGTTTGGAACGGTTGTGGCATTCCTGAAAAGCGGCTTCCGGCTGTGCTGCAGGGCTGAACGGTTAGGCTGAAGAGATTTAGTGTTTGACTGGCTGGCTTAGTTGTTAGGGATTTGGTTGGCAGCTGCAATATTCGATCGGAGGTTGTAGTCATGCAAGGCATTCGGTCGAACATGGAGCCTAGAATGCCACTAACTACACTAACTATCAATTTTAACATAATTTTATAACAAATTACAGCAAGCATATCAACGATAAAACCCATCCATGGGTCACATGAAAACAAGTAAAATGATATAACAATCATAAATAATTGATCTCTAGAAAGCATAGCAAGATAATAATTCACGAACAATGCAAAACCAATCGAATAAAGTCTAGTGAATGAATATTCAACTCCAACCTATCAGCTAAGGTTATTCAACACTATCATGTCCTAAATATAACTCATCAGGTTATAATAAAAAATTTCTCATGTCCAATGAATCAAATAATTGGGTATACGTTGTGTTTTCAAGTGCACTAGCCCTTCCCCAATGAAACGTCATCAGCGATCACCTAAAAACAACGATAGAGCAAGAATGAGTCCAAGACGCAGCAAATATATAATAAAGCCATAAACAACAGTTTATCAACCATAACCAAGGCTATCATCATCATCTATCTATTTAATGCCATTCTCATACTCAAACAATGAAGCCATATTCCGTATAGGTAAAGTTGCACATCTTAACAATTTACTCATGTATGCGAATGCACCATTATGCTCATGCTCATATGCATCTCATCAGCTAATACCGGTATAGCGGAGTGTTCACCCGTCGATGACACACTCTATCATTCACTCCCATGAAGTCCCCACCGAAGTAGGATTTTATCTAGAGCACTCCGGACTAGTCATGTATCTTTCTCACCGACCTCACCGGAATAGTTACATGATTTTCTCATCGACCTGACCCGTGCAACTCCTGTCATGATGAATGTAAATGATGCAACATCTTTAATTATTCATCAACGTAATTCATCTCATTAACTCAATATCTCATTCCCATTAACTCGATTTCGTAATCTCGTTCACTCAATGTCATCAATATCATGCATAAGAATAAGCTTAACGAAAGCATAACAAATAGCATGATAAGTAACATCAATGACAGTGGTGAACAACCCGTTGTTCACCACTCTACTATGTACTTGCCTCTTAGCCCTTCGATGCCGGATGACGAAATTGTGGCACAGCGTATGAGGCCATAGTTCCTGAACAAACAAGTAATAACACACACTCAAAAAATATCATCACAGCACCAACCCATCACACTAATCGACCTCGCATGTTTACGCCACACCGACCAAATTAACTCAAATCTACCGGACACATTACCCGTTGTCCCAGTAGTAAAATGTCTCTAATTTACTCATCCGAACTCCAAGTTCAACCAACCAAGACTTTCTAGAATCCTCGCGAAATAACCTATAATTTTTTTTAGTCTTGATGAAACTCTGATTCTACCGTTCTCTACCCCGTTTGTTTACCCGAAGACAGATCTGTCATTTCTGGACAGTATGTTTAAGATTTTTCATAACTTCTGTTTTATCCAACCAATATTCATGTTCTTAGACTGTCTAGAATCCTTAGACAATTATCTATACATTTCATGTAGATCAAAAACCCTAATTAACTCATTTACTAATTTTAATCCACAGTCTACCAAGATGATACCAAAAGATGATAACTCCCTAGGCAGCAGGCTTACAAAATTCGTAACTCAAAATCTAATCATCTGATCGACAAGATTAAATATTCTATAGAAAACTACCAAAATTCTCTACAATTATCTAGTAGATGATATCCTCAAATAACGCCCCTACGGTACCTGAAATAATTATACAACAGTACAGCCAAATAAACCGACCTATTAATCATTCCCTCGACTAGAATTTGCTACTATCCTCTCTAATATCGATTCTTTAATCCCTAATTAAATAACAAAACAGAGAGGAAATAACATATCGTTACCCTCGAAGACATGAAGCCAAAATACGAATTTTTCCCTCTTTCCCCTGCTCGTCCCTCTTCCTCCTCTCCTCTTCTCTTCTATTCTTGCTGGTCTTCCCTGTCGTCCCTTTGTGTCGGCAGTAATCCTAGCAGCAGCAATCCCATGAAGGTTGTGGATATCATGGGGATATGCTCACGATCTTAATGTGATGATACAATTGGCAATAGCTCTTTGGGTTTGTCGAAACGATCGTTTTCGGTTTTGTTGAAATCTGTTTCAAAGAAGTGTCGATCATCGGTAGTACCGGATGGTGTTTACGTAGTACCATTGGCGGTATTACCGCAAGCAAAGCGGTATGGTTTTTCCGAATGAGTGTAATTTGTGTTTTGGATTTTCGAGGAGCCAGAGTACCGCGCTATGGTTGCCGAGAGTACCAAGATGATTTGAACGACCGCGTGTGAGCGGTATGGTTTTTCCGAACAAGTGTATTTTGGGAAGTTTTGGATTTCCTTTGGTAACAGTAGTACCGCCGTTGTTGAGAGCAGACGATCAAGATGGATAAGTAGAACCGCCCTAACACTGCCAGAGTACCGATTATGTGTCAATCTCTTTTCAATTGGAGAATTGCTTTTGGGTTAGGTCAAGTTCATGGGTGTCATGGCATATGTGTTGCATGATGCATGTTTTGACTAACGTGGGTCAAGTTGTGAAGAACTTGTTCCTGATTCGATTTTTGTCTATTGATGTGCAGTTGCTTGGAGGTCAATGACGGTCAAGCGGCGAGGATGATCGGACTAAGCTTGGAGAGCCGAGGTCCGAAACGATCGGGATGCCGGGTGAGGTCAATAGAGTCAAGCATTGCACAAGAGGATAAAGGTGACCGAACAGGCGATTCGGTGCGACGGTTCGATCAAGCGACGCTGGGTGGTGCAAGTGCCATGGTGGTTTCGGTGGAGCCGGATGGAGAGACTTACCGACATGAAGAGAGTCACTGGATCAACCTACACGTATGAGCATGGGAGGTGCTTCACGAAGATGGGACTCGGTCTTCGAAAAAGATCGAGAAGGGGTATTTTGGTAATTTTACAAAATACTACCTTGGTGACCTAATACCAACCGGCGGCGCAAGTCGGTGCATCAAGAAGTGGATTAGGTCAAGAGAATTGAAGACGGCGCTTTAAAATGCGTGCGTGTGTGACCTGTGTTGTTTTTGGCCTTAATGGGAGCCCATTAGGGTTACTCTTCTAGAAGGTCTAAGCCTCCACTATAAATAGGGGGTGTGCTGGACAGCCACCTCAACCCTTTCATTGCATTGCAAACCCTAGTTTTACTTTTGTGCTTAGGGAGTTGATAGTTGGAGGTTAGGGTTCTAGAGAGTTGGATTTGATTTCGTGCTCATGTATTGAGTCTTTGTCCTCCATTGATGGAGTGGTCAGAAACCAATACCATATCAAATCAATCCAAAGAAAGTTCTCTCAAAGATGAGTTCATTTGCTTTCTTTCTCTCTATTTGATGATTTTGAGTCTTTCCTTGATCTGCGAGTTTTTGGTTGGTTTCTTGCCATGATCTAACTTGTGGGACATGTGGGAACCCATCTAGGATCATCTTGATCATCACCACCCACGAGCAAGTCTCTAAATCATAGTTTCATTTTTGACTCGCTTTTTGAACCACCTTCGCTCAATCTGAAAAAGATAGGAACTTTGGCTTGGATCTTTGCGATCCTTGATTGGAATAGGTTCCTAATATCCTTAGGAAGGTGTGTTCCAAATTTGGTGGATTTTGGCCTTACGGTTTAAAAGTTTCGATGATTTTTGATTTCGTTTTCAGGCTGTTCTATTCATCGTCAGGATAATAGGTAGTACCTTTATTTTGCCTGCGGTAGTACCGCGATGAGGTAGTACCGCACTTACAACAAAGGGTAGTACCGATTCTCGAAATTTCAAAGACAACGTTTGGTTCTTTGCTCCCGTGCTTTGGGGTTTGATTAGGATTCAATACAAGGATTCCGCTATACTTGTATATTGATCTTCATAGCTCTCATAGCTATTGGAGTGAAATTATTATTGATCCAATCTAATTCGAAAAAGATTTTGAGCTCCTATTCACCCCCCCTCTAGTCGCCTTTTCGGTCCAACAAAGGTAAAGTGCACATGCACGCAATAAATGGGTGCATGGTTTCACAAGATGCAAGCATCGTGCATGCATTGATTACCAAGACCAACATGCAGGACTCGGTTACAACTTGCATGCAACCATGAACATGCAACCAAAAGCTATGCATTCAAATCAACAGCAGAGACTCGCCGCTGGCTTCCACGCAGTATAAAGAAGCAACGCGCCCTTGACCACACGCACGCTACGGCAAGCACGCAATGGCCGAAGCCGCCTCGCCGCCCACGCTAGGTCGCTGGTTGCTCCCTGGCGCCCATGTGCTGGCCGCTCCCTGGTGCACATGCATTGGCCAATCCCAGGCCTCCACGCGCTAGTTGGCGCTCACGCACACTGAAGCGGGCTGCTTGGCGTCTACCGATTGGAAGCGAACACAGTGGCTACGCCAGGTGGGCATGCACCAACGGCACAAGACGGAGAACAAATACACGACTAGGGTTTAGACTAAAAACCCATTTTGATTCGGACTCTAAAATAGATTAGGCTCCAATTAGGATTTAATTACATCACTCTTGGCCCAAGAGGCCCAATTAGCTCATAGTAATTAATTCTACTTTTTATTAATTTCGCAAATAGAATTTAGGGATGTTACAAGTCGCCCCCATAAATAAGGACGCCAATGTCGAACCGCTTGAACAAGACCGATGATCTCCTATTCATAAGTTGCTAGAGAAACACGGCGGGGAGCAATCGAATGACTAAAAAATGCCACAACCCCCGTGCCTTGATGTAAAACAGCGCCAAAGCCTGAACCTGATGCATCACATTCAACAATAAAATCATTGTTGAAATTTGGTAACTGTAATACCGGGGCTTGTGTGAGTGCTGATTGGAGGCAATTAAAAGCTTCCTGAGCATCGGAAGACCAACGAAACGCCTCTCTTTTGAACAATTTAGTCAATGGAGCCGCATTAATACCAAAATTTCGAATGAATTTACAGTAATACCCGACCAGCCCCCAAAATCCACGAAGTGTCTTGACTGACGTAGGAGTCGGCCATGTGGAGACTGCACTGATTTTCGCATTGTCAACCGCCACACCTTTAGCGGAGACGACGTGGCCCAAATATGCCACTGAAGTTTGGCCAAAAGAACATTTAGAATATTTCAAAAATAAACAATGGCATTGAAGTCTCTGTAAGACCGTGCGGAGATGTCGTAAATGTGTTGACCAAGTAGGGATGTAGATAAGAATACCATCAATGAAAACCAAGACGTAGCGACGAGGAAAATCCTGCATCACAATATTCATAAGAGCCTGAAATGTGGCGGGAGCATTGGTAAGACCAAAGGGCATGATCACAAATTCAAAAAGACCCTGATGAGTGCGAAAAGCAGTCTTTGCAATATCGGCCGAATGCATCAACATTTGATGATAGCCAGAACGTAAGTCCAATTTTGTGAAAAATTTGGCACCACGAAGCTCATCGAGCAACTCGTCAACGATCAGAATAGGGAACTTATCTTTGACCGTTTTGTCGTTGAGGTTGCGCTAATCCACACAAAAACGCCATGAACCATCCCGCTTTTTGACCAATAGTACCGATGATGAACTGCGATAGATGGTCCCTTGTTGAAGCATGTCAGCACATTGTCGTTCCAAATCATCTTTCTGTAATTGTGCATAGCGATATGGGTAGACGACAATGGCCTTGGTCTCCTTCTTGAGATGTATACGGTGAGAAATCTCCCGAACTGGAGGAAGACCATGTGGCTCAACGAAAAGATCATTGAATTCGTCAAGGAGATCATCCAACAAGTTGGTTCCTGTACACACAAGTGCATGGCGTGAACGCAACGACACGGGCAGACCGGTCCAAGTAACTTGGCGTCCCTGGCGAGCGAAATACATCATCATGTTGGAGAAATCCCAAGTAATTGGACCAAGCATGCCAAGCCATTGTACCCTCAAGATCACATCAAATCCGTTAAGCGGCATGGCGTAGCAATCCAACGTGAAATCTTCGTAGCCAATACGGATCGCCATGGCCTGGTAGAGCCCTAACCTAGGAACCTGATCTCCATTGGCAACTGTGACACAGAGACCCGAATGTGGCCATACCAGTACGCCGGTGGTGGCCACAACAACATCGGCAATGAAGTTGTGCGTAGAGCCAGAATCGAGGAGAGCAACCAACGTGCTGTTCCCAATCTCGACGTGCAGTCACATTGTCTGGTCTGACCTGGGCTGAATACCTGTGACAACCGCTAGAGAGATCTCCGAATCGCTGCCGTCTAGTGGAAAATCATCCTCGTCATCATTATCTAGCTAAATCTCAATGACAAAGAGATGTTTGCAACGATGGCCGACAACAAACTTCTCATCACAGCGGTAGCAGGGTCTGAGGGAGCGACGTTGTACCAGTTCTGCTGGCGAGAGCGTGCGTCACGGCAAACTGGTCGTCGAGGATGATCTGTTGCTCCCTTGGTCGGTAGGCGTGGACATACTGGAAGTTGGAGTGCGCGTGCTCTCGGCGCGCCAAGGGCGACGGCCTAATGAAGGGTTGGCTGAGACAGCCAGCTGCGTTCGCTGTTCATAAGCGCAAGCGAGACTCATTCCCGATTCAAGTGACTGGGGTGCTTGGAGTTCCACGTACGTCTGCAGCGGCTGGCCCAGACTGGCTGTAAACATCTGGACTTGCTGTCTTTCTGTCAGAGGATCGGTCCGACATAGCAACGCCAAAAACTGATCGGAGAATTCACGGACTGACCCTTGTTTGCGAAGAGCAATGAGTTCACCCAAAGGATTGCTGCGCAATTGGGGGGGGGACAAATATAGTGTTGACCAATTCGGTGAAGTGGTGCCACGACGGTGTTCCTGTATCATGCTCCAGTCGGTGGTACCATAACTGCGTCGTGCCAGTCACGTGGAAGGTGGCCAGCCATACCTTGTCTTCCTCCAATGTGTGTTGGCCATGAAAGAACTGATCGCAGCGATTTAGCCACGGCAGTGGATCCTCTTGGCCATCGAACATAGTAAAATTCAATTTGTGGTAGCGTGGTGCACTGCCCCGCCCGGCATAGTGGCCATCGGTCAGCAGACGATGGAAAATGGGCACCTCCCGGTCAGCAGAACGACTATCGATCAGTGAGGCCACCGGTGATCCTTGCAGCTGTCCACGAGGGTGTGGTAGAAGGCCGTCAGATGCTCATAGTCGTGCATCAGTGAGGCTTAGGTGACCATCCTCGGTAAGCTGGCTGCAGCTTCCCAGACGGAAAATGTCTGAAATGCCTTCGAGGAAAGTAATGGCTTGTTTAAAGCCGTTTAACACAATTAACATCATTTAACATCAACTAATGATAATTGATGATTATTAACAACGACCAATGATAATAACAACAATTAATGAAATTGACCGCAATTAACGACATTTAATACAATAGAACATAATTAATGCAAATTAACGATAATTAAGGAAATTGACCCCGACTTCTTGCTTGTACGTTTTTCTCGTTTGGTTTGTGCCCTCTGACATGTGAGGATTCTCTTCCAATAAGTAACGGTGACGGGTGCTGAGAAATACGCCAAATTTGTTATCCGTAAACAAACATGATCGACTACCTAATTATGAGATATGTATACAACTAAGTAGCCAACCAAAAAAACCTTGCAACTAAACAAAGGGAGTATAATGACTCTTGTCTCTCAAATCCAAATAGGAAGTCAACACCAAAGTTGCAAACAATACAGTGAGTATAATGAATTCAACGCTATCTATTCATCATCACATATATCAATTCCTCGGTAGAATATACAAATTTGAGCGGTAATACAATTGATAATATGCGTCAAACAAAAAAAAGGGAGAAAACCCTCCCATAATCACTGGAGGGAATATGAGTGTACAATACCGTGGCCATGTCTTGAAAATCCAGTTTTTGCAGCTTGTCTGACCAGTGACCACTGAAGGAAAAAAGGGAGTAAGCTTAGCTAGCTGATATGCACACAAGAAAATTTGGTCGATAGTCTCCCTCAGCAAGGTAGGTATCCCACAGGCGTGTGACAAGATGGAAAGGTATCTACAAGGATGAGACATGTAAGCAACATTAATGTGTATATCAAATCTAAACTTGTGTATTTTACTAGACAAACCTTGCATACCAGAAGACAATTGAACCAACAGAAGACAAACTATAGAAACTCCAACCCTTGTTCCTCCATGTGCTTTGACACACGTTCTGTATAGCACCCAAAGATAACAGAAGTCAAAATTAAATCCCATGTCAAAAACTCTTGTGAATTACAAGCAAATCCCATGTCACACCGAACTCACCAATCTCATTGGGTGAGAATTGTCAAAGTAATAAGATAATGAGACAATCATGTTACTGCTTGAACAAAAACAGACACTTAGAATTGAGATTAATACATGACATGATAAGCAAAAAGGAGAATCAACATACTACAGGACAACTTGAGTAACCAATACAAGACTATGTTCCATGGAAAAAAATCCATCACTCTTCTTAGCTCTAAATAAATGGAGCAGAGACCTACCTGATTTTCTCTAATCTAGAAGGTATAGCTTAAGAACAAGACATCATGGACAAATTATATACTCAATGTCAACCACTTCGTTCTTTAACCAACCCAAAAGTTCACATTTATAAAGCAAATTACATAAAAACACTTATAAAAAGTCCAACAGTATATATTGATCACAAATTCAATGGAACAAGTTACACTGCTAAACTACGAAGCTCTTGCTTTAGTTCAACACGAGTTCCACTGGACATTGGATGGTGGCAATGAGATCAACCAGATAATTCAACAGAATACCAGATATACTTGATCTGTTTATGGTACAGATGCATAACTATTTTCACCACATAGATTGCATGAATGATTTGTTTACATGCCAATGTATCTAGTATTAGTATTAAGTACATATTCCTACAAGAACATGTGAGGGGGAGTTGAGCACTCAACGGGGGAAGAACTGACTTTTGGAACACATCTTTAACTACCAAAACACCACAAACCAAGTACTTCAAGGGAAAGCGCAGTGAAAGGATGTACCTTGGGTTGGAAGAAGGATGCGTGGCCGGGCAGCTCAGTGGAGAAGGCCGGAGGCGCGGGCGTGCAGCTCCATGGAGATGACTTGAGGTGCGGGTGGGCAATCGGGCGCGGCGTGGAGGTTGCCGGAGGGTGGGTGGCGGAGGGAGGAGCGAGCCAGATCTAGATTTGGCCGAGGAGGAGGGAGCTAGGAGGAGGTGTTGGTGATATGCCCTAGAGGCAATCATAGAGATGACTGTATCACGTCTATATTTATAAGTTATTGAATAAATATTTATTCTGTTCCTTGAATGAATCATTGGTTATAAAGATCAACAAGTATGTGACTTGTTGGTGAAGATCTTTAACTTATATGATGTTCTAAATGTATCTCTAGTCGGATGTCACTGGTCGGAATACTAGTGACTTATCGACTAACACATGTATTGATTGATGACCATATTTCACCGGTCATGGATATAGAGATATCAAATCAATAATGTGAACACGTGTTGGAGAACATAGGGTTGGATTGACCCACATTGAGACACTGTTGAGATTGTTATGATTTTATGTGTTGTCAGTTGGTCTCAAGCAACGCTGATGTATAATCCTTAGACCTGATATTAGCATGATTTTCTACATGTGTAATAGCACACCTAGGGGCTTCCAAACGTTACTCCGTAACAGTTATAAAAGTAGTTTTCGGGTATGCTACGAAATTTCGGGTTTAAGGGGTTTTTATTCAATGACAATCGGCGGGTAAATTCCAGTGAACTTCAAGAGTATTTCTGGAATGAGGAGTTGAGGAAGCGGCGGAAAGCCTCTCGTGGCCAGCTTCCGGCATTCAGTTTTTATACATTGTGACAGCTTCCGGTTAAAAAAAAAAAAGCAGATGAAGAAATCTAACCGTTTAAGACGGCTTTCAGCTTTTTTTTAAAAAAAAAGGTCGAAAGCTAAAGTCGTACCAAACGCTCCCCCGAGGTGATAGTCCCAACGGAGGGAGGAAGTTGTTCGCAATCTGCAACTTTTTTCGAAGGTGCTAGATACGAAATTGCCGAGTCCCCCTAGCTAGAAGCATAGAACACGGCGCGTCCCCACTCCCCACCGACCGATCGGCGAGGAGGAGGAGGAGATGGCGGCGCGGGGGCAGAAGGCGCTGGCGACGCTGCCGCGGATGGTGAGGTCGCTGCGTGCTGAGCCCATCTCAAACGCGCCCAGGCTCAGGCACCTCCCGTCTCTCAGGTAGGCATCGGCTGCCTCTCGTCTTCTGTTTAAACGAACAAGCATAAGGTGTTGGTGGATGCTTGATTTGATTGGGATCTCCATGTGAATTTGATCAGGAGGACCTTCTCGATGTACGACCAGATCAACCTCATCGACAGCGTCCCCGAAGACCAGCTCCGCTTCCAATCGTAACCTCCTCTTACATCCTTTCGCTTCATCCATTTCAGTTTTGGTTGTTCAACAGCAAAAATGGATTCATCAAAATCTCTGCAAATCTGTAGATGTGGGGTGGGTAGTACATTTTTTTTTAAAAAAAAAACTTAGGACATGAATTTGTGGAATGTGCATAATTACGACTTGTCACGTGTAGAAGTATTGGAGAGAGGGTTGGAGCGTAGGGGTAGTCATGAGACGTAACACACGTAACGGGACGGGCCCCGGACCTCGACGGCGGCAAGGGAGCCGTGGCGGCGCACGCCTGCCGCGCGGCAGAGGCAGGGGAGTCGCCAGAGAGAGAGAGGGAGAGAGAGATTTGGGTTTTCTGATTTTCTTCACACCAAAAAGCAAAGCACCTCTCCTCTTTAAATAGAGAAAGGCCCTAACAATCTTTGACTATTAAACAAACTGTAACTCTGTGTCTATTCCTAATTTAAACGAAGAATCCTAAAGGGACACTAGAATTTGCAGAGAGTCCTAAAGAGACACTAGAGTTCGGAACCTATTCTGAGTCTGGCGCAACCGAACACAACTCATGTTGCCCTGTGCCCCACGCCTTCCTCTTGCGCCGTATGTAGGTTAGGCTTTGGGGTTGATGGATGATAGGAGGAAAAATTGCAATGCTAGAATTCTTCTCTTTCCAAAATAACAGGATGCAAAGATCATTCAGAGGTTTAGGCCAATTACTCTTTTGAATTCTTGTTACAGAATTCTCACGAGAGTCCCGAAGCAACAGATTAGCTAGTTCTCACAAGGGTCCTCACTAACATAACTAGCTAAGGCCATTAATAAATAAAATGCCCTAGTTCAAACTTATCTGCTTTTTTTTGTATCCTAAAATAATGATGTGCTTTCTTAAAGGAAGATGCTTACAGAGTGTTGTAACTTGTAACTAGTCATGACGCTATGCAAGCTGTTCACACAAAAACTTGAACACTTTTTAAAGCTATATAGTATTTTGAGAATGCCTATGATGAAGTGGATTGGTATTTCTGACGGATGCAGTGAGACCGAGACACTTTGGTTAGAAGTGGTTATCTTGATATAGGCCAGATACTCAAAAACTTATCTGCTTGCATGCAAATAATTGGCTCTGAGGGACATGCAAATAACTGTTAAAAAGGTTTGGTGCAAGTGTTCTTAGGAAGCGATCATTTAGTTGCTAGGGACATGCGGTGGGATCTTGTATTGCCATGAGCATGTCAGGATTGATAACTTCCAAAAAGTGAAGCTACCCCTTCTGGGCTGAATCAAGAGGAAAGCAACATGTTTGAGCAAATCTTTTGCTGCAAACTGTCATCTTTGCCTCTCAAGTACTTTTGGGCTGAATGCGGGTGGCTTATCTATTATCGAGAAAACAAAAAAGGACATTAGCACAGTGGAAAGGTAGATTCTTATCCTATGGGGGATGTACTGTTCTGATTTTACTCTTGCCTCACTAGTCCGCTCGTTAACCTTATGTATTTATAAACTGCCTAAATGGTTGTTACAGGAACTGGATAAACGTAATATTCAATTGTTCTGGAGTGATTAGGGAAAAAAACAAATGCCATCTAGCTGGGAGCTAATATTTATGAGGAAACAATTTGGTGGTTTGGGTATAGTAAATCTCAGAGATTTTAATACGAGTCTGATTTCGAGAACCTGTATTGTAGTGTGCTGATAGGTGAAGGCTGTCTTGCTTGTGTTTTATTGGATCTGCTTTCCTTGTTAAGCTGTAGGCTCTGAGCTAAACCTTGTACTGAATTGTTTTTTAGTTTCATTAAGAAACTGGAGAGCTTCAGATGTTCCTCTAAAAATAATCACTTTGTACTACTACCTTGAGGGACAGATAGGACAAAATGTACTGAATTTCTCATTATTTTCCATTAAATTTGCAATTTTTTGTGTCCTTCCCTGAGAATCACCCTTTCAGTCTCACTTATATAGTTATATGCAATAGGCATGTCACGACTAGGTCCACAACCAGTTCTTGGCCAAAGGTTGTAGTATCTGGAGCGTAATGCGACCATGATGTAACTCTGGTAATGGGTTTGGCTTCGTCTCCAGTACCGTTCGACAGCTACCGTGGCAATCAAGGTTCCTTGCAAATTGGCCCCTCGCTTCTACGGGCCTTACAAAATTCTGGCTCGCATTGGTACCGTGGCATACAAATTGGAGTTGCCCGCACGTGCTCGATCCATGACGTTTTTCACGTCGGTCTCCTCAAGCCATATCATGGAGTGCCACTTGACAGCACACCACCATTACCGGAGTTACATCATGGTCGTATTACCCTCCCGGCGCACTTGGTGGTATCCGGAGTGTAGGTCAAGCTTGGTGAAGCACCGTGCGCCCTGTAGTTCGTTGAGGAGTTCGTCCACGACCGGAATCGGGAACTTATCCTTGATTATCTTGGCGTTGAGCGCGCAGTAATCGACGCAGAACATCCATGTGTTGTCGCGTTTCTTCACCAGTAAAACGGGTGAAGAGAAGGGTGACGTGCTCGGCTGGGTCAGTCCTTGGCGCGCCATCTTGGAACATTGTTTTCCAACTCATCTTTGAGCAGCTGCGGGTAACGATACGGCCACACTGCCACTGGCGATGTCCCGGGCATCAAGTGAATGTGGTGGCTGCGAACTCGTTTTGGCAGCAGGCCGGTAGGTTCGGCAAATACCGTGGAGAATTCGGCGAGTAGGTCCTCCATGAGGTTTCCCGTGCAGGCGAACACCCTAGGGGAAGGTGGCTGATGACTAAGCCGTGCCAGACGACTTTGTGATCATTGCGCTAGAAGGCCATTGTCTTCGTGGAGAGGTCCCATAGGATGGGTCCGAGTGTCTCAAGCCATTGGACTCCCAAGACAAGATCAAACTCGTCGAGTGGGATCTCTTAGCGGTCGATTGTAAAGAGCCCCTTGCTGATTTCCAAGATCAAGCCGCGCCCAAGGCCTGAGCTGCCCACACGATCACCATTGGCGACCGTGACTTGCATGTCTCTCCTGGCTGATGAAGTTGTGGGTGGAGCCGGTGTCGACTAGTGCCATGAGAGATACCCCGGTGAGGTACACCCGTATTTGCATGGTACGGCCGGTACGAGGTTGGATTCCTGTAAGGGCGTAGATGGAGATAGTCGGGTCGTCGTCAGGGTTATCGTCGTAGTCGTCATCGTCGGTGCTTGGTGCGATGAGCAGAAAGAGTCGCTTGCACCGGTGGCCGGGTGTGAACTTCTCATCACAATTGAAACAAAGCCCAGCCTCGCGTCGAGTCGACATCTCATCGGGTGTGAGGACGCGTTGGCGCATCGGGGGCTGGCGAGGGCGCGTCGGAGGACCTTCGACCGGATCGGACCTGCTCAGTGGCCCCAACGCCAAAGACGTGGTAGCTGCTGGTGTGGTGGCCCGGGCTCCGGCCTGCGACGGTGTGCACGGTGGTACTACTTGGGGTTGTGGTAGCATGATCTCTTTAGCCGCCAGGGCGCGCCGCTCGTACGTGTGGGCAAGAGTCATGGCCATCTAAAGGCTGACCGGATTCTGGAGCTCGACGTCGGTCTTGATCGGCTCGATCAAGCCCGGGGTAAAAAGTTGTACTTGTTGACGAGGTTGAAGGTGTTCCGCGCGGCAAAGAATCGCCAGAAATTTGCTCTGGTATTCCTCCACAGTTTTTGTCTGACGAAGTGCCTTCAATTCACCGAGCGGGTTGTGACAAATTGATGGCCCGAAGCGAAGATTGACATAATCTTTGAAGTTGTGCCAATGGGGCTCGCCCTTGTCCCGTACTAACTGGAAGTACCATTGCCGCACAACTCCAGTTAGATGATACGACGCGAGTCAGACCTTGTCCGTTTCGGGGGTCTTTTGCCCCCAAAAAAATTGCTCACAGCGCTACAACCATTCCAAAGGATCATCTGTCCCGTCGTACGATGGAAACTCGAGCCTGTGGTAACGTGGTGGTTGTGAGCCGTCGTAGCGGCCGATGGCCACGTTGACAGCTGTAGATGCGCCAGAAGGTGGAGACAACAAACCCTTACCAGGCTTCTTCTCCAACGTCGTTACCCGGTCATGCATGTTGGTGACGTGTTCTTGCATGGTTTTGACGGCAGTGGTGGTGTCTTTCACGGCTGCCATCAATTGGGCCAGTTGCTCGGTGATTTCGGTGAGCTATGCTTCCAAATCGGCGTTCATGTTGTCCGAGGATGGAGTCTCTGATACCAAGTTGTCACGACCAGGTCCATGACTAGTTCTTAGCCGAAGGTTATAGTCGTGCAGAGCAGGGAACACCGGTCGGAGTCTCCGACCAAACGTCGTACTGGATAGTTGAAGGGCAGGCGCAGGGGAAGATGGCGCAGGGTTAAGGAAGAAGCAAGAGGTCGGGCCAGAGAACAGAGGACGAGGGAGTTGATAAGTTTTCTGATTGATTCCTTTTTGGTGATTGGTGGCCCTTTATAGCTAGGCAACAGCCCCTAACAATCGTATCTAACTCAAACTCTGCATTCCTAATATAACTCTTATCTCCTAATAAAGACTAACTCTGATTTCCTAAAGCAAACCTTCCTTCTAATGACATTGACGAAACCGACTAGGACTCTGCTTTTGCGGGGACGTTGTCATGAAGCCGGCGGCAACGTTGATACGGAATACCGTACATGACAAGGCAAGAGTAACCCAAATGGCAAAAGCTGGCGACTTGGGACACGCTTCAATTTTGCCATGTCTTGGAGGCTTAGAGTTCTGATGTTATGCCTTTTGGTTTTGTGATTTTTTTCCAAAGAAAATTTCAATGAACCATCTCATTTAGTTTTGTAGAACTTGTATATTCGATCAAGTGGCTCAAATTTCCTCTTCTGTTTGTACTTTGTAGATATGATGACACTGGATTCAAGATTAACAATGTAAAGTATGAAGGCAGCTTGCTGATAGTAGAAAACAAGATAATGACCTGGACACCAAAAACATTTGCAGAGATAACTGCTGAAAGGTAGGATTCACACTTGAAGCTCAGAGGCTACTGTATTCTCTGTTGTATATATGAATCTTCTTGTGTCTTGAGCCACGACTTAAAATCATTACACTATGTGGCACTATTTGTTTACATTTGTGCCGGGGAATATATTTGTATGTATCTTAATCTAATGACAATTAATCTTGCTTCAATAATGCAGTTTGTCAATCTTCAAAGCTGTGCACCCTATCCCAGGTAATTTTGCTCTGTAGTTGTTCACGATTTTTCTCATGACTGGTCTTTGGTGATTTTTCTCACGTCAATGTCATCATCCATGTCTCAAACGGCCATGGTTTGAAGTCAAAATGTTCTTTAGTTGTTCACGATGTTGTTGTTCACAAAATATTTTCTCATGATGGGGCTCAACATGTTGCTCCCAGTCTGGTTTCTTATCCTGCATTTTAAAATTAGCACCCTTCCCTTGGCGCAGGGGGTGGATAGTTTTATTCTTCACATTGCTAAATCGAAATGAATATTGTTGGGCTCATATCATCCAATGTGCCATTCTTCTCCAGAGATTCTAATTCTTGGTTGCGGAAGACACATCCAACTGATAAGTCCTGAGCTCCGCAAGTTCATTTGGTCAACTGGGATGAAATTGGAAGCCATTGATTCGGTAAAGATCAAATGGAATTTTTCTCCTTTAATGTGCAACATTGTCTCCTTTCTTGAGAACTTAAATTTCTAACAGAAACTTGGAATATGTTCACTACCTATTGTGGAGTCTTTAGCTCTGCAAATGGCTGATGCTTCTATTCATTTGGCAGAGGAATGCGACTTCAACATATAACATTCTGAATGAAGAGGGCAGACTAGTTGCGGCTGCAGTTCTTCCATATGGAGTCACTTCTTGAAACATTATACCCTGTGTGCCACTGAGCAGGTGTCTTCACCTTTTGAGCAATTGACAGAATGAGCTCAAATGAAACGTTTCTACTGTATCGTCGTTGAAAATCTGTAACATCGACAAGTGTTGCTGTCCTCACCTTTTATTTATTTTTCCTAGGAAAGAGCACCTTGCTTGTGCAGTATATCTCTTGTAATCACGGACTAACAAGACATACCTCGTATACATCAGAACAAGGAGGGTTAACCACTGAACTTGATGGTCTTTTGTATCATTCGGGTTTGGCCTTTTGGTCATGCTGGTCTTGGAATTCACCTGCCATGTGCAAGCCTGCCTGCATTGTCTCTAGCCTCCGGTCTTCTTGGCACTGCCATGATTCACCGATGTGTTCTCTTCCTGTGACGAACTCGAGCTGAGACCTGTTGTGGCCGCAGTTCTTCCATATGGAGTCACTTCTTCAAATATTATCACATTTGTGACAGTGAGCTGGATAGTAGAGCAGGTGTCTTCTCCTTTGAAGTCGGTTACGGAATGAGCACAAATGAAACGTTTCTCTTGTATGAACGCCGAAATTCTGCAACGTCGTATCGACAAGATAGTGCTGTTTCCCTCTCCATTATATGCTTAGGAAAGACCGCCTTGGTTTTGTACCGGGGCGGACCAAGGTCAAAGGAAAATGAGCGAGCCACAAGTGAGCTGTTGAGACATCTTTGCTAAGCTAAGCAGATATATAAACGGTTAGCACTAGACTGCTCTATTAAAAACTAAAATTTGAGTGAGTGCCTAGGTTTGTAGTACATTCGTTTGTACCCGTAGACTAACAAGATCTACCAATCATGGCACATTGCTACTTATCTTATGGTTCTTTGGGTCATGAGAACGTGCTCATAGCACGGTGGTAAATCCTTCTGGTATGAGGCTACCAACTAGGGTTTAAACCCTGGTTCTCATTAAAAAAAAGGCTCATCGCTGTGTGTTCCGACTTGCACGGTCGTTAAGCGGTAGCGTGCGGATAAAAGCTGGCCTTTGGGGCTTTTTCTTAACTTTAATGAAATGCCTTCGGATGTCTCTCCTCCTGGGTCAAGTTCTTTGGGTCATGCTGGTCATGGAATCCACGTGTCCTGCTCAGGATGATTTGTTGTCTCGCCGCCGCCGCTGCTGTTGGGGCGCCGCCGTTGCAAATCCGTCCGAAAGGCATGGACATATTGGACATGGGCTTGATGTACTTTGGGTTTGGGTCTGGATTTGGCGCTGCATCCTGTCGACTCGAAATCGAATCGGTCGAAACATGGTCACCATAATGAGCCATTTCTGTCTGCATTGCCATCTCCGCTCCGCGCCCACAACTCTCCAACCGTTCAACTCCCAACTCCCAGTAGCAGTATCTCGTCTCCTATCATATTTCTCTCGTTAAGGCATCTTCAATAATATATCTATTGCCATTTTTTAACTATGTTATATCAATAAAATCTTATGCGGAGAAGAGAGAAGAAAAAGAGAGAGCACAGATCATCTCTTTCTGAAAATACTGTCGTACACGTAAAACAAGACATAATATATTAATCTACTCTAGTTGACATATGTACCCATTTCAAAGAAAAATTATAAAATATAAATGTTAGAGAGTGTGCTAGAAACTATCTATAGGAGATGTTATCTTTAAGGATGATGTAGCATATGTTAAGTCATTTCCATTCTCCAATAGTACATTTATTGTCGTCTCTTAGTATAACACGTCAACAAAATCCTACGTAGAGGAGAGAGAGGGAGGAGAGAGAGAACATGTCGTCTCTTTCTAAAGATAATGCCGTACACGCGATAAAAGACATGATACATTAATCTACTCTAGTTGACATGTAGGCTCGTTTTAAAGAAAAATTATAAAATATAAATATTGGAGAGTGTACTAGAGACTATTTATTGGAGATGTTGTCTCTAAAGATGATGTAGTATATGTTGAAGACAATGTTATCTCTAACTATTGGAGATGCCCTTAGAGACAAAGCTATCTCTAACTATTAGAGATGCCCTTACCGACGACTCCTAAGCCCACCCAACCATTGACACATGGATGTTAGTGCATGTATAATGCTGTCTGTTTTTGTAAACCTTAACACGTATGATACGAGATGATGCGGGGAGAGAGAGAGCATAGAGAATTGAGTCGTCTCTCGATACATATATAACAATTTATCTTTTAAGGTTGTCTCTAAAGGCTTCAACTCATCTACGACAACCTTAGAACAACATCTCCAATATATATATATATATATATATATATATATATATATATATATATATATATATATATATATATATATATAATCATTCATTTTCAACTAGATTCTCTCTTCTACACTCACCATTTGCGATGTTTTGCGTGCAAAACTTGTCATTATATAAGAGATGACACATTCTCTCTTCACATCCTCTCTCATCCAATTAGATTTTTTGAGTAACATGGCAGTTAAGAGATGGATGAGGTGGCTACTGTTGAAGATGCCTCTTGCAAGAGTTGATCAGAATATGAAAAATAAAACATATCAGATATATAGAAATTGTTTTTAAAGGCACGTAAGAAGAGAATCCATTATAGAAATCTTTATTTAGTGATATAGACAACAGGTACATGAACTTAAGGTTGCATAACTGCACGGTGGGTCCCACCTGTACCCGGTTCTCCACAGCCTAGCGCCCTCGTCTTCGGCTGGGCGTTGGAACGAAGGCCGGAGGGACGCGTCGCGTCGTGTCGTGTGGACCGCGCATGTACACCTGGCACCGGGCCCGCCTCCAGACGTAGCCCTCCTCCTGGCGTATAAAGATCCGGCCAGGGGACGGGCGCGGCGGCGAATACGAAAAGAAAGAAAACCCTCGCAGTCGCGATCGCATTCCCCCGACCCCGCGGCGCCCGCAGCCTCCCTCCCTCCCTCCCTCCTCCACCAGCAGTATATACTATCTTTAGCGCAAACCACGGGGTATCCAATGGCGGCGGCTGAGATGGGGTGGTTCGTGGCGTTGCGGATGGCGGCGCCGGCGCTCAGGGCGTCTCCCCCCGCGCCCGTGGCAGCGACGGCGCCCCCGCAGCCGAGGAGGGCGGTGGCGGCGCGGTCCCTGCGGACCTCGACCTCGGAGAAGGTGGCGAATCTCGCCGTCGGGACCAACGGCTCCCTCTCTGCTCCGGTGAGTGGCGCCTTTCTCCCTGCACGCTTGCCAGTACTAATACTTCCTATTCGTTTGGTTATTTGGTTGAATGAATCCGAGAGATTAGTCTCAGGTTTTGATGCGGTCCGTTCCAGCTTGTAGCGGATTCGTCACTGCACGCTTGTGCCGTGTTCGGCGATTGGATCCCAAGCGCTAGGATTCGTTGCTTCGCGTTTTTTTACTTGGATTTACTTGATTGACCTTGTACTGGAGTGGAGTCATCGTTGCGCACTTGTAAGCGATCGATCGTCCCATCCCGAGCACCGCGTTTGGGGCTCCGATGTGATCTGCTCCAGCTTGTTGTAGTCTCGTCATACAGGCCATTGGCCCTCTCCTTCGAAGACTCAAGAGCTGCGATAATAGATGTACAGAGGTTTTAGAGATGCATAGGTGGAAGCTCTCGCTAGGGGGAAAAACATGCTCATTTCCATCGCATTTTATTTAGAAAACTGCGTGTTCCTTTTACCCTGATCTGAGTGAAGATAGTTGGTTTTGTATTTCGACGTAATTCCTACCTCTTTTGTAGTTTTTGGTCAATATTTACACTACTGTGCTAAAAACGTGTCTAGTTTTGTTATTTTTATTTATATTCAGTTGTTTTCTAATAGGGAGATTTGATTATTTGCCACCGTAATTGATTATTTGCCACTGATGTGAGTATGACATGTGGTCCTCACATGCAGTGGCAAATAATAAAATTCACCCTTTTGCAGTGGCAAATAATCAATTATTCCTTAATTCCTTTCCAATATGGTAAATGGAATAAAAGACTTAGCGATTTGAAGCGGTTAGTTTTCTACGAGTACCAGTTGATAACCGTACTTCTAGCCAAACAGTTTACCAAATGAAACAGTTAGTTCATTTGGTGACGGATTTTTCTCTTTTGCATGCAGAGCAATGGTGAGGTTACTGCTGACGGCACCTCACAAGTGGTTGGGGCAAATTCCTGGAGGAAGACAAAGATAGTCTGCACCATAGGACCCTCGACCAACACTCGTGAGATGATTTGGAAGCTTGCAGAGACTGGAATGAACGTTGCGCGGCTAAATATGTCCCATGGTGACCACCAGTCACACCAGAAGGTGATTGATTTGGTGAAGGAGTACAATGCACAGAACACTGATGGCAATGTTATTGCTATCATGCTGGACACCAAGGTATAGAACGGTTGAATACATTAAATATGTATGGCGCAGTCAGATGAATCATGATGATTGAGGTTCAGCGATGCAGGGTCCAGAAGTGAGAAGTGGGGATGTTCCACAACCAATCATGCTTACGGAAGGTCAAGGGTTCAATTTCACGATTAAAAGAGGGGTGAGCACCGTTGACACTGTCAGTGTGAATTATGATGACTTCATAAACGATGTTGAAGTTGGCGACATACTTTTGGTGGATGGTGAGGACTGATCTATCAAACTTCAGGTTCTATTTGAACTGTGCATGATTAATTCCTTGTTGAAGCAAGTGCTTGTTCATGCCATCGTAGTTGGCATGTACTCAAATGATCTCTACAACTGTTCCTGGTTATAATGCTTTTAGTGCAATCTACTGTTTCGTATTCCTTCAGTACTGATATTTTGTTAGACTTGTATTACAACTGTCGTTGCATGGACTGTATCAGATTCTTTGGTTGTGTTTGCGAATTCACTTGTTTGCAGGTAAACAGTAGAGAATATTGCATTTACTAGCCCTTCATATATCTTTTGTGCTACAGGAGGAATGATGTCTCTTGCCGTGAAGTCTAAAACAACTGATACAGTCAAATGTGAAGTAGTTGATGGTGGGGAATTGAAATCAAGGCGCCACCTAAATGTCCGTGGAAAGAGTGCAAATCTGCCATCTATAACAGGTTGGTTGGTTTATCCCCTAACATATTCAACTGTCACATAGTTGTGCACAAAACCCTGACATGCTTCTGTTCCAACAGAGAAGGATTGGGAAGACATAAAGTTTGGCGTTGAAAACGGTGTTGATTTCTATGCTGTTTCCTTTGTGAAGGATGCCAAAGTTATTCATGAACTGAAGGACTACCTTAAAAGTAATGTTCTCTGTGTCGTATATTAGACTCTTGGATATCTATATCGGGAACTTAATTAATGTTTTCTTTGCTGTTTTTCATATCCAGGTGCTAATGCAGATATACATATCATTCCAAAAATTGAGAGTGCAGATTCAATACCAAATCTCCAGTCTATTATTGCCGCATCAGATGGGGTAAGACCATGGGCATCGGCTGTGTCAATTCTTTCATATTAAAAAGATGCTTGCAAGTGACAACTCCTTTCAATATGTTAATGCCCTTTAGATAGTTGTCATGACAATTGGACCAAGCAATGTGTGTTGAGGAGCTTTGGTGGAAGTTGGAACACATCATTCTTTTCTCGTCTTAATTCTGCTGTTCTATTTCTGGCTGCATCTATCCTGTATGTGCCCGTGTGCAAGTCTTGTTCTATGTCTGATAAACGAATTTTTTTTTGCCACCTTGATGAACTTCTTTATTAGTGCTAGACAGTGAACTTCTTGAAATGCTTATAGGCAATGGTGGCACGTGGTGATCTTGGTGCTGAACTTCCTATCGAGGACGTTCCTTTGCTACAGGTGAGGTTAAATCTATATATAATTTTCGGAGGACAGGAAAACATTCTTATCATTTTGTACACCCCGCTTTATTTTTTTATTCATACGCCTAAGATGCAAGCTGGCACTGATGACATTTAAGTCACAACTATTTCACTTTTTTCAGGAGGAGATTGTCAGAACATGCCGAAGCATGCAGAAACCAGTTATTGTTGCCACAAACATGTTAGAAAGCATGATAGATCATCCGACTCCAACAAGGGCAGAAGTTTCTGATATAGCAATTGCAGTTCGGGAAGGTTCTGATGCCATCATGCTGTCTGGTGAAACTGCTCATGGAAAGTAAGGTTTCAACGTATGATAGGTTTAAGTGCCCTTTTATTTCTGTTCTTCCATATGGCCTCCAACTCCAAGCAATTCATTTCTTTAAGCTGTTGTGTAGGGTACATACAAATTTGCATGTTGTGATGTTGTTCCAATAGCTTAAGTCATGATCTATGTCGCAATTTGGCTTACCTTGAAGTGTGCATCTTCCTCTGTTTAGGTTCCCACTGAAGGCAGTCAAGGTGATGCACACTGTGGCACTTAGAACAGAATCCAGCCTTTATAACCCAACTACATCTTCCAGTCTTGTTGCATCTCCGCAGGTATGGCCCCTTTTTTCCAGTCTCCACACCTTCAAATTCACTATATGGTGGCTTCTGCATTATTCATTGTTCACTGTTCAGACACCAACTGCCTTATACCGTTTATTTTAATCTCTTGTTTTCTCATGATTCTTTTGGTAGGCTCCACTCAGTGATGAATTTTCCCAGAGCCAACTAAGTAAAATGTTTGGATCCCATGCAACGATGATGGCGAACACACTTTGTACACCGATTATTGTATTTACACGTACGGGCTCCATGGCTGTCCTCCTGAGCCACTACCGTCCCTCGTCTACAATATTTGCATTTACAAATGAGTAAGTTGTTTTGTGATTTTTATCTATGCCATGCCTAATTTTCATACAGTGCTTTCCTTTTATGAAATCAACTTTGGAAGTATGCTGTGCGTTTATGTGTAATACCTAGCATTCAGTCAAATAAATGTTCAAAAGGAGAGATGCTCTGGAGTACTGACAATTACAGGAAACTGTTCTTGCAGAGAACGAGTGAAGCAACGGCTGGCACTCTATCAGGGCGTGGTTCCTATTTACATGCAGTTCTCTGATGATGCAGAAGAAACTTTCTCCAGAGCAATTAGCAGCCTGCTGGTAAGAAACATGTGCTTCACTCACACTGTTGATCTTTTAATGGTATCGATGATAAACATTTCAATTTGTATACGAAGGTTATCCCTTTTTTTTTTTCTATTTTCTTTTTGATTCATGGGTTTGGATGTTCAACAGAGCGCGCACCACGTGGAGAAAGGGGACTATGTGACCCTAGTTCAGAGTGGAGTGAAGTCAATCTGGAGAGAGGAGTCTACTCACCACATTCAAGTGAGGAAAGTTCAGGACTGATGCGCGCACCTATTAGCCAATCCCACCACAAGTGAGAAATCTTGATGGCGCCTTAAAGTTTTTATCTTTCATGTCGCGTTAAGAGTAACTTTTTATGGAGAGCATTGCTCAATCTAGTTTATGTTGAATTTACGTGTAGACTCTGAAATTGAACACGATGTTTTTGTCAATGCTGCTCTACTTTCTCGCCTTAGGAATTGGAAATAAGCTCATTTGGATTATCAAGACGGTAGTACTACATGTAATAAGAATTCTTTTATTCCTGGGAAATGTGAACCTATTTGCTGCAAGGGACCATGAACTGGTTCATCTGAAGTCTCTCTCACTGAAGCAGGCGCTCATTGTGGCATCATTGCTGCAGGCCTTCGATGCACATCGTGGTCATGGCCTCATCGCAAGCCGGTAGCACATGTGTACGCGGTGTCCCAGCTAATTGGGCCCACCTTCTGTAGGAACAAACAGGGATTAAAACCCCGGTCGGTAACCGGATTTACCATGAGAGACTGGATGAACAGTAATCAGACCTAAAATTTTTAATTTTGGATTTGGATTTTTGACTGCGTAATGCACTTTCTAAGTTGGTTTAGGCCTTTGTTTTTTTTGCTAGATTACGTATTGCATGAGCTAAATATGCTTGAATTATTGTTTAGTGGATGTTTCTATGTTGCTGATGATTTATCTCTTAAGGAGATTTTCTGGAGAATCAACCTCTAGTATCTTACCTGCAGTAGATGGTAAGAAAAGATATACCTTTACAGTAGATGGTATTCATCACCAACTTATCTCCCTATTTGGGAATGTATATATCACTACATATCATATTCAGGGCTATAAATTTCACCGTATTAATATAACCTAGTCTCCGTCTATAACTCTCATCAATATTGAAAGAGTTATAGCTAGCAATAGACTTGTCATATTTAATTTGAAAGAGAATACAAACAATGTGTTAGTCTGGTAAAGTTACTTATGATAGAATAACAACCTGGTATAAACAGCTACTAGATGTTTCTCTGGTCAATCAATGGATGATCAATCCAAGAGAAGCAACCAGTAGATACTACCTACTTCTTTCTAATACAATCATTCATCGGGTTTTCCGATTTTCGAGTGGTAACTGGTCCGATTATAGGTTTTCAAAAACTGCAGTTCAAAATTCAGATTTTGAATTTCATCCGATTTTTCTCCGGAATTTCCGGTTACCGGTACCGTCTGTCGGCCAGGATTTCCTCTGACACCATTTCATCCGACACCAGGTTTCTATCATTGGGAACAAGGGTTTGTTTGGTTGGTGCTCTGGATTTCATGCCTGTGAAAAAGTGATGCCTGGAGGTAGCCTTGAAAGTAGATGGTTTTTGCCTGGTCAGGCAAACCTGAAGATGAGTTGTTTGGTTGGAAGCATGTGCCTGGAGTTGGTGAATAAAAAATAGAACGTTGGATCAAACAATCAACGTAGATCTGAGTTGCCTGGGAGGCCTGGGAGCCAGACGCTCATTTTCTACACCTGGCTCTTAGGCATCGAACCACGCAACAAGCCGACAACACTCAGAAGGTGTCCCAGCCAGACAGATCGCCACCACCACCAGAGAGCGAAGCAAGCATGCCCCAAGTCTCTGAAGCCTGAGCCATCATAGCTAAGCCCCAAGTACCACACAGGAATACAGGATCCCCTGCATACATTAGAGATAATATTTTTTTTAAAAAAGAACGTCAGAGGTAGAATTAGTACTGGTCAAACTAAACCAAAGTAAAGTCGTATATATACTTACTATCTCTGTTCAAGAATATACGATATTATTGATATCGATACGGTCTCTAACATTCAACTTTGATTATTACTTTTTATATAAATATATTATTAAAATTATTATATTATGAAAACATTTTATGACTAATTTACTAATACTATTTTCACATGACAATACATACATACATACATACACATATATATATATATATATATATATTAGTTGTCAAAGTTACAAAATTTTGACTACACGCTCTCTAAAATATTGAATATTTATGAACCGAGAGGAGTGGCTAATTGGACCATGTAGGCCTACGTAATAACGGTATCTAGTGCCCAATGATCCGGAATCACCTAGCGAAGTAGAGAGTAGAGACGGGACCAGCTCGATCAAAAGGGGCTAGAGTAGTCGTGTAATTATGCAATGCAACTAGTACTACTGTATTTTTACACGTCATTTTGGATATCAACACGGTCTCAAATACATATATTTGACTCTTATTTGTCTAATTATATGTTATGAACAATTACTAAAAATATAACGATATGAAAATATTTTTAATGATCAATCTAGTGAATCGTTTTCACACGACGAACTCAAAAACTTTCATGCATATTAACTATCAAAGTTTTAAAAAATTAGCTGCACCTATTCTTAAACGACATCTAAAAAACAAGGGAGACAGTACTGGCCAAAGAAAGTGGATCTAATTATGCAGCAGTGAGTGCTTAGTGGTAGTGTAGTATGGGAGAAAATTCAGCGAGGGAGGACCTCGCGCAAAGGGAGTCCATTCGAGATGATTGGAGGGGAACAACGGTCATGGGGAGGGCCTCGTATCAACGGCCACGCGGAACTGAAGGCCCTCAGCAAATTTGCTTCCCTTCCATCTAGTATGAACATCAGGTTGACCTATCTGTGGCTGTGGCAGCGTGGGTCCCGGTTCGGTGGTGTCACATCGCCTGACGGGTGGGCCCGGATAGCCTGTCAGGGAGGTGCTCGGTGTGGCCGAACAGCAAACACCGGCAGGCCCACGTGTCGATCCTGCGTTGCGTGGCCCATGCCATGCCATCGAACCCGGACGCAGCCGGTCATGGACCACCCGACAGGCTAATCCGGCCTCATGCTGCTGCCTCTGCCTCTGCGACTCTGCCCCTGCACTGCAGCCTCTGCGACTACATATACAACTAGTATTTCCTTTGTTTTTCACTCACCTGCTAACACTTTTTAAAATCTTTTCATGTTAGTATTTCCACTACTATTCATCTGATTTATAAACTTCGATCAAGTGGATTCAGTATCAAGTCACTAGTGTCAAATGGACAACACGTATGTCCGACCGTCCATATACATATATTCATCTCCGGTTGAAGCAAGGGGAGGGAGTCAGTGAGTGAGGAGGATGACTTGATGTCGTGTAAGTTGAATCACACCTAAAAGGTTAGGTCGGATTTAGATTGTGCACTTTTTCACCTTTTATCAGATAAAATGTTTGACCATAGAACCCCAGCCTCTACAATGGTGGGTATTTATGATTGCTGATTGCAAACACCATATACTAGTGTTGGCCTAACTTGGGAACGCGGGAATTTTTTTCCGATTCATGTAAAAATTAAACCGTTTCATGTGAAATTTGAAACCGTCTGCAAGCTATGAATGCAATATCGTCTTCCCCTATGCGAACAACGTCTGCCAGTCGATTGGTCAACTGAACGATCGGAGCAGGAGAAAAAAAAGAGGAAAGGCATCATTAGAGCATCTACAATAGGTTGTTTCTTGGTTTATTCTTAAGAGAGAAAAGATCAATCTAATAACAAAAACAACCATTCCAATAGATTGTTTCTTTGCTCAGATCTCAAGACTTAATTCTACAAGATGTTGGCAGAAAGCGATGGGACCCACAAAATGAATGTTTAAGAACAACTAAAGGCTCCAATAGAGTATTTTGTTGTTCTTAGTTATTACTTTACGCCTTGCAGATAATAATCTCATAGTTTTTTCATATATAAACAGCTTCACTCTCTCCTCCTCTCTCTCTTCCACATCATCAAATGCTTGATGCCAGACGCTTCTAAGAATACCTGAGGCAGATTGTTGTAGATGCTCTTACAAATTTGATTATAGCGTAATAGAGTAGGGCAGAAAAGAATAAAAAAGAGGAAGAAATTGGGATCCCCCACCACGCCCCTCTGTATCAGTATGCCGCGCTTCTCTCGCCTCCCACCTCACCTCCGCCTCCTGCCTGCTTCACTAGCTGGTTCGCAGTGAGCGAATTCACACTCTCGCCCACCCACCCCACCTCCACCTCCACCTCCACCTCCACTCGCGTTCGCATTTGCATTTCCAGATTAGATCTCCATCTCCAATGGGCTGCTTCCAGTCGAAGCCGGCGGGGGCCCTGCCGCCCAACGACGCCGCCGCCCTCCCCGCCGAGAACCCCGCAGATCCCGGTAAGCAAGCCACCGTCATTGCTGCTGCTGCTGCTGCTGCTTCCTAAACCCTAACCCCCAACCTCGTCAGTTCCGCTTGCTGCACATGACAAATCTAATCTAATCATTTGGGTTTGGGTTTGGGTTTGCGTTTCCGAACCGATCGAAGACGCGGCGAATGGCGTCGACGCGGGGGCCGACGGCGACGACAAGGACGCCGCCAAGCGGGCGGTGCCGGTCTTCAGGGAGTTCGGCCTGGCCGAGCTGCGGGCCGCCACCAAGGGCTTCAGCGCCGACCTCATCGTCTCCGAGAGCGGCGAGAAGGCGCCCAACGTCGTCTACCGCGGCCGCCTCGATGGCGGCCGCCTCATCGCCGTCAAGCGCTTCTCGCGCCTCTCCTGGCCCGACCCGCAGCAGTTCCTCGTATGCGCTCGCTCCTACAAATGCAAATGCGTCTGTTTGTGTGGCTCGGGATCCCTTCCAGATCTCGCAATGCGAGGCTCCCCTCACGCGCCCTTGTTTCTTGTTTGTTTGCTTGCTTGCTGCTGCAGGCGGAGGCGGCGGGCGTGGGGAAGGTGCGGCACAAGCGGCTCGTCAACCTCATTGGCTGCTGCGCCGAGGGTGACGAGAGGCTGCTCGTCGCGGAGTACATGCCCAATGACACCTTGTCCAAGCATCTCTTCCACTGTATGTGCCATAGCCACGCCTCTCCTCTTCCTATTCGTACCCATATCCGTATCCATATTCAGTTAGTAGTAGTTGTTGTTACGGGCTTGGTGACGTACTTGATGATCCGTAGAGGGTGGATCAAAAGTATGGGTCTCCTCTGCATTAACTGAAGAGCTTAGTGCATCTCTACTATTACTGTCATTTGACTTGTGTGTGGCTCATGCAAAATAGATGTGGTTTGTCCGGACTATGTGGGTGTGTCTGCGTTCTCTCATTCTTGTTTGACTGGGGCGGCCTGCCTTTTTTTTTGTAGGGGATAAGCAACCATTGCCATGGGAAATGCGTTTGAGGGTTGCATATTACATTGCACAAGCACTCGATCACTGCAATGCAGAGAACCGGAAAATCTATCACGACTTGAATGCGTATAGAGTACTTTTTGATGAGGTACACACGGCTTTGCTGGCTTGTAGTCTACCTAATTTTTCCTGCTGATTTTTGCATTTTAACTGCTGTTGCCCCCTCTGCGAACATGAATTTTTTCTTAGAAAGGTTTAACTTTGTGAAATTTGACTGGCCGCTGTAGCTACTGAGGGAATTCCCACTTGTCACGACTCATGAACAACTTCTAATTCCATCAGGAAGGTGATCCCCGCCTGTCAAGTTTTGGACTAATGAAGAACAGCCGTGACGGAAAAAGTTATAGCACCAACCTGGCTTACACCCCACCAGAGTTTCTACGAACCGGTAAGAACTACCACATGATCCTTGCTAGCACATTCATGGATCATGATTAGCTGATACTGTTAGTGTTTTGCAGTGCAAATGAACATGTGAGCTTATTTTAAGCTTATAAGGTATAGGTTAGTTGACTTATGGTACCCACTGTCCACAAAATTAAGTCTTGAGCCTCTAGTGAATTTTGTCTCTCAATAATATACTTGTAAAATTTCTTGTTTCCTGAGTATTCTGAGTATCAGTCAATACATACCTTGTGGATCGTGGTAAATTGTTCGCAGTTTTTTCATTTTTTACTCCCAACTACTACTTAGCGTATGTTATTTGGACTGCACTGAATAATTTGTGCTTGATTCTTGTATGACAGGCAGAGTCATCCCCGAGAGTGTGATATATAGCTACGGAACAGTTCTGTTGGATCTTTTGAGCGGGAAGCACATTCCTCCTAGTCACGTATGCTTCATTTGAATAATCGAATCTTTGCTTTTTCTCAAGAAGACATCTATCACTAGTTTTTGTTATCAGTTCCCTTGCATCCTGGGTAATACTACAACAATGTTTAGTAATCACACTGACAGCTGATAAAAAGTTTGCAACCATGGACTGCTATGAGCTTTGAACCAAGAACTTACAATACTGACATGCACTAAATTTCGATAATAGACAATGACCGCAGCACCATCTTGTCTTGAATATTTTTCTTTTATCCAAAGCCAAGTGCAACTCACAGAACATAGCAGTATGATCGTGAACTTATGCTAGGCTGTTGTATTGCCATTTATCAATGTTGCTATGCCAGTGGATTTCTCACTTCATTTGTTCGGCATTCCAGGCACTTGATTTGATAAGAGGAAAGAATATACTGTTGCTGATGGATTCCTCCTTAGAAGGGCAATATGCCAATGAAGACGCTTCAAAATTAGTTGATCTTGCATCGAAATGTTTGCAGTTTGAAGCTAGGGACAGACCCAATATAAAGTATCTCTTGTCTTCCGTTGGGCCTCTTCAGAAGCAAAAGGAGGTAAATAACTTGAGCCTTTTTTCAGACATTCTTTTTGTTAGAATATGAATTCCTTTGTATTTCCTTATACATGTATGGTATACTCTCTTGTAACTTCCCCTTGTATTCCCTTTCCCTATATATATTGATCATTGGGCCTCATGAATACATACAAAATATTCATAACATGGCATTAGAACTAAGGTTCAAAACCTAGCCTTCATCCTCTTCCGCTGCCTGCTGTCCCCGGGAGGAGCAATCTCCACTCCCGGGAGCGGCCACATTAGTCGTAGTTTTTTTGGGTACCATGAGGTCTTGCTCCCTGCATTGAGATCTCGAGAAAAGCAAGAAAGAGCAGCCGCCGCGTTTCCTCGCTCGGTCCAGAGGATGACGCGGCCGCACGGGAGGACGAGCATGGGGCGGTAGCGCATCAAGATCAGCGCAGATGGGCGTCGTCGGGGAGAAGGTGCTGCAGGCGAAGGCAGGGAGGCGGTTCTGGTGGGAGGCAGATGTGGAGGCGCTTCTTGTGCACTGCGCCACCGCCGTCTCGGGCTTCGATCTGCGCCGCCATGCTTTTATCCATGCCTCTACGACTTGATTTGACAGCTCTATCTATTCTTGTTGGTTTCATCATTTTCGTCGTGTTGTCGCGGTCGACTTTGCTCCAGCTTGCCTCTACTTTCTTAGCCCCTGCACCTTGTGCTTTATGGGTTGTCGCACGACCCCAGATGGGAGATCTTTTGATACTCGACATATTTTCCAAGAGCTGCATGCTACGATGATATTATCAAGACTCGGATTTTGGATTTTTTCTATTTTAGTTTCAACCCTTTCAAAATGCAATGCTATTGCATAAGGCTTGCATTTGAGGAGGGGGGGGGGTGTTAGAATAGGAATTCCTTTGTATTTCCTTATGTCTTTTTTATTTCTTTATACATGTATGGCATATTCTCTTGTAACATCCCCTTGTACTCCTTATATATATTGCTTATTGGACCTCATGAATACATACATAGTATTCATAACACTTTTTTTATTCACTGCCTCTAGTGACATTGTTCATTTCTTTTATCAATCCTAATTTAGGTGGCATCACATGTGTTAATGGGCATTACAAAAGCCACGTCAGTGTTGCCAACCATTCTTTCGCCACTTGGGAAGGCCTGTGCCAGTATGGACCTTACAGCGGTACATGATATATTGCTTAAAACGGGTTACAAAGATGATGAAGGTGCCGAAAACGAGGTAACTTACAATTGTTTTCCCCCCTCATTTATGATGCTTCTGATGGTACGTCATCAATTGTGTGATGAAGTTTCCTCAGTCATGAACCTGTGACCCACATGGCTTGTTTGTTGTCCCCTCTTGACCTTACTGCTGACTTGTTCCTGAAGGCCACATACCTGAATATTTTTCTTGTCGTATAGTTTCCTGTTCCTTCCTCTGATAGTTTACATATGATAAGCTTTAAAGTTATTAGCATTTACAGTGTGAATTTTGTTTCTAAGACATCTTCTCTTGTCTATGGAAAGAAGTTGACAAAGCAAACTTTTTCGCACTGGATGACCAAGCATTTTATCAGTGTTCAATTTAGGAGGCTGTATTATTGCCTGCCCATTAGACGCCTTTTTATTCTGTGTGCAGAATATGATATGTACTTTTGCCTCTTTTTCTTTGTATTCCCACTTACTCAAATATTTAGAAATTATGAAGTCTCATTCATTTGCTTTGTTAAAATAAGCTAGTTTTATTTGGTGCATGTTTATGCTGCTGTAAAAACTGAAGTTATCCTTTCAAGAATGGACCCAGCAAGTGCAAGAGATGCTGAACACAAAGAAGTTTGGTGATGTTGCATTTAGAGAAAAGGATTTTAAGACCGCAATCGACTACTACTCCAAGGTATCATCACTTGTACTCTTTTCGTTTATTTTTAACTAGGCTATCCTAGTACCGCAAGTTGTTTTGGAACTTTATCATAGGGATCTTGTGTAATTGGCTAACCAACAAACGGTTCAATGTTCCTAAGTAGTTTGGCCCTCAGCCTGTTAAGCTGCCTCTACTCCCTACTGCGTAGCCATTCATATGAATTGTACTTCCTTACTTGTGCACAATATTGCCAAAGCATTCATTGTATTCATGATTAGTGTGCATGCTGAATCTGTGCCTCCTGTCCTGTAACATGACCAGCTCATTTCCCGTGGTGCAGCTTGTCGGAATGATGTCGGTGCCCTCAGCTACGGTTTTTGCCAGGCGGAGCTTTTCCTACATGATGAATGGGCAGTCGGAGCTTGCTCTCCGGGACGCAATGCAGGCCCAGGTCTGCATGCCCGAGTGGCCAACCGCCTTCTACCTCCAAGCCCTTGCCCTCTCAAAGCTCGGCATGGAAACCGACGCACAGGACATGCTCAACGATGGAGCCACTTTCGAGGCCAAGAAGCAAAACAGCTGGCGTGGTTAGGGAACAAGCCGCGGCTTCCCCAAACTGCTGCCTTTTAGCGGAGAAAGGTACGACGATGATACGACGAGTGTTCACCGGGACGTCTGCTGCACTACTAGGAGTGGGATTGAAATGCACTGTTTTATCGTGCAATCTAAATTCCGCCCGAATGCCGCTAACGAGTGGCCTTGTTGTGATCTGGGAGATAAAAGCAGAGGAATGTGCATATTCTCTGAGCTGCACTTTGTTTCGCGAGCGATGGCAGCAGGATGAATATGCGAGCTTATTTTGATCATTGCGTTACAGTGCTCCTCTTCTGGAGAGAAGATTGTAATTAAGGGGATGCCTTGTAACCATTTCTCCTTTTCGTTTCCACTGGAATCTTTGGGCCCCAGGGGACATGATAGTGTGAGGAAAGGCGGGTTCCTTGTGATTAGCTAGGGAGGAGAATAAACTAGAGGGACCCATCTGAATTCCATTCAATTCTACCGTCTTTTTTATGTGCTCTTTGTTTACTCAACGGTCAAACCGATCCAGTCTGTTTGCCTGATAAACTGGCCTTCATCTACTCGACTTCACAGCACATGTGTGCATCAACTATTTGACGTGGCATCCAAGCGCTAATCTCCATAGGAACTTCCTTGTATGGACCTGTAGATTTTGTTTTTGTGCTAGTTATCTCTCGAGAATTCGAAAGCGGAACTTTTTTTTATTAATTAATCTTTTATTTTAAAGTTAACCCACAGCGCACTTTATTTTCAAATCTGATTTCTTTGATCATGCCATCACTCATGGTGTAACAAAACAACGATGTTACGTCACAGGATAAATCTGTAAAATAGCACTTTTGATCACGCCGCTGGTCGTAGCGTGACCAAACAATACTGTCACGTCACCATCCATAGCGTGACAAGGTGACTAAAGGAATCAGATTTAGAAATAAAGTACGTCGGAGGTAAACTTTAAAATAAAATTTTAAAAAATGTTATTTAATTAAAAAAAATTCCTCGAAAGCGGCCAACGAAATACTAGTTCTTACCAAAATTTCACACTCGTTTGTGGCAAGATTTCCCCAAATTCGAACTCTTCAACTTCTGAAAGAGACAGGTTTTGAAATCATAGGGAACACCAGTACAATAAAAAAAATGCTCCATTTCTTTTAGAGAAGAGACAAAACCCCTCGTAGAAAAACTACAATTTGTCCTCACCTGCCCAGGAAAAGAAGAAAAGTTGAGTCAAAAAAAAAATAAAGTGAGTGAGATGCGTGGGGTCCGGTGAACACTGAATTTGGGACTCGTAACAACAGAAAGTCCCAAGATGACGATAAAAGTGCGTAGAAAAAGACAACTCGGTCTAGATGTGTACGTGTTTTGTTTGATACCCCTCCATCACTAAATGTAAAATGTTTTAGATTTATCATGATTTTCAAGACATTATTAAGGTCTGTTCTTATAATAATATACTAGTAAAGTCAATTAAAATGATATATTATAAAATTTCTTTTTCAAGATAAATCTAGCGATATTATTTTCTCGTGACCGGCCCATATGCTCTTAACTAAATATATTATTGGTCAAATGCTCAAATGTTTGTTAGCTGTTGCAAAAGACACGACAAATAACGAAGACAAGCAAAGAACAAGAGACACATATTCTCCCGAAAGTGCACGTTCTCGTATTCGGTGAAAGAAGGAATGCATGCCAGTTGGCATCCAAACAAGAAAGAATACAATTCAGAACGGGCTCTTCTGCCGAAAGTGCAGCCAGAAAGCGACCTACTGTGGGGGATTCTAGACTCTTACCATTTTGGCTGCTGATCTCAGATGGTCTATTCCAAGGATCCCTATGCACCGCCCATTGGGGGGGATTCAAGACTCGTATCTGACAGATCAGCGGTAATAACCTAATAATTTGCAATGTGATCATTTCAAGTTTTGAACTGATGGCTCACTTGGAATGTCGGTCGGACAGTTGTTTACAAGGATTCTGCAGAATTGATGCACTTCCTCCGGAAATCGTACATATATAAATCCCCTTGTTCTAAAGTCTGAATTGAGTTTGATGTGCAGCTACTTTCAGAACAGAAGCAGTGCAGATTCTGAAGCTAGCAGCCCTGTGGTCCTCTGATTAACCAGAGAGAGGTGGAGCTGGAGCCTAATTACAGCCGGAGTTTACAGTGGTTCAGCTCGTTTGATTCTTCGGCATGGCATGGAAAACAGCCGACAGTGGCCGTGGGGACGCCCCAGTCGAGTAGGTGCTACGAATGTGAGATGTTCGCTTTAGCCGCCTGCCAGCTACCTTCACGCCCATGTTGATGCCGACGCTCGCTCCTCTCAGCTGCTAGATGCAACTTGTCTGGTCTCCGCGTATGTCCCTTCCGCCTCCCGGCCGAGGGATCGCCGTCGCCGTCGACGTCGACATCGCCTTAGGGTGTACTGATATTCGCATGCACCACGATACCGCATTTGCTTGCTTATTTGCAGGCGCGGACCCAGACAAAGGTGTACACAGGTACATCCTTGCCTCTCTCTCGAAAAAGAAAAAAAACCTAGTGTATAACATGTATATTAGTTATATATACTAATAACGGGCCTCAATGCTCTGTATTTCAATCATCTCGTGATTTCAGTCCATCCCAGACCCTCCCTCTCCGAATCACCCCTATTGTGCGCCCAAGCATCTGTTAGATGTATATTATTGTTGTGTATTTTTTCCGTCGTATAAATAGTTATCCTCTCTCTCTCTCTATATATATATATATATATATATATATATATATATATATATATATATATATATATATATATAAAAATACTTTCTACTCCCCAGAAGTATTCTTCTACTTTTGATATACCACCTAAAGGAACTTGACATACTCCTTTATCACTTTAGGTATACTCATATACTAATTATAAGATACTCCAATATGAACCACACGAAAAAATTGCAAGAGAGCCTATAGTTTTTAGCATATTCTGTAAATACCTTCATATTCGTACATAAAAAGGAGTATGTCTAAAAAATTGTACATACCACCCCTTGAAAAGGTGTGAATACCACCTAGGTGGTCTTATATACTCGTATACTACACATGCATACTCTCGGTTGCGCAAAATACTCCCTATATTGTGAGATACAAAATAGGGAGTAACTACACCCGGGAGTAGGAAAAAGGCTTCCTATATAGGTCTCAAGATGAATATAGGCGCAATTCATAACATGGTATTAGAGCGTATCTAGGTTTTTCAAGCCGCCGCTAGTTTCTTCCTCCAGCCGCCGCCATCGCCTGGGCGTTCTTCTCCACTACGCTCGCCGTCGACTAACGCTTGTCGCTGCCGCCTCTCCAATCATCGATCCGGATTTCCGCTAGATCTTCGCCGCGCACCAGTCGAAGCCGAGCCTGACTCCTTGCGCCACCTCCAGATCCTTGAAGACCGCTGCCTCTTGCTGCTCGGCGCCGTCGTCATGGACTTGGGCAACTGTCACCGCCTCTAGAGAGCCACTGCTCCGGTGTCGCTCGGTCCTCCGGGGGTCGTTGCCGCCTCAGGCCGTCCGAATCTCCACCCGGCGTCAACGCCGCCTAATCCGGCCAGGCCGCCTAATCTGGTCGGGCCGCCTCCTTAGGTAGTTGACCGCTCCTCCACACGAAACCGCCTGGCGGGGAACCCTAGTTCCCTGCGCTTCTCTGTCTGCAGTTTTGATCGAAAGTGCCGCTCTTTAATTGAGCCGACCGGTAAAAAATTAAAAAGCACAAAAAATGTCTTCGTGTGCAAGCTTCGCTCGCCGCTTGATCTCGGTGATCTTCGATGGTCTCAATTATACATGCGTGGATCGATTTCAAAGACATGCGCCGCCTCATTCTCTACATGCGTGGTCGGCGCTATTTGAGAGTTTCTTACCAATGAAGTTGTTGTGACGACTCAATCCTAGGGTTGATGAGAGATCCTCCAGACCTCTCGAAAGTCCAGAGACCTCCCAGAGGTCCACAAGGACCTCTCTGCCGACCACCAAGACCGCCAGAGGTTCAAGAAGACCTCCGGAGGTCCATGGAGATCACAACCCGAGAGAGGGTTTTAGAACCACATGGAGCACCCGAGAACCTTTCCATAGCCAAACAAAGGAGAACGAGGAGGTCCGAGAGTGTTCCCAAGACCTCCCACGAGCCTCCAGGTGGAGGTCGTGGAGATCTCGAGTCCACCTCAGCCATAACCACTTCTCGTGATACCCTCCACACCTGAGGACATGGAGGTCCAAGCTACTCCCAAGTTCCTCTGTGAAACCCGAGCTAGTCCCAAGGATCATGGCTAGCCCTTCACAAAGAAAATACACAATGGTGGTATCCCTAACACACCTTTATTGAAACATAATATTTAACATGAGTTGATTACAAGGTGGCCTTGGGCCAAGCACAAGTACACAAGAGCAAGAAGAAGCAAAAGGGTCCATCAACAAGCCACAGCAAATGACGGAGGCATAACCTAGTCGCTTTGATCTCCATCACTACCAAAGTCTTCTCTGGCAAAATTGTAATGAGCAAGAGTGAGCACTACCATCGTGTTTCGCAAGTTGCACCTGTGGATTAACAATATGACATGCATAAGGGATAATCAAGGATGGCATAATATGGTTGATTTGCACAAAGCAAATTTTCTTTTAAGTACCATTATTGAGTTTCAAAGGTGTCTTTCAATTGATAAAATTCATTTTACCAAAGCAATTTTTTCAGCTTGGATAGCATTCATCATTATTTGGTGAAGGATACCTCCCGACATTAGGCTCCTCGTCTAAAACCCATGGGACTAAGATCCCAAAACAGATTTGGAAATCATTTTAAATTCCCAAAGTCAACAACTAACTTCAAGTGGCCTTTGCCAAGACGTCCCTGACCGTGGACACGGCTATTCAATAGATTTAACTCGCAGAGGTTGTGCACTTTACCCACACGACATGAGTACTCTAGTTTGTCCCAAGATTCGTCAATACCACCTCTCACTTCCAAAGGTAAGAGATCTAGAGCTCATGACAAGGCCTTTACAATGCATTGCTCCACCACGCCTTTCCTTGCTAAGGTTTCACCCCCTATGGATAGCCATCCCGTGAAGCCCCTCTTGCACCAGCTGGGAACAATGGGTCATCAAAGACCACTAGCCAACAAGACCTCCCACACCACCAATGGAGCAAAGATGTAGTGAGTTTTGCAAATTATTCACCAGTCCCACGCCCCACATCGAGACATGTGGTTGCACGATTTTGGCATAGCCCATTATAGGCCTAGCATTGGTCGCTCAAAGACCGGTCCTCACATGACTAGGGCAACTTTCACAAACCCAAGGGCATCGATCTACCATAAAGGCACGATCCGGTGCATAAACTTGCACCAACCGAAGCTAACCATTTTGCCCTAGTCCAATTCATTTTATTTTCTTTGCTTTCCCAAAGATCGTTTTTATACCTTCATGACATCCCTATGTCATGATAAAACATTCAAAGCTTCTTGGTTGTGTTGGTAAAGATTTCCCCAAAACAAAATTTTGGTCCGAGCACCACTAAGCATATGTTTTCAAATGATCTTGGCTCATACTATCTTGATTGGCCAAGTTTGACCTAATGGTGACAATGTGTTCAATACAAAATCAATCGAGGTCATACAAAGGAAATGGTTATAACTACAAAGTTAAAACCGGTATTGAACTAACTTGATAAAAATAAGCATGCAAGACATTTTAAAACCGACATAATTAATTTGATATAATGGGTGCAATATGATCAAGAATGCAACTTGCCTTGCTCACTACTTAGAGATTCTTCTTCGTAACTTTCGATTCCCGGAATCTTCACAATCTACATATATATAGAAGGCAAATTCAAAGAAGATTCAAACAGAGATCCAATAAAGATCCAAATAAAGAACCAGAGAACTCCAAAGAAATCTCAAAACCCAATTAAAAAGAGAGCATTGTATTTAGATTAGGTTCTTTTGGAGAAGGTCTAGCTTACCAAAGGAAAAAGAGGTCTTTAGAGAAGGTCCCGAAGATGTGACCTAGGCAGAGGGCAGAGAGGTTCCAGAGGCAGAGATGCTTGCTCAAGGTCCAGAGAGGAGGTCCTCACACGAGCACCTCAGAGTTTCAAAAGAGGTCCACAGAAAGGAGGTCCTGTGAAGGACAAGATCACCAAGACACCTTTGGTGAAAACAAGGGTGGAGCAGATCATCAAAGGAACTTACTGTAAAGGAAGTAACGGTTGAAAGGGGAGGTCGAGGAGCCAAGGTCTTCCCTGGAAAAGTTCTTGGACGAGAGCCAAAGTAACAGAGTGTGGAGAAGGAGAAGGGTGATGTGTTAGAACGTTTCAGTCTATGTGTAGTCAAAGTGGTGAAGAAAACTAGGTACTTACGTGCAAGGATAAGTATAGAGGTAAGTCAAAAGTTGGTGATTGTCGTAGGTGTGTCACCACCACCGGGTGAAAGGTACATTAAAAGACACGTAAGTCGCTATGGGAAGGAACAAAGAAAATATCCATGTACGGCTTAGTGACTCACTTCAAAGTAAATACCACGATGAGAATGTATTAGACGTGACAAGACCTACATTAAATGCCCTGTGTACATACGTGGCGGAAGAAATGAGAACGCCTAAAGGCAAGTGGGGCCGGTCAAATTAGCAACAATCGGTCAACCATAGGAGGTCTTACCCCGCAGAGGAGGTTCTCGTGGAAGTCCGAGCAGCTTAGGAGGTCCTAAGCCCAGGACGTGGAGGTCTAAAGGTTAAGGAGGTCCAGACAGGGGAGGTCCCGACGGTCAGATCTCACCAAGGGAGGTCTAGCGAGAGGTTGTGACGACCCAATCCTAGGGTTCCCGAGAGATCCTCCAGACCTCTCGAAACCAAAGAGACCTCCCAGAGGTCCACAAAGGACCTCTGGCCGACTCACCAAGACCCGCCAGAGGTCCAAGAAACCTCCCGGAGGTCCAGGAGTTCACAACCCGAGAGAGGATCTTCAACCGAGGAGCACCCAAGGCCCGCCACGCCCCCATGTAACAATAAGTGAAGAGATCCGAGAGAGTACCAAGATCTCCCACGACCCACGGGAGGAGGTCGTGGAGGTCCTGGGACCTCCCAGACTCCACATATTATTACCATCTTGAAGACATGGATGGACCGAGCTGCTCCAAGGTCCCTCGTGAAACCCGAGCTAGTCCCAAGGATCATGGCTAGCCCTTCACAAAGAAAATACACAAAGAGTGATATCCCTAACACACCTTTATTGAAACATAATATTTAACAGAGTTGATTACAGGATGGCCTTGGGCCCAACACAAGTACATAAAGACAAAAGGGATCAAAAGGAAGCATGAAGTCCATCAACACGCCACAGCAAATGACCGAGGCATAACCTAGTGCTTTGGATCTCCATCACTACCAAAGTCTTCTCCCGCAAAAATTATGATGAGCAAGAGTGAGCACTACCATGTGTTTCGCAAGTTGCACCCGTGGATTAACAATATGACATGCATAAGGGATAATCAAGGATGGCATAATATGGCTATTTTGCACAAAGCCAATTTTTCCTTTAAGTACCATTATTGAGTTTCAAAGGTGTTTTTCAATAGATAAAATTCATTTTACCAAAGCAATTTTTCAGTTGGATAGCATTCATCATTATTTGGTGAAGGATATCCTCCCGACACTAGGCTCCTCGCCTAAACCCATGGGACTACAGATCCCAAAACAGATTTGAAAATCATTTCCGTAAATTTCCAAAGTCAACAACTAACTTCAAGTGGCCTTAGCCAAGACGCCCTGACCGTGGACACGGCTATTCAATAGATTTAACTCGCAGAGGTTGTGCACTTTACCCACACGACATGAGTACTCTAGTTTGTCCGGCATTCGTCAATACCACCTCTCACTTCCAAAGGTAAGAGATCTAGAGCTCATGACAAGGCCTTTACAATGCATTGCTCCACCACACCTTTCCTTGCTAAGGTTTCACCCCCTATGGATAGCCATCCCGTGAAGCCCCTCTTGCACCATGGGAACAATGGGTCATCAAAGACCACTAGCCAACAAGACCTCCCACACCACCAATGGAGCAAAGATGTAGTGGAATTTTGCAAATTATTCACCAGTCCCACGCCCATTCGAGACATGTGGTTGCACGATTGTGGCATAGCCCATTATAGGCATAGCATTGGTCGCCAAAGACCACCTCACATGACTAGGGCAACTTTCACAAACCCAAGGGCATCGATCTACCATAAAGGCACGATCCTGCATAAACTTGCACCAACCGAAGCTAACCATTTTGCCCCGCCTAAAATCCATTTTCGCTTTTGCTTCCCAAAGAATACTTTCATACCTCCATGACAACCCAATGCCATGGTGAAAACATTTAAAACATTATTTGGTTATGTTGGTAAAGATTTCCCCAAATCAACAGCTTTTGGTCTAAGCATAATCGAGCATATGTTTTTCAAATGGTCTTGACTCATACTCATCAGATAGCTAAGTTTGACCTAAAGGTGACAATGTGTTCTGTACCAAACCAACAGAGGTCATACAAAGGAACTGGGTATAACTATGAAGTTAAAACTGGTATTGAACTAACTTGATAGAAATAGCATGCAATACATTTTAAAACTGGACATAATTAATTTGATATACTAGGTGCAATATGATCAAGAATGCAACTTGCCTTGCTCACTACTTAGAGATTCTTCTTCTTCAGAACTTTCAGACTCTTGGGAACCTTCACAATCTACACACACACATATATAAAGGCAAATTCAGAGAAGATTCAAATAAAGATCCAATTAAGAACAATAAGAAGACCGAAAGAAGCTCAAAAGAACAACCAATACATATTCAACAGAGGAGGTTTCAACTCCAGATTGGGTTCTTAGAGAGGAGGTCTAGCTTACCAAAGGAAAAAGAGGTCTTTAGAGAAGGTCCCGAAGATGTGACCTAGGCAGAGGGCAGAGATGCTTGCACAAGGTCCAGAGAGGAGGTCCTCACACGAGCACCTCAGAGTTTCAAAAGAAGTTCACAGAAAGGAGGTCCTGTGAAGGACAAGATCACCAAGACACCGTGAAAACAAGGGTGGATCGGATCATCAAAGAACTTACCAAGGACAAGCAAAGAATGGGTGAAAGGGAAGGTTGTGAGAGTCGCTTTCCTGGAAGAGTTCTTGGACGAGAGCCAAAGTAACAGAGTGTAGAGAAGGAGAAGGGTGATGTGTTAGAACGTTTGATCTATGTGTAGTCAAAGTGGTGAAGAAAACTAGGTACTTACGTGCAAGGATAAGTATAGAGGTAAGTCAAAAGTTAGATTGTCGTATGTGTTACCACCACCCGGGTGAAAGGTACATTAAAAGACACGTAAGTCGCTATGGGAAGGAACAAAGAAAAATATTCATGTACGGCTAAGGACCCAATTCAAGGTAAACTCCACGATGTGAATGTATTTAATGTGACAAGACACGATTAAATGTCCAAGATAATTATGTGGCGGAGGAAATGAGGTTGACTAAGATCGGCAAGTGGGGCCACCAATTTTGCAACAATCGGGTTAAAACAGAGGAGGTCTAAAGGTTAAGGAGGTCCAGACAGGGGAGGTCCCGACGGTCGATCTCACCAAAGGAGGTCTAGCGAGGAGGTCTAAGCTGTTGGATCTCCGGAGGAGGTCCAACACCAAGAGCCCAGGCGAGGAGGAGGTCCTCAAAGAGAACAGACGCTGGGAGGTCTGGGCCTTTGGATTCAAAGTGAGGGAGGTCCAAGCCGTCCGATTTAAATCAAAGGGAGGTCTCGAACCGCCCGATTCGTAACGAAGGGAGGTCCATGAAGGACATAACGCATGGGAGGTCTAGACCCTTGGATTAAAAATAGGAGGAGGTCCGGACCGCTAGATCAAGTACAAAGGAGGTCCATGCGAAATGGTTCCAGAGGCATTTCACTCAAGGGAGGTCTTCTTGGTCCAGGGCAAAAGCCAAAATGGTTCAAACGATCTTAAGAAAAATCAAGGCACACAAAAGGGTCGTTGGGATACCTAGAGGTCCGAATGAAAGGAGGTCCCGCATCAAGGGGTGTCCAGACGACAAGAAGTTTAGATCAAGAGAGGTGCGAGCAGAAAAGAGGTTTGAACCCTCACGAGATTCAAACCAACAAAGAGATCCAAATGACCAAGCTCAAAGAAAGGAAGGCCCGATCATACGAGTATCTCCTCGTGAGACGAGGTCTAAGCTTTAGAGGAAGTCTAAACCTACAAGACTTGAAAGAGATAGGTTACAGGAATTGTTGAGCTTTCCAACAAGGAGGCACAACAACCCAAATCCTTCCAATAGAACCCAAATTTGGATTCTCACTAAAGCAAAAATAGTTTTAATTTACTTTACACATTTTAAAAAGTATTTAGAAAATCAAGATGTTACAGAGGTCTAAGCTGTTGGATCTCCGAGAGGGAGGTCCAATGACCAAGAGCCAGCATGAGGAGGAGGTCCTCAAAGAGAACAGACGCCTGGGAGGTCTGGGCCTTTGTATTCAAAGTGAGGGCAGTCCGATCCGTTGGATTTAGATCAAAGGGAGGTCCGAACCGCCTGATCTGTAACGAAGGGAGGTCCATGAAGGACATAACGCATGGGAGGTCTAGACCCTTGGATTAAAATGGGAGGAGGTCTGGACCGCTAGATCCAAAGACAAGGGAGGTCCATGCGAGTGGTTCCGAGGACATTTCACTCAAGGAGGTCTTCTTGGTCCAGGCAAAAGCCAAAATGGTTCAAATGATCTTAGGAAAATCAAGGCACACAAGAGGGCCATTGGGATGCCTAGAGGTCCGAATGAAAGGAGGTCTGGGCATCAAGAGGTGTCGAGCACGACAAGAAGTTTAGACTCAAGAGAAGTCTGAACAGAAAAGAGGTTTGAACCCTAAGAGAATTCAAACCAACAAAGAGATCCAAATGACCAAGCTCAAAGAAAGGGAGGCCTGGTCATACGAGTATCTCTGGTGAGACGAGGTCTAAGCTTTAGAGGAAGTCTAAACCTACAAGACTTGAAAGAGATAGGTTCTGAGGGAATTGTTGAGCTTTCCAACAAGGAGGCACAACAACCCAAATCCTTCCAATAGAACCCAAATTTGAATTCTCACTAAAGCAAAAATAGTTTTAATTTATTTTACACATTTTAAAAAGTATTTAGAAAATCAAGATGTTACAGTTGTCTTGCCCGCCTCATTCTGCTCCATCTGCTGAGCCTGTGCTCCCGAAGACTATTTCTGAAGAAGCTCGTAAGGAGGCATTTGGTGCTTTTAAGGATGCTATAGAGACTTTTTAGACTCAGTATGCTGCCCACAAGACATGGATTGATGAGGATGCTCATGTCTCTGCTATTCTGGTTGCTAGCATGGAGGTGAAATTCACCGGGGATGTGGTTGGTTTGGCTTCAGCACAGTTGATGTGGACACATCTGTGCAACCGCTACGAGCCGTCTCATAATTCCTTGTATCTTTCTGTTGTGCGTCAGGAGCAATCGCTGTAGCAGGGAGATGTCACTATGGACGAGTTCTATGCCCAATCGTCTGCGGTATGGCGTCAGATTGACTTTTTAGGACCAGATGTTTGCCACATGTGACGACCCAGCTCTAGGGCACCCGTGAGGTCCTCCAAGACCTCTGGAAAGTCCATCAGGACCTCTCAGGAAGTCCATAAAGGACCTCTCGGATAGTCCGCCAAGACCTCCCAAGAGGTCTCGCAAGGCCCCCTGGAGGTCCAGGAGAACATGACCCGAGAGAGAGAGTCTTAGAACCAGGGAGCACCCACGGCCTGCCATAACCACACTCAGAAACAAACGAGGAGGTCCGAGGGCTCACCAAGACCACCACGACCCTCCAGAGGAGGTCGGGGAGATCTGGGACCACCTCAGAACCTCTTACGTTCATCCCTTTGTGAGGACATAGAGGTCCGCGCTTGCTTCAGGGTTCCCTGTGAAACCCGAGCTAGTCCCAAGGAATCATGGCTAGCTCTTCACAGCATAAACACAACAGTGGTGACAACCAGAACACAACTTTATTTATGCAACATGATAACAGAGTTGTTTACAAGGTGGCCTTGGGCCAAACATAAATACATAAAAGCAAAAGAGGCAAAAGGTCCATCAACACGCCACAGGCAGCTGACTGGAGGGCTCAACCTAGTCGTCTTGGTCTTCATCACTACCAGTGTCTTCTCTTGGTAAAGATTGTAATGAGCAAGAGTGAGCACAACAACCGTGCTCGCAAGTTACACCCGTGGGTTAACAATATGACATGCATATATGGAGATTCAAAGGATAGCATAATATGGTTATTTTGCACAAAGCCAATTTTCTTTCCAATACCATTATTGCGCTTCAAAGTAGGACTTTTAATAGATAAAACTCATTTGACCAAAGCAATTTTTCAGTTGGATAACATTCATCATAAGTTGGTGAAGGATACCCTCCCGACATTAGGCTCCTCGCCTAACCCTTGGGATAAGATCCCAAAGATGATTTGATAAACTTTTCCGAAAACCCCAAAACCAATATCTAACTTCAAGTGGCCTTTGCCAAGACGTCCATGACCGTGGACATGGCTATTCAATAGATTTAACTCGCAGAGGTTGTGCACTTTACCCACACGACATGAGTACTCTAGTTTATCCCAAGACTCGTCAATGCCATCTCTCACTACCAAAGGTAAGAGATCTAGAGCTCATGACAAGGCCTTTACAATGCATTGCTCCACCACGCCTTTTCCTTGCTAAGGTTTCACTCTCCTATGGATCGCAATCCCATGAAAGCCCCTCTTGCACCAATGGGAACGATGGGTCATAAAAGGACCATTAGCCATACAAGACCTCCCACATCACCTTAATGGAGCAAAGATATGATAGAGTTTTGCAAATTAATCACCAGTCCCACGCCCCATTCTCGAGACATGTGGTTGCACGATTGTGGCATAGCCCATTATAGGCATGGCATTGGTCGCCAAAGACCGGTCCTCACATGACTAGGGCAACTTCCACAAACCCCGGACCTCCACCTTAGCCAGATAGAGTCCGTGCACAAACATTGCACCACCAAGCAACCAATTTGCCCCAGTCCAAACCCATTTTTATTTTCTTTGCTTCCCCAGCACCATTTTCATACCTCCATGACAACCCAATGTCATGGTGAAAACATTTAAAATGTTATTTGGTTATGTTGGTAAAATTTCTCCAAATCAATAATTTTGGTCTAAGCATAACTAAGCACATGTTTTTCAAATGACCTTGACTCATACTATGCATCGATTAGCCAAGTTTGACCTAATGGTGACAATATGTTCATCCAAAATCAACAAAGGGTCATACAAAGGAAATGGGTGTAACTATGAAGTTAAAACCGGTATTGAACTAACTTGATAGAAATAAGCATGCAAGACACATTAAAACAGTAACATAATTAGTTTAAATTCTTTGGGTGCAATATGATCAAAAGTGCAACTTGCCTTGCTCACTATCTTGTGAATCCTCTTCAAGACACCTCGGACTCTCGAGTCTTCACGATCTACACGTATGAAATAGCAAATTCAAAGAAGGTTCAAATAAAGATCCAATTGAAAACAATAAGAAAACCAAAAGAACTCCAGAGGAAGTCCAAAACGCAACCAACAGGAGAGGTCTAAATTCTAGATTAGGTTCTTGGGGAGGAGGTCTAAGCTTACCAGAGGAGGATGGTCTTTAGCAAAAGACCCCAAGGGTGTGACCTAAGCAGCAGGCAAAGAGGTCCTGGATAATGGTTCTTGCGCAAGGTCCAGAGAGGTGGTCCTCACACAAGGTCTAAAGAAATCCAAAAAAAGTCCACAACAGGAGGTCCTGTGAAGGACACGATCAGCTCAGTGCAGTGGTGAACACAGGAGTGGAGCAGGTCACCAACGGAACTTACCAGGGACAAGAAATAATGGATGGAAGGGAAGGTCGTGAGAGCCAAGTCTTCCTCGGACTGGCCATCGAACTAAAGCCAAGATGGTGAATGGGAAAAGGGTAAAATGGTAGAGCTCCTTGGACTAATTATAGTAAAAAAAAAGGGTGAAGAAAACTAGACACATACGTGCCAAGGATAAGTATAAAAATGAGTCAAAAGTGGGTGAATGTCGTAGGTGTGTCACTACCACCCCGGTAAAAGGTACAATAAAAGGACACGATGAAGTTATGGGAAGGAACAAAAAAAATGTCAGAGTACCACTAAGTGACCAAATTCAAGGTAGTCACCACGTATGTGTTATGCATTTAATGTGACAAGATATGCATTAAATGCCCAAGATATTTACGTGGCAGAGGAAATGAGAATGGCTAAGACTAGCAAGTGGGGCCAGTCAATTTTGAAACAGTTGGGTCAAAATAGGGGAGGTCTTGCCCTGCAGGAGAGGTCCTCAGGGAGGTCTAAAAGTTGAGGAGGTCCAGACATGCGAAGGAGGTCTGGGCATGGAGAGGTCCTGGCGGTCAGGATCTCATCAAGGAAGTCTCAAGGGAGGTCCCAGGCGGTTGGATCTCCGAGAGGAGGTCCAAGCCCAAGATCAAGATGAAGGGGAGGTCCCCAGAGAGAAATAACGCACGGGGAGGTCTGGGCCTTTGGATTCAAAGTGAGGGGAGGTCCACGAAGGGACATAACACATGGGGAGGTCTGGACCCTTGGATTGAAAATGGGAGGAGGTCCGGACCGCGGATCAAGTACAAGGGAGGTCCTAGGGGAGAAATTCATGACCTGTGGTCCACAAAGTTCACAAGGATCCAAGCAATCCTAGGGAGGTCCTTCCGGCCAAGAAGGAATGTCAAGGGGGTTCATATGAACTCAGGAGGTCCGAAGGCATAAAAGAAGTTCACTGGAACACATGGAGGTCCCGACCTAAAAAGGTCTGGACATATGAATGTGCCCAGCAACAAGGGATCTTGACTTAAGAGAAGTCTCGAACAGAAAAGAGGTCTCGAACCCTAAGAGATTCAAACCAACAAAGAGGTCCAAGTGACTAATTTCAAAGAGTAAGCCCAGGACGAAGGATACGCCCAGTCGAGAAGGTCCAAGCCTCAAGGGAGGCTTAACCTCACGTGCCACTGGGGAGGTCCAAACCACAGAGAGGGTCTAAACCTACATATCCAAAGGAGATATGCTAAAGGAAGGTCTACTGAGCATACCAAAAAGGAGGTCTCAACCACTCAAACCTCTCCAACCGAACCAAACTTGAATTTTTATTAAAACAAAATAATTTTAACTTATTTTACACATTTAAAAAGGATTTAGAAAATCAAGATGTTACACCACACATGTCAGTGCTGTCAGCATCAACAGTCTCACCTGAAGCTTCGTCGTATCTACAACTTCTTGACCCATCTCCGGGCTGAGTATAAGCAGACTCGTACTCAGTTGCTGGCGCGCCACCCTTGCGTGACTCTGTTGGAGGCCCTTGCATCTGTTCGTGCTGAGGAGATTCGTCTTCGTGCTGCAGGTCTACTGTTGTTACCATCATTTCCTTCGATTCTGACAGCTTTACACCCACTACGTCTCCAGCTACTCCTTCACCAGTGACAACTGCTGTTGGTAGGGGATTACACTGCACTTACTGCAACAAGGATAGGCATGTACAACAGACCTGCTACAAGAAGAAGAAGGATTTACGTCGTGGTGACTATCCTCCACAAGGCACTGGTGGTTCCTCCTCTCAGAGGTGCTCTGGTGCTTCTGATTATCAGGAGTTTCTCACACCGTTACGTCGCATGGTTACTCTTGCACCTTCCGGTTTTGTTGGTTCTGCTGCACAGTCTTCTAGTGAGAGACCTCCTTCTACTTCTTCCTCAGGCATATCACCTTGGATTCTTGACTCTGGTGCTTCCTTTCATATGACATATGATTCCACCCGCCTCACTTCCATTCGCCTTTAGTCGCTCCTATCAACGCTCGCACGATAGATGGTACCTCTCTTTCTGTCGCAGGACGAGGCACTCTTTCGAATTCCTCTTTTCATATTCATATTGTTTCTCATGTTTCCAAACTAATAATGCAGCTCATATCTGCCGATCAGCTCACTGATCATGGTTATCGTGCTATTCTCGATTCTGATTCGTGTTGTGTTCAAGATCGATGCACGGGGAATCTAGTTGGTACTGGCCCTCGCCGCTATGACTCACAACGTCTCTGTGAGCTTGACTAGCTTTATCTTCCTTCTGCTACCCCTGCCAGTCTTGTTGCCTCCACCACCGCCTCCGCTTCTACTGTATCATCCACTGCGTCTTTTGCTCAGTAGCATCATCGTTTGGGACATCTTTGCAGGTCGCGTCTATCTTCTTTACTTCGTCGTGGTTTTTTAGGGTCTGTGTCTGGTTATGTTTCTCTAAATTGTCAAGGTTGTAAACTTGGTAAACAGGTTCAACTCTCCTATCCTTCCAGTGAGTCAATGTCACGGACTCACAGCATCATTTTGATCTTGTTCATTCTGATGTATGGGGTCCAACTCCTTTCGTTTCAAAAGGAGGTCATCGATATTATATATTTTTTATTGATAACTTTTCTCGACACATATGGATATACTTTATGTCATATCGTAGTGAGGTTCTGTCCATGTATAAGACTTTTGTTACCATGATCTGTACTCAGTTTGACTATCTTATTCGTGTTTTTCGTGTTGATTCTGCTAGAGAATACTTGTCAGGAGTCCTTCGTGGTTTTCTTGCCGAGTAGGGCACTCTCTCAGCTTTTTTGCCCTAGTGCTCATGCCCAGAACGGTGTGGCAAAACAAAAGCATCGTCATCTTCTTGAGACAGCACATGCTCTTATGCTTGCTTTTGCTGTCCCACCGCACTTCTTGGCTGAGGCTGTTTTTACTGCCACTTTTTTTTTATTAATATTCAGCCTTCTTCTGCTCTTCAGGGTGGGATCCCAGTTGAGCGTCTCTATGGCAAGACTCCTGACTATTCTATTCTTCACCTTTTTGGGTGTGCGCGCGCTATGTTCTTCTTGCACCTTGTGAGTGCACCAAGCTGTCTGCTCAGTCCGTGGAGTGCATTTTTTGGGCTATAGTGCTGAGCATAAGGGATATCGTTGTTGGGATCTTGTTGGGCGACGGATGTGGGTTTCTCGGGACGTCACTTTTGGTGAGTCTCGTCCTTTCTACCCTCGTCCTTCTCCTTCCACCACTCCAGCATATCTTGTCGAGTCAGTTTCTTTCCTGACTTTTTCTGCCACCCCCATAGTCACCACACTTTCATCATAGCCTTTGGCCTCTTCGGTGCCTCCTTCACCGCCTCCTTCGCCACCGACACCCTCTCCAGAGGCTCCTCCTAGCCTTGGTCCTTCTTATCCTTTCTACTACACTCGTCGTTCGTGAGTTGAGAATTCTTCTGATGTGTCATCTTCTTCTGATGGGTCATCTTCATTGGCCTCTCCTCCTCGATATGCTCTTCGTGATCGTCAGTCTATTCGCCCTCCTGCGTGCTTTTGTTTAGTGGCTCTTGCCGAACCGACTTCTTATTGTGATGCTGTTGTTCATCAAGAGTGGCAGTATGCGATGGCCGAGGAGATTGCTGCCCTTGAGTGCACTGGCACGTGGGATCTTATCCCTCTTCCCACGCATGTTACTCCTATCACATGCAAGTGAGTCTACAAGGTTAAGACCCGCTCTAATGGTTCTCTTGAGCGTTACAAGGCTTGTCTTGTGGTACGTGGTTTTCAGTAGGAGCATGGTCGTGATTATGATGAGATTTTTGTTCCTGTGGCTCACATGACCACCGTTCGTACTCTTCTTGCTGTGGCATCTGTTCGGGTATGGTCCATCTCTCAGCTTGATGTCAAGACTGTCTTTATCAATGGTGAGCTACGTGAGGAGGTTTATATACAGCCACCACCGAGGTATCTGTTCCCGAGGGTATGGTTTGTCGCCTTCGCCGATCTCTTTATGGTCTCAAGCAAGCTCCTCGTGCTTGGTTTAATCGTTTCTCTTCTGTTGTCACTATAGCTGGTTTCTCTGCCAGTGCTCATGATCCTGCTCTTTTTATTCACACTTCGCCTCGTGGTCGGACGCTTCTCTTTTTATATATTGATGATATGATTATTACTGGAGATGATTCTCAGTACATCACTTTTGTTAAGGAGCGTCTTAACGAACAGTTTCTCATGTCTGATCTGGGTCATCTTCGTTACTTTCTTGGGGTTATGGTTATTTCTACATCTGAGGGCTTTTATCTGTCCCAAGAAAAGTATATCCATGATCTTCTTAATCGTTCTTCTCTTACTGATCAGCACACTACTGAAACTCCCATGGAGCTTAATGTTCATCTTTGGCCCACTGATGGTGAGTCTCTTACTGATCCTACTCGCTATCGTCATCTTGTTGGGAGTCTTGTTTATCTCGGTATCACTCGTCCTGACATTTTATACCCTGTGCATATCTTGAGTCAGTTTGTTTCTGCTCCTACTCAGCTCCACTATAGCCATCTTCTTTGTGTTCTACGATATCTTCGTGGAACCATAACTCGTCGTCTATTTTTCCCTCGCTCCAGCTCTTTACAGCTCCAGGCATATTTTGATGCCACATGGGCTAGTGATCACTCTGATCGCCGATCTCTCTCTGCCTATTGTGTTTTTTTTTATGGTTCTCTCATTACTTGGAAGACTAAGAAGCAGTCATTAGTTTCTCGTTCGAGTGCTAAGATCGAGTTGCGAGCTATGACTTTGTTGACTGCGGAGGTTACTTGGGGATTTTGGTGTTTCTGTTTTAGCACCCACTTCTCTTTTGTTTGACAGTACATGAGCTATTAGCATTGTTAAAGATCTAGTGAAGCACGAGCTTACAAAGCATATTGGTGTTGCTGCTTCCTACATGCGGGCACAAGTATAGAATCAGGTTGTTGCTCTTCGGTATGTGCCTTCAGAATTTCAGTTGACAGACTTCTTTATAAAGGCACAGACCAGAACCTAGCACAACTTCTATCTATCTAAACTTCATATTGTGGCAAGCGGACGACGTTGTGGCGAGGTCTCAGTCCTAGTAAGTTGCACTCGGTCTTCCATTCTCCCTCCTAATTACGAAATCGAGAAATCCCAATTAAGTAGTTGATCGAATGATTGTCTTCGTGAAATGTGGATAGTAGTACATTCAAAAATGAAGAAGAAGTCTATAGATTTGAAATATTTATGGGATAGGGCTAGGAAGACTCACATAATAAAAGAATTTCTTTAAACTTTTAAATCGTCTAGCATAAAATTTTCAAAAAGTTAGCAAGATGGTTATAAGGAAGAATCAAATGACTACCCCCAAAATCGCATGGAGAGCTGTGGAGTTAAAATTGTATCCTTTTTTAATTATTTTGTAATTTATTTTTAGATGACGTTTTTTAGGAACAATTTGTACTTTGATCTTTGTCATTGTGAGCCTCTACATTTTTCATCGATGGACATTTTGTCAACTTCTAACACCTATTTTGAAAATTTTAGACCCGCCACTGCTTATTGGTAGATTGTTTCCTTAGTTTGAAAGTACTACTACTGGTGACCGGCGAGGATGACATCAGGCCGGGGACAAGAGCCAACAGGAAAACGGCTTCTCGAGACGACCATGGACAAAATGCCTCAACATTGAACTGAACGGTGACAAGCTAAGGTAGGCATCCCATTCACCTCGATCACCATCCGCCGCGACTTCACCACTAGCCGCCGGTACTCTATCTCGTGCCGACCATCTCTAACAATCCAGAAATGGTGGCCAACCATCTATGCGTAATAGGGACACATCACCTGCGCGCAGATTGATTAAACGCTACGCCCCTGACATCTCGTGTACTGTAGATCGTCTGCTGCACCTGCTTGTATACGCATGGTTGATGCGTCTGTCAGAAAGCAGAGTTCATTTGACTCACCAGGCCTGCTTGATCTATATATTCTACATACGCGTCGTTCGATCGAGGTAAGCACGAATCTGTACAGCGGATCTCGTTAATTCGCTCTCTAATCATTTCTTCAGATGATCGATCGGTTTCTCTGAATTTTGCGTAATTGCATTGTAACCAACCAACGAATGGTAGGCGAGATTTGTGGAAGGGAATTTGTTAGGAGTGGATCTCACCATCAACCGTTGATTCCTCTTCGTCAACAAAATCAACGGTTGGTGGGGTAGGACCGTGCGAGACTCTTCCTCATCAGATTTTTCTTCTGAGTTTTGTCGCCTAGTAAAATGATCGGCAAGCAAGCAAACGACCAAAATTGACTTTGTTATTGGCGATTCCTTTCCTTAGTGGCCCTCGTGAAGCTTTGAATCTCCTTTCAATCGGTATCTTGGGCGAGAAGCAAATCAGTGCCTAGTTATGCTATGCGCACAGACATTTCTTTTGTATTTTTTTATATACTTGTACGTGTTTTGGGATGCTGCACTTCATTATGGCGATTCTTTTTCCTATAAAAGCATCTATAACAGTTAAAGTCAGCTGTCACTAAGGGGTTACTACATCAGCATTTAGGTGATGTAGAGGAGAGAAGGTGATGTTATTTTTAGATGAAGAAACTAACAAATTGTTAATACCAAGATACAAAAAACAATCAAATACTCTATTGGAGACTTACTTGTTACCTAAAAACACGTTTTGTGGGTCTCACTGTCTTAAGAAGAAAAAATATTCACCAGATCATTTGTGCAGTCCAACTTCATTATTGATATGATAAATGAGCTAAAATATGTAGATCACAAAGTTATACTTCATTATTGATCATCAAGAATCATGCACATTTGTAACAACTAAAGTCTTAAGACACAAACTCAAGAAACAATCTATTGGAAGACTTGTTTCTTTTTGTTATATTGAGTACTCTATCTCCTCTTTATAATAAGTTAAGAAACAAACTATTGTATATACTCTAATTAGTTTGTTTGTGCTAATTGATCGTTGGCATCTCTTTCTCCGCGGTGCTTGCTTTCCTGATTATATTACATTATTTAGCCGGCCAGATCTCTAAATTGTTCTAGCCCTAGCTATATTATTATTCTGTTACATTTAACTAGTGGCTTTTTGCCAGTGGAACCTTTATTTCTTAATAATTGTATGGCACTCACTTATCCCAGCTGCAGGAATGAAGAGCAGCTACCTCAGACAAAACATGTATTAATGTATTATCCAAGCAACACTTGAGGTGGAAGCTAGCCACCTAAAGTGCTTCACTGTGCAGTCTTCAGACTAGAATAAGCTAAGTACGCTCTTTGTATACTTGATTAGCAGCAGGATCGAATTATTTTGGTATTAATTAAGGCTAGTACTATTCAGGGGAAACTATATGGTTTCGGAAATTTTATCGGACCCCACCGATAGAACCGGTAGCCGGCGGTATTTCGGACGAAAATTTGAATTTTTCATATGTAAAGATGAAAATTAGATAAATTCAATTTTTCTTTCCTAGTATGAAATTTTATCGGACCCACTGATAACGTTGGTTACCGGCGAAATTTAATTTCACCGATAGAGTTTTCCGTGGTACTAATTAGTCTCTATGCATGGATATATCTATAACTACATCATCATAATTTACTCAGTGATCGAGAACGCCCTTGGTTACACTTACATGTATGCATGAGAAGATACTGATTCGACTTCCAGTACCGGTTGCGTTGCATGGTTACACCCCAGAAGGTGAAGCTGAGCATACAGCCTACGACCCTACCGTACTTAGACCGCCATTGGTTGCAAACAGAAGATTCTTGGGTGCAACAGTAAAAGGCATTGCAGTCAAGACAAGATGATGCATGTGTCATCTATTTCCTGACATCTAATCGTGCATGAGCGCCACCTCAGTCGTCAGTACTATCTTGCTTGGACTAGGCACCTTTAGTTAGTGCTAGTAGCACTTGGAATTCCAATGCTGATGTTCTGCCTGATAATATCATCCGCTTTTAAGTTTAAACTGAATTAACAGAACATAAGCTGGGCAAATCATGATAAGAAAAAGAAAAGTGGGGTTTCATACTTGGACTAACTTGGAATTCCAATGCTGATGTTCTGTCAGATCATAGCTGCTAAGTGCTAACCAGCCTAATTTAAACCGAATTGATAATGGATGGATAATTAAGATCGAGAGGAGAGGAGAGAAGTGGGGGTTCCGGGAGATCAAAAGGGGGCCAGCCATAGTGCCATGCTGATGCAGCTCTGATGGTGCAGATGCCTGGCCCAGCCTCTGAAAGTGATCCTTGGTCATGCAATCGAGCCTGCTCAGGTCAAGCAGTTCATAACTAGCTAGGCCCCTACTATGCATAAAGCATTTCTAGTCTTCGGGTGACATTGACCTGCGTTCATATCTGAAAATAGCCAGTTAGAGCTAGCTTGCGTCATCTGTCCTTGAACCATTTCTGGCCTTGACAGTGCAGCTAGTAGTATCCTAGTCCTATATATTAAACTAATGACCAAAAGCTAATCAAAGCCATTCCTTTAATTATGAGCGTGTCATGCATGCAGTGCAAAGGCAACGATTGTTAGGAACATCTGACTGGGAGCTTACTGGACTTGCTAAGAGCTTAGTTTGCTCTGTTGGCAAGCTACACAGTTCAGTTAGCAGTACACAACACAGTTACTTGGAATACTGTGGTTTGTAGTGTAGTGTGCTTAAATCTATAGTCATAGACTAACCATGAAGGCTGATTTTTTCCTTTTTAATTCCTGTTTGAACCTCCAACTGAAGCTAAGCACTCGCATTTGGTCAAGGAAGAGTGGTAAGTAAATCTATCCTGAGAGTGACAAATTAGTGATAAGATGGATACTGTTTTGACTGGAGCACTCAAGTCCTTGGGAGATTTTGGTGTTTGGTGGGGAGTGGCAGCTGGCAAGTACATTTGTCCCCATTGTGGGGCAGAGGTGCTCATGGTGTGAGCCAATGACAAGGAAAAAATGTGCTCTTAAAGTGCAAGCTAGCTAGGAAGAAAGATACACCGTTGGAACCAGCGGCGGCCCTAAAAACAGGAAGGCGATCACACAAAGCACAAAGCACAAGCATACCACAAGAGCCACCAAGATTTGTTAAGGAGGTTCGGGCGAAACCTACGTCTTTAGGAGCCGAATTGCGACCGTTCCGTCCGTATAAAGAGTTTTTTTTTTCACGATTATGGTTACAAGAGCTCGGCGGTATACAATCCCTTCCTTTTGCCTTATATGAGTCATACACAACCGATTCAAAGCCAGTGCAGCACTCTAGCTAGCTTGATGTCTCCAGAGAGTCTCTTCCCTATACAGCTACATGGCATGGGCTCAATGATGTTCTTTTTTTTGTCTAAGATTAGCCCCTCTTAATCATTGCTTATTGTATTATATACCTGATGATAAACTTGAGGTGCATTCTTAGATCCTTGCTTAACTTGTACTTGATCAAATCTTGTTGCTAATAAAATCACTGAAATACGATACTGCGCAAATCATTCTGTTTAAACTTTTCGGAAAACATGCGTCTAAGTCGGTGGATGTGAGGAATATTTAGTGAAAACCCCGAAATTCGCATCTCATGTACACACTGTTGTGTTATTTGTGAGTCCAGGAAGGCTGTCGGCAGAAGAACAAGTTTCGACCTTCAGGTCATAATTAAGGAACAGGACTGAATTGAAGTAGCTTTATACGCCTCAAAGCTGTTTGAAAGGTGATATATGGCTGCAATTGCATCATATCTACTGTACATATACAATCTCAACTTATTATTATATACGTCCGGTGGACTTGTAAGCATAGTTTAGAAGGCAACTGGTTTCAGAATTATATCATCTGTCTGACTAGGATTCACATGTATTTTCATCCTGATAGGCGCAACTGCTTTCATGTATGACGACGACTCATGGCCACTTTTCAATATTTTCCCCCCTCCAAATTAAAGGTGCATTATTATCAAGTCAAGGGTAACTGGTAGAATCAATGGAAGTAAACATCATCGCAGAAGAAGCATTTCAGACCGCATGGAGCTGTATGAATAAACAAGAGCTTCTGAATTCCGATTTGATCCAAATTCCAAAGTAAGAACCAATTCTTGATTTTAGTAGGTCGGTTGTCCTGATGCGGTTTGCACTCACAACTTGTTCCTTCATGAACTTTGAGATACTTCAGTACAAACAAACAAAAAATCGTTTTTCAAGTGACTTGCATTATTGCGTCAACACTCGTGCTGCACATTTGGGGAATTGGGGTCATATAGAAGCTAGAGAAGAGCCGCGTTTATCACGAGGAGAGGGATTTGCATCATGCACGTCAAGTCATAACCATGTAATTAAGGTCCCAATCAGACTGGCTACCTTAGCTTGTGTATGCTGCATGCCACTCTCTATCCGTAGTAATGAGGTACTCATGTCATGTAAATCACACATGCACGCATGCGTGTTCTGGTGCAGATGGAAGAATTCATCTTGTAACGACCTTTAAACTAGGGATCGCTAGAATCTTCAACCGTCCGGGATGTACGACAAAAAGCCGTGGTTTCACAAGCAAGCAAACGTTACAACAAAAGACAGACTTTTATTACAGCAGATAGAGCTTAATACCAGTTTAAAAGCGAAGCAAAGGTCGAGTCCGAAAGTAATATAATACACTTGCAAAAGAATTGCTAGAACCACAGGAAGCTTGCGTAAACGAGACCCTAGTACCGTGAGTAAATCGAAGTCTACGGTTCTTCTTGTTCGTAGAGAACACCGGATCTTCCCAAAACTCTTCGTTGATTGATTTAAGCAAGAATGAGTACAACTACCGTACTCAACAAATCGCATAGGAAAAGCTATTTAACTATATCTTTGGAAATATCAAGGAAATGGTGCGGCTTTACCAAGCGGTATATGTGGAATGCAAAAGTTGACTTTAAAAGCTTTACAATAGTATGCAGAAAGAAAACAAGAATAAATATAGCCACGGGGGTTTAACAACTTCGACATTACCAATTAACATCTGTAAATTCTACTTATGCTTTGTATGTTGGAATCACCCATGAACACGGCTTCATTAAGCAGGAAGCACGGTGTATTGAATAACATTGATTACACTCTGCGAGTTGCCCAACTTTACCCACACGATATCACAGACTCATATTGCCACGCAACATGTTTGCGCAACCGAGTAAGGATAACAAAGCCTTTTCACTTGCTTATCCTTTTAGTCTCTACCGGTAGATCTTAATCCATCTGACCCTCGGAGACCACGGCCAATAGTGGACTCTGCACCGAGGCCGGCGGACCATACTGTTGCAAGGATCGGACGAGTGTCCTTAGGGGTCCACCGACTTGCCTTTGATGCTATAGATATTCAATTGGATGAGCGATGTACTAAGCTAGGGAGTAATGACCACGCATGTGGTTGAGCGGTTCTTGTGGTTCATTACTTAGCACAAGGTTCTTGTCCTTACTTGTCATCCGGTGAGGCGATGGCCCAACCCATGATTGCCCGCCTCTTGATCTCACCGATGACCCATTTTACCAAGTATATTGGGTTGCCCAACTCAATGGACCGACCCTCAACTTACACCCAAAATCCTATTGGCCTAAAGCCAACATTCATATGATATTTAGAACAGAGGTTTTCATGACTTAGCGAGAATATTTACTAATATTTTATGTGAACCAAGGTTGTCAAGGTAAATATGGCTTACAAGAATAGGTGGTTTAATATGTGGGGTTAAGGACTTATATCTAATCAACATGGCATTCCAAAGTATTATTTCTTTGTTGAAATACTTGGCTAAAATATTTTAATGAAGATAATAATATGAATATATGACATGTGGGTTCAATATGTTCAAGGTATGCAACTTGCCTCTGGTTGGCGTCCTCGAATTGTCTGCGATGTCGGTGTCTGTCTCGTGAAGTCTGAAATGTGGCTCGACGGCGTCGAAACCTAGCGCAAGACACAAAACCAATAAACCACTTTGGCTCGACAAGGATTGAGCCTAGCAAGCGAATCCAAGTACAACAAAAATACGAAAAGAGAAAGAAAATTAAATGAATTTGGATAATTTGAGCGGAGTTAGGATTAGACTTTACGGTTTCGAGGCAGTAGGAAGGCTATACTAACTCAAGTTAGGGTTTTCGACAATTAATAATCATTTTCTTTGTTTATATCTATTATTTAGACACAAACAATAAATAATCATTAATCTAGGCTTAGGAATAGGAATTTTGGCTTAAAAGCAATTTACGGAATTTTTGGAATAAAAACCAAATTTTCTTGTGCAAGAGCAGTGTTGGTAGGATTTTAGGATGAACGATCTTGGGCTTTTCTTGTGCGGCCTAAAAGAAAAGTAGGCAGCGGTAAGCAGTCTGAACAGCCACCACGCTCCACTGTGACCAAAGGTCGGAGGACTCATGGTGGCTTGCAACAGCGCCCATGGCTAGCAGCGATATGCGGAGGCGAGCGGACTCGGGAAGCGGTGTGGCCTGACATGTGGCTTGGCAAGGCTGGCGATGGCGGCAACCAAGCGGAGACAGGAGGACAATGAGGAGGCGCCGCCAGTAGGTCTCAAAACCCTAGGGTTTCTTGCGTGTGTGGGCTCGGGTTTTCTAGGGTTAGGGTTTTGGGGTCTTGAGCGTGGCAAGCATAGATCCGGCGGTCTTGGTGAGAGGAAGATGAGGAGGCTCTGGGTTTACCGGGTGGGGATTTGCAAGGGGTGGGGTGTTTTGCTCTTCTGGTGGGGAAGCAGGCGGTGGGGCTTCTTCTTGGAAGTCGGGGAAGAAGGGAGGAGAAGTGTGGTGTGAGCTTGGGAGGCCGTGTGGGGCTATTTATAGCCCATGAGGCGTGGGAGCAGAGGAGGCATGGGGACGGCGTGGGTCGCCTCTGCCGGTGGGTGAGGTGGTTGGGCGCGAGGTTTAGGCGGTCTTGCGTGGTCGGCGGCGGCAGTGAGGGCGTCTGGTGGTCTTGAGGCCTTAATGGCGCAAGGAGGTGGCGGCGACCCTCACTGGAGCAATCCGGGAGGTGGCGCGCTTGCTTGGGGCGTGAGGTGGCGAGGTGCATTGAGGCGAGGCGGAGGTGGGCAGAATGGCCAAGACTGATCTGGCTGACAAGGAGAGGGACTGGCAGACCTTGGCATCAAGGCGACATGGCGGGCGAGGGTGGAGGCGGCCGTGAGAAAGCGGGAAGGAGAGGAGAAAGCGGGTTAGGGTTAGGGTTTGGGATTTGGGTAGATTTGACCAAATTTGATTTTTGATTTGAATTTTGAAATTCGATTTTGAATTCAAACTGATTTTCAAACTTTGAAATTTTTGGTGTTTCAACCTACCCCTTAAAGGAATCTCGACCTCGAGATTCACGCAGGTCGAGAACGAGTTGGGAAAATCTCATTGCATTTTCAATTCCTTTTCCCATGTTGCTTCTTCCTCAATATGATTCTTCCGAGAACCTTGCAAAACTTAACATTCTTGCCTCTCAACTGCCTTTCTGTAGTGTCAAGTACCATCAGGGGTTCCTCTTCATAAGTCGAGATCATTCTGCAGCTTCTATCTCTTCAAGTGGTAATTGCATTCATTTCGCCTCAAACACTTTCTCGGTGAGAAACATGGAACACGTCATGTATGCGATTGGGTTGGATGTCGATGTAACTTGTATGCCACTTCTCCAATTCTTTTCACAATTTTATAAGGACCAATATACCTTGGGGCCAATTTTCCTTTTACTTGAAATCTTGAACTGCTTTTGAATGGTGTAACCTTCAAATATACCAGATCTCCAATTTCAAAACTTAAATCCTTCTGCGTTTATCGCATACTCCTTGACGGCTTTGAGCAATCTTCATCTTGTCTCTTATCGGTCTAACTTGATCTTTCGAGTCTTGGGCTATCGAGGACCTAACAACCGCCTTTCTCCAAATGTCGAGTCCAATTCAATGGTGTTCGCACTCTACGCCATCTGAGGCTTCAAAAGGTGCCATCTTGATACTAGCTTGATAACTATTATTGTAAGAGAACTCGCAAAAGGCAAACACTTATCCCAAGTTGCTCCATAAGCTAAAGCACATGCTCTCAACATATCCTCCAATACGATTGACTCTCTCTGTCATCCCCGGTTTGTGGATGGTAAGGCAGGTCTTAAGCTAAATCCGTTCCATGGCTTCTGTAGTTTCTTCCAAAACTTAGATGTAAGCTGTGCTCCTCTATCGGATACTATTCTCTTTGGAATCCCATGTAAAGATATTATCTTGGTCATATACAATTACGCCAACTTATTCTTTCCATATGTTTCTTTGAATTGGTATGAAATATGCCACCTTAGTTAATCATCTACTATCACCCATATTGCATCAAATCCTTTTTGTGTCCTTGGTAATCTGTGTGAAATCCATGCCGATTTCTTCCCATTTCAATCTGCTTTGGTAAGGGTTGTAACAACCCCTGAGTTTTCGATGGTTTATCTTGATCTTCGACAAATGTCGCACTTGGCTATATATTCACTATCTCTCTTTTCATCTTTTTCCACCAAAACCTCTTCTTCAAGTCTTGATACATTTTGTTCCCCTGGATGTATTGAGAATTGAGATGAGTGAGCTTCTTCGTGAGAATCAAGCGTTTGAGTTCTTCTTTGTTTGGTACACACAAGCGGTTTTGAACTTTATCATTCCTTGATCATCTTTCTTGAATTCCTTTATTTTTCCACCTTGATTTTACGCCAAGAGTTCTTTGAATTTCTTGATCTTCTGTTGTGCTTGTTTGATTTGGTCGACCAACTCATTTGTATCTCCAAAGTGATATTAACCCTTGTTCAACAATTTCCAAGTTTAGTCTGCTGCATTTCCAACACTAACTCGATGACATTCTGCAATGCATTAGGACTATGATGTGCCTTTACGCTAAGTGCATCTGCGACAACATTTGCTTTACAGGTGATCTTGAATATCCAAATCATAATCTTTTATTAATTCTAGCCATCTTCTCTTCGAGATTCAAATCTGGTGGGTAAAAATATATTCGAGACTCTTATGGTAGAAAACACTTCACAATGATTCCCCGAGAGATAGTGCCTCCAAATTTTTAATGAGTGCACAATCGCCGCTAACTCCAAATCATGTGTGGGGTAATTCTCTTCATGAGTTCTTAAGCGCCTTGAGGCGTAAGCCACAACTTTGCCATCTTGCATTAGCACACAACCTAATCCTTGCTTTGAAGCGCCACAATAAATCTGAAAGTCCTTCTCGGGGTTTGGTAGTATGAGCCTTTGGGGTAGTGGTTAATCGACCTTCAATTCTGAAAGTTTTCTTCGCACTTATCCGTCCATTTAAAAGGAATATCCTTTACGAGAAGCCGAGTAAGTGGGCGGGCTATTCTCGAGAAATTTTCTATAAATCTGCGGTAATATCATTGAGACCTAAGAAACTTCTTATCTCGATCCTTTGTCTTTGGTGCTTCCACTCTTACCTTTGCTCGACTTTTTCGGGTCAACTTTTACTCCTTCTTCCGTGATGATGTGCCCCAAAATGACACTTCTTTCATCAAAATTAGCACTTGGAGAATTTTGCATACAACCGATGCTCTCTCAACTTGGTTAGGGCCAAATGAAGATGCTCCTTATGCTCTTCTTCACTTTTGAATAAATCAAAATATCATCCACAAATACTACCACAAACCGATCCAAGAATTCCATATAGACTTGGTTCATCAAATTCATGAAATATGCCGAGCATTGGTTAATCCAAAAGGTACTCTTGTGAACTCATAAAGTCCATATCTTGTAGTAAATGCGATCTTCTCTCTATCTTGTTCTCTAATCTTGAGTGGTGATATCCTCGATCCGAGATCAATTTTGAGAATACCTTAGCTCCTTTTAGTTGATCGAACAAATCATCTATTCTTGGCAAAGGATACTTGTTCTTAATAGTTCTTTGCATTCAAAGCTCTATAATCCACACACAATCTCAAAGTTCCATCCTTTTCTTAACAAATAAGAGTGCACCCAAGGTGAGACACTAGGTCTTATGAAACCTTTTCTTCCAACTCATCCAACTGTTTCTTAAGCTCCTTTAACTCATTTGGTTGCCATTACATCTTGTGCCTTTAATTCTGTGCTTGGTCTCGTGTACTAACTCTATAGTAAGCTCAATCATTCTATCTGGAGGTCTTAGGGTAGTTTCTCTGGGAACACATCCGGTATTCATCAATTCTTGGCATCTGTATAGTGACTTCGAGATGGTGCTATTGACCTTTCGTCTCTGTTTCCTTATCAAAGACCGATCTGTCATGGTGTCTACTTCTTGCCCTTCTCGCATTCTTCAAGGTTCTTGTCTTCTTCTCACGATCAAGCGTGGCTTTATATTTTGATAACCAATCCATTCCCAAGATGACATCTATGCCTCTCATCTGGATCACCAATAACTCGTTTCAAATGCACCCTTGAACTTCTAGGTTGATTCTCGCACTTATCTTGAGATTTCAATATAGTCCCGGTGTTTGCAACACATAGGGATTTGGCAAAACAATAAAAGGCAAACAACTCTCCACAACAAAATCCAAGGAAAAAACCGAATGTGTAGCTCTGAATCAAAAAGCACTAAAGGCGATCTTGCATTGGTAGGAACATACCGACGATGATATCGGTGGCCTCCATTGCATCTGAGTGGTGATATGATTGATCTTCCCTTGCGATGGTCTTTGGTGCGGTCGTCCTCCTCCCGAGAATTGACTGATTGCCTCGGTTGGTTTCGGTGTAGCATTCCTCCTCTATTGGCACGGAAGGTGGGAGGATTAGGTTACTCTGTGGTGGTTTCTTGCTTGAGCTTTGGTTGCATCGATGACATGTTCTTCAATGGGCCTTGTCCTTGAAGTGACCGGAGTTGTCCACAATGAAAGCAATTGGAGGATTTCGAGGACAATCCTTCAAATAATGGTTTCCTCCACAGCTTATAGCATTGAGCTGCTGGCTCTGTTTCCACTAAAAGTCGATCTTCTTCTTTGGGTTCATTGATGGTCTTGGTATTTGTATTCATAGAGGGTCTTGGTGAAATCTGGAAGATGGGTGGGCGTCATTCTCCCTTGGTGCACTTGTGGTGGAGTTATTTGCTTCATTTTCCTCTTTCGGGTTTCTTCCATATCGATTCGCTTCTTACGAGATTATCAATTTATTCACCATGGAAGCTAGGTCGAAGTCAAGAGTCTGAAATGTGAAATTTCGGTGACTTTTGCGGACCTTGTGAAAACTTCTCCATCTTCTTAGCCCGATATCCACCTCATGTGGAGCATACCGCGCCAATTGGTTAAATTGGTGCAAGTATTCTCATGTTGTCTGGCCTCCTTGCTTAAGAGCAAGAAATTCCGACTTGGTCGCAACTATGCCCTCGGGGACATGGGCTTTATGAAATGCTTCCTTGAATTACGCCCATGGTATATCTCTGCTGGATGAAGAGTCGATAATTCATCCACCACGCCGCTTGACCTTGTAGTTGATGAGAAGCAAACAAAGTCTTCTCTTTGTCACTACTTTGGATAGTGTCCAACTTTCTCTCAATATCCCTTATCCGGTCATCACTACTAACGGCTCTGGTGACCTTTGTGAAAGTTGGTGGCCTTGTTTTCGAAAATCGCCCATCCGAAGCACGAGTCACTCCTCCATTGTTGCCTCCGGAGTATGTCCATTTGTAGGTCTTGCGGCAATTTGTTCGAGGAGTTGAGTATGTTGCTCCATTGTCTGCTTTGATTCATTCGCTGGAATCTATTTCTCTCCATCATAGCCATGACCTCTCGCCAAGCTTGGTGGTTGCCAGATTGATTCAAACTTAGGTTTCATTGTTGTTATTTCGGACATCTTTGTGAATTTACTTCTGCGCGGTTTTGACCAAACACGATGAGATAAGTAAGACTCAGATTCTTAGATAAGCGGTGAAAGCAATAGGTAAGTGATTAAGGCGAGCGAATGAAATGACTTTTGACAAGATGATATCTGAGATATGGATAGGAAAACAACTTATTTATTATATTTTACACAAAGTAGACAAATTAATTTACAAAAGTTGGATGTATACTACTTAGAGTACAATACACAACTTTTCTTACAATCAAAAGTCGTTCTACTACTAAGGTAGGTGGATCTACAATACTCTATCGTAATCTAACACCTTGCGGAGGACTCTACCACCCAATTGGACGGAGGGTTCTTTGGTGGTGTAGTGGATCGGCATCTCTGGGTCTTCCTCCTCTTGTAATCCTCCTTCTTTTCTTCTTTCTTGATTTTCGTCACCTTTGGTGGGTGTTGCCTCTTCCATCTTCTCCTTTCCTTGTTGGATCCTCGAAGCGGCGACGGAGAAGCGTGCTATGCAGATTGGATGAGGCGGCGCTGGAGGTGACTCTGGAGTAATAAGCGGAGACAAAGGAGTGTAATCCGTGATCTCGATGTATATTCCACTGTTGGATCTTCAGGAACGTCGGGGCTCTCATCACAGATTGATCCTGTCCCCTGATCTGGTTCATTATAACGATCTAACTCCCTTCGCATGTTCTTGATTCCGTGCTTGGCCAAGTGATACTTCGGTGCACCTTACGGTATTCCTTTAGGACCTGGTATATAGAATCTCCGGCTATGCGTGGGTGGCAACTTCACGGATCACGGGGTCTTCATCATCACCTGGGCAAGGAATTTGGAAGCTGGATCCATCGCTTCCCCTCTGTGGAATCAGCTGATATTCAGAGTGTTCAAACTCACGAATCATAATCTTGACGCAGTGTAACCTTTGCTTTGCGACATCTGTATCGCTTCTCTCTCTGAAGCGTTGACCACAAACCGACATTGATGTCGGGTTTGTAAGCTAACGGAACGGGTTTATCCATGCCTTCGGTGGTACCTTTTTCCATCACAGATCCGCTCCTCGTGTGGAAGGCAGTGCTTCTTTCTGTTAATGGCGCCGATAAACTGCATCATCTCGAGTAGTCTTTTGCTCCATCCTCTAAACTCGAGTGGTGGGTAGGATTTACGCATTTTCCCGACAAGCGGAAAGTTTGAAAGGTTAGTTAAGAGGAGATAAATCTTTTAGAAGAACAACACAAGTTTTTCAAGTCTAAAGTAAGGTAAGGTAGCAAGAGAGGAAAAGAGACGACAATTTAATACTTATATTTTTGTTTTGAGAATTCTTTTGTAGTTTTTGAAATTATTAGTTTTAAAGGTCTTCAACCTATAACCAAGCTAAGGTCTCAACTTACGGGCAAAGTGGCTCGATACCACTTTTGTAACGACCGAAACTAGGGATCGCTAGAATCTTTACAAGCTGTCCGGGATGTACGATTAAATGAAGCCGTGGTTTCACAAGCAAGCAAGCGTTACAACAAAAGACAGACTTTTATTACGTGAGATAGGGCTTAATGACCCGGTTTAAAAGCTAAGCGGCGTCTCGAGCCGAAAGTAATATAATACACTTGCAAAAGAATTGCTAGAACCACGAGGAAGCTTGAGCGTAAACGAGACCCTAGTACCAAGAGTCGTCGAAGTCACCGGTTCTTCTTGTTAAGAGAGAACACCGGATCTTCCCAAAACTCTTACGTTGATTGATTTAAGCAAGAATGAGTACAACTACCGTACTCAACAAATCGCATAGGAAAAGCTATTTAACTATATCTTTGGAAATATCAAGGAAATGGTGCGGCTTTACCAAACGGTATATGTGGAATGCAAAAGTTGACTTTAAAAGCTTTACAATAATGCAGATAAATAAAACAATAATAAATATAGCCACGGGGGTTTAACAACCGACATTACCAATTAACATCGTAAATTCTACTTATGCTTTGTATGTTGGAATCACCCATGAACACGACTTCATTAACCTAGGAAGCACGGTGTATTGAATAACATTGATTACACTCTGCAGAGTTGCCCAACTTTACCCACACGATATCACAGACTCATATTGCCACGCAACATGTTTGCGCTGGCCGAGTAAGGATAACAAAGCCTTTTCTTTGCTTATCCTTTTAGTCTCTACGGTAGATCTTAATCCATCTGACCCTCTGGAGACCACCTACCAATAGTGGACTCTGCACCCGAGGCCGACGGGCCCATACTGGTGTAAGGATCGGCGAGTGTCCTTAGGGGTCCCTACGACTTGCCTTTGATGCTATAGATATTCAATTGGATGAGCGATGTACTAAGCTAGGAGTAATGACCACGCATGTGGTTGAGCGGTTCTTGTGGTGCATTACTTAGCACAAGGTTCTTGTCCTTACTTGTCATCCGGTGAGGCGATGGCCCAACATGCGGTTGCCCACCTCTTGATCTCACCGATGACCCATTTTACCAAGTATATTGGGTTGCCCAACTCAATGGACTGACCCTCAACTTACACCCAAAATCCTATTGGCCTAAAGCCAACATTCCATATGATATTTAGAACAGAGGTTTTCATGACTTAGCGAATATTTACTAATATTTTATGTGAACCAAGGTTGTCAAGGTAAATATGGCTTACAAGAATAGGTGGTTTAATATGTGGGGTTAAGGACTTATATCTAATCAACATGGCATTCCAAAGTATTATTTCTTTGTTGAAATACTTGGCTAAAATATTTTAATGAAGATAATAATATGAATATATGACATGTGGGTTCAATATGTTCAAGGTATGCAACTTGCCTCTGGTTGGCGTCCTCGAATTGTCTGCGATGTCGGTCTCTGTCCGTGAAGTCTGAAATGGCTCGTCGACGTCGAAACCTAGCCATGAAGACACAAAACCAATAAACCGCTTTGGCTCGACAAGGATTGAGCCTAGCAAACGAATCCAAGTACAACAAAAATACGAAAAGAAAGAAAATTAAATGAAGTGGATCAATTTGAGCGGAGTTAGGATTAGACTTTACGGTTTGAGGCGGTAGGAAGGCTATACTAACTCAAGTTAGGTTTTCGACAATTAATAATCATTTTCTTGTTTATATCTATTATTTAGACACAAACAATAAATAATCATTAATCTAGGCTTAGGAATAGGAATTTTGGCTTAAAAGCAATTTCTGGAATTTTTGGAATAAAAACCAAATTTTACTGTGCAAGGAACAGTGTTGGGCCGGTTTTAGGATGAACAGTACTGGGCTTTTACTGTGCGGCCTAAAAGAAAACGGGCCGAGCAGGCCGAAAACGGCCCACGGCCGGCCCACTCGCGCGGCCAAAAGGCCGGAGGGACTCGCGGGGCGCTGGCTTGCAGCCAAAGCGCCCCGCGGCGCTGCGCGTGGGCGGAGCGAGCGAGGCGGCTCGGGAGCAGCGGCGCGGGCGCGACGGCGCGGCCGCAACGGCGACAGCGGCGACGGCCAAGGCAGGACAGGGAGGACAGCGCGAGGAGGCGCCGCCCAGGTAGGTCTCAAAAACCCTAGGGTTTTGCGCGTGTGTGGGCTCGGGTTTTCTAGGGTTAGGGTTTTGGGGTGCGGAAGCGGCGGCGCCGGCATAGATCCGGCGGTGCCGTGACCGGGGAGGGTAGGGGAGGGCTCTGGGTTTGCACCGGGTGGGGGATTTGCAAGGGGTGGGGTGTTTTGCTCTTACGGGTGGGGAAACCGGGGCGGTGGGGCTTCTTGCCGGGGTCGGGGAAGAAGGGAGGGTAGCAGCGAGCTGGTGTGAGCTTGGGAGGCTGAGCAGGGCGGCTATTTATAGCCCCGCGAGGCAGTGGGAGCTGGGGAGGGCATGGGGACGGCGTGGGTCGCCTCTGCCTGGGGGGGGTGAGGTGGTTGGCCGCGAGGGTTTGGGCGGTGCCGGCGGGTCAGGCGGCGGCAGGGAGGGGCGTACGGGGCGGTGCGGGGCCTTAATGGCGCAAGGGGAGGTGGCGGCGACCCCTCACTGGAGCAATCCGGGAGGTGGCGCCGCCCTTGCTTGGGGCGCGGGGTGGCAGGGGTGCATTGAAGGCGAGGGCGAGGTGGAGGCGGCGCGCTGTAGCGGCTCAGTACGGGGCGGCGGCCAAGGCGGGTGGAGACGGACGCGGGCGCGACCGCGACCGCGTGGGTGAAGGCGGCGAGGGCTGGAGGCGCGGCCGTGAGGGGAAAGCAGGAAGGAGAGGAGAAGGCGGGTTAGGGTTAGGGTTTGGGATTTGGGCGAGATTTGACCGAAATTTGATTTTTGATTTGAATTTTGAAATTCGATTTTGAATTCAAACTGATTTTCAAACTTTGAAATTTTTCAGGTGTTTCACATCTGGTCTAGTGTAGGGTGTATAATTCGGCTGAAAATTAACCTGTCAGATGTGTAACGTAAGTAGGAACTTGGCTGTAAAACAAAGTAAATTTGGGCACGACACTTATCTAAACCACTACGCGGCCACTGAATCAACTAAACCAACGGGCTAGGCACTGTGAGAGAGAGACATGCGAGCCTTTCCCTGAATAGCAAGACGCCAAATGACAATACTGTTAGAGATATATGTATAGTGTGTTATTCTCTATTGTTATGAGGGGTTATTTGTATATTCACCTCCTCTACTTTGTGTATATATATTGGCTTATTGGCCTCATGATGAATACAAGCGCTATTCATAACAAATACAAGATTCAGAGAAAAAGAATACCCCAGATCACAGACGCGTGTACACCATGTCTTCTTCTTTTAGGCCTTGGCTGAGAAGCCCAAATTTCCGGCCTACCCCGTGAATCGTCCGATATTTTAGTTTGAAATCTTGGCCTATCTACCGGGATGAGCCGGGAATTTAGGCTCGCCCAGTTGCCAAACAAGCCATTTGCCATTAGCACGATCTCTTAGTCGATTAAGATTAGATTACCGAGTTAGGCTACAGGCACAGAGCGCGTTGGTTTGGGTTTGGCTAACCCATTGGCGGGCGGGATTAGGAAGCAGCGGGCAGTTTTTTGTTTAAGGGTGGGTTAGTCTTAGTTTAGAGCTGTAAAGCGTGAAGTGTTTTGTGCGGCTACTTGGAGGCGCGACAACTCCAAACGGACGCTTCGAATTGCTTCGCTCCTACGACCGCACCTAGCTTTCCTGACTCTGCCTGCTTGCCAATTCTCTATATAAACCACACACACCTTCTCTTCTCCACAATTCAGAGAACACGCACCACTCCCACTTCTTCCTTTTTTTCTATTTCTTCCCTAGCTAGCCAGAGCAAACCAATCATCAGTAGAGCATAATTACTCTTCCAATTAATCTCAATGGAATTCTTCTAGCCTTATTTCTAGTCTGAATTCTGAAGCTCTTGTAGCCTTATTTGTTTTAGGTTCTGATCACAGGATAATGATCTTGAGCTCCGGCAGCTGGTACATCGTATTCGTCAGCACCTGCCCGCTGGATTTCGAGAAGCTCAAGAGCTTCTACTTCTGGATCTTCCAATTCTTCAATAGTCACTGCCTCTGCACCTGACTTCTAGCTTGATCGCCTCATCTGAACCTACTGCCTATATATGTGACATAGGTCAGCCTGCCTGAAATATTTACTTGGCAGCTGACATTATAACTAGTCAAAGTCTCTGCTTCTTCTTTTCCTTGGCTATCTTTAGGTTTGCGCTTGCCGAGCATATTTGAATAGGTTGCAAGTGTACATTTATATACAAAGTAAGATAATGGGAACTATGAGATTGCCACCCGGGTTCCGATTCCACCCCACCGATGATGAGTTGGTCGGGTACTACCTGAAGAGGAAAGTGGACAACCTCAAGATCGAGCTTGAGGTCATCCCTGTCATTGATCTGTACAAGTTCGAGCCATGGGAGTTACCAGGTATATGCATGAACATGCCACCATTTTTTGTTGCTTCAGAGGTGAACTTTCTTCCTGAATGATAAATAGGCGATCCCTTTGACTCGCTAGCCTTTTTCCCCGAAAGAGAGGAGAGATGAAGTAGTGGAAACCGGACAGGAACATGCTCGGTAGATTTCTCAATTTCATTGCCTGCTAGCTAGATAAAAAGGGACTTTTCTCCCGGGCATCTGGCCTTTTTCTCCCTAGGCCGGTTGCAGATAGGTCCTTTCGTCACCTTTTCAATCAAAAAAAAATTTGTTCTCCAGAAGAGAGAGAGAGAAACATGCCATCATTTCATTCCATCTGCAACCTCAAGGCGAAACTTTTGGTATATTATCCACAAGTAATTGATTAGTGCACAATTAACTTAACTTTGACATACTCTTTTGTGGATGCAATTATTGAACTGTACTAGAAATTACTCCAGTTTGTTTCTTGCTGAAACAAAAGTCGCGTAGTACTGAACAATGTGTAAAATAACATTGTTTCTTCAGAGAAGTCCTTCTTGCCGAAGAGGGACCTGGAGTGGTTCTTCTTCTGCCCGCGCGACCGCAAGTACCCGAACGGGTCGCGGACGAACCGCGCGACGACCACGGGGTACTGGAAGGCGACCGGCAAGGACCGCAAGATCGCGTGCGAGGGGGGCAGCGTGTACGGGCTGAGGAAGACGCTCGTCTTCTACAAGGGCAGGGCGCCCGGCGGCGATCGCACCGACTGGGTCATGCACGAGTACCGCCTCTGCCAGGACCTCGTCCACGGTTCCTCAAACTTCATCGTAAGACACCAACAATTTCACACTCTTGTGTTGAACCCTGGATTTAATCGCAGTTTACTGAACTGCTCTGTTGCTGCAGGGAGCTTATGCATTGTGCCGTGTGATCAAGAGGCACGAGGCCGGGCTGCAGGGCGAGCCGGCGAAGGCGAAAGGGACCAGCAGCAGCCATCAGCTCTCCTCAAGAGGGCAGATGAGCAAAGTGTCGAGCAGCTCGTCTATCGTCACCACCGATCATCAGCTCAGCAGGAGCAACGCGCCATTCACACCCACCAATTCCAGCCCACCTCTAGATATCAGCAGCACTGAGGCTTGCAACGCTTTCCAGGTTCAATATACAAGCATCTCTCTCTCTCTGTGTGTGTGTCATCTTCCTGTCAGTGTCTGAAGGTATCAGTTGTTTCTGCAGAATTCTTTTCCGTATGGAGGGGAGGTGTGCGATGTGACGGCGACGCCCACCAATGGCAATGTGATGCCGAGTTCGACGCACTCGCCTCTCTGCCTGTCAATGTGCACGCCGCAGGACACATTTTTCATCAGCGGCGGCGGCGGCGGCGACTTCCCTCCGAGCGAGTCGCACTCGCACTCGCACTCGCACGTGCCTTTCTTCGGCGACATGGGCAGCATCTCTGAGCACGAGCTCAAATGGGACAACCTGACCTGCGCAAGCCCCTTCTCCGCTACCGGTACGTGCTCGCTCTTCTTCTATAACCCGGTTCTTCGACAGATATACTCTCTGTCCTGTTGTTTGTTTCTTGTTTCGATTGCCACGCGACGGTCTGAATCCTAAACATTTTGCAGGCGCGGAGCTTTGGAATCCGGCGAACGCCACTCCGTTGCTCTGCAGGCAGGCGAGCGACGGGGACGATCTGACGGCGTGGTTCTCGTCGGACGAAAACATGGTGGTGTTCTGATCTGAAGGGGACAAAGATCACACGTCGCCCGATTTGTTACCTACGCAAGATCATATACACATCCGTAACTGAAGAAATAATTTCAGTAACATGCTCTCAGAAATAGCGATATATTTTTAGCCGTATATATGCCTGCCTTTCGGTGTGTGTCTACAGAGTGATGGCCTCTTTTAGTACTGTCTTCTCTGTAGCAAGGTTGGGTCGTGTACTAGTGTCGTCTTCCTGTCCTACGGCGAGTACTGTAATGTTCTTGTCCCATTCTAGTACGTTGTATTCCTATTGATTTCATGGATGTGTTATAAATTCCCATTTGCTATGTGTACAAGACCTCTCCGGCTATGCCTATGCGCATGTGTGTTAGTACGGTGACTTGTATCCTAATCTACTAGTACTTAGAGAGGCGTGCTACAGGCACAGCCAGATGGATTCTAATAGGATTATGACTCATACTTCTCTTTGAAGGGGTACTAAGATAAAATCGCTTGGTGAAGGATGCTCTAGCCAATAATGAATGGATCAGAGACATTAAGGGATGTCTATCGATTATAGCCTTTAGAGAATTTTTGTTGTTGTTGAACAAGGTGTCACAGTTTCAACTACAAGAAGGTCGAGAAGACATCATTTGTTGGAAGTGGTTGTCTTCATTATCATACACTGCAAACTCTGCTTATAAAGCCTTTTTTTTTAATGGAGTAGGCAACTCTGGAACTCAAGAGCACTGCTAAAATGTAAGTTTTTCGCTTGGTTGGTGATATTAAAAAGATGTTGGACAACAGATCATTTGAGACGAAGAGGGATACAACATCCAGAATCTTGTGTTATGTGATCAAGAGGATGTGACAATACATCATCTTGTAATGGATTGTGTGGTGGCCAAACAAGTTTGGTATGAAATTCTTTCTATATCAGATCATGGTCTACTCACACCGGATGGGGTCGTCAGTTTGACTGACTGGTGGATTGATTCAAGAAAGGAAGTTGTCTCAGAACATAGAAAAGGATCTGACACGCTGATAATTTTGATCATGTGACAGCTGTGAAAGGAGAGGAATGCCAGGGTCTTTAATAATAACTCTTGTACCTTGCAAGACATGGTGGGAGTGATCAAACAAGAAGACATGTTATGGGCTGAGGCAGAAGCGACATGTTTGAGTTTATGGCTCTCATAATGTTGTTTTAGATTATGTCTTTTCTTTTCAGATTTTTATGTTGGTGGGTGCCCTAATGTACGCACCGGGTCGTTATAAGACTTTGGCTGGTAACTTAAGGACCGTCAGGGGCGAAACTAGAACGAATTTGACCGGGGTTCACTACTTCACCATGCATATAACAACGTACGAATTTTTCAAGCAATATTGTATTAAATAGTAATGAGTCTTGCTATTTTTAACATCAATAATTTGACATAACCGATGGCAATGTACAATGATAAAGAAGTAGCGATCAATATGCTTACCAAAATAAAGGAATTAAGGAACAAAAGATAGTCGTATTGGCAAAATACATCGTCCAACCTCAATGACCTAAAGAAGAAGAAAACAAAATGTCATAGAATTCACAAGTGAAAAATAGTAGAATGATCAAATGAAAGTAGTTAAGTAAATACATTACCTTTTAGTACTTACATTCTTTCGAGTTCATAAAGCAATGAACCACAATATCATTAGCGATGAATCATATCAACATTAGCATCATTAGCGATGAACCTATATATAAGCTGATTCCCACTAAATGTTTTTTTGGGGACCTAGTGTCCCGTGACACCAGGTGAGATTCTTTGGTTCCGCCCTGAGCACCACGTCGTTGTTGTAGACCCTTTATTGGGTCATTCTTTCTTTTTAATGAATGACGCGCAAAGCTTTTGCGTGTTTTCAGGAAAAAAAAACAGTAACCCAAGAAGCAAGCCAAGCAAGATGTACTCATCCAAAGTAGAGGACGCACGAGTGGATTAGATGTTAGGTTATTCTTTAGCACTAAATTTTTGTGTATGACAAAAATCTGATAGTCCTAAAATGTTCGAGAGAGTTGTGAGAGAACTATAATTCTTTATACTCTTTTGAAGTCGTGTTTAATGAATTTATGGTTAGCTTCGTCAAATCTCTTGCTCTCGTCGTGGTTGCTTTGTCGCTATTATTTCGGTTCTTTCTACGAGATACATTTACTTTGTCCTTGACACCGTGCACGCTTGTGCCATATCTCACAAACTCTGATCCGATCCAGAGGTTGCTGCGCATAAGAAAGAGTATCAGAGTATAACAGGTGACATCAAAGCAAATGCTGGATTAATCAGATTCGAAAGCGCAGTGCGCAACGAAAGAAGAAAGGAAGTTAAAAGAGCAAGCCATTATTAAAAACGTGAAGCATATATGCCATGCTGGAATAAAGGAAAAATTGGTCACCGTCATTCCGAGAATCATCCATCTCTAGAGAGAAAAGGAGAGGACGGCGCGCTGCCCTCGGCTATCTTTGACGTGTTTTATTCACCTTTCAAGCGCGTTTGCCTTTGTCGCGCACTTTTTTCCGACGAGCCCGTGTGATTTTTTTTTTGTCCTTGCCCGGGCCATCAGATTGGAATGATTTGCACCGGAGAAAAATTCCATTTAGGTCTCCGTCGCCAACACGTACTTTGCAGGCGACCTTCCTGGCCTACCAGTGTGTTATGTTGAAGAAAACTGGGTGTGGTCACGATCTACAATCCATCTTTCTTTCTTTTCTGAGAAATCTACGACCTGTCTGTACTTCTGTACCGACAGGTTGCTGGTTCCTGAATGCTGAGCGCGTACTACTTGGTATGTTCTCCTATTCCATGTATGATGCTAGTACCAGTGGGGTACGTAAGATAAAAATATAGAGTCTTAATGGAATGAGCTTCTGTGAGATAAACTACTAATCGTATTTAAATATCATATGTAATTCAAATCGATATATAAATTATGAGGAACAAAATTAAAATAAAAAATACATTAAATATAACACTTTAATAATAGATAGTACGTTTTAAAAACCTAGAAATAGGCATAAATAGCAAACCTAATAACAAAATTAATTAAATTTATGATGTAAATAATGTCGAAAGTACCTCGCGTCATATGGTGCGTCCGCCACTGGCTCGTACGATCTAAATCTAACGTGGCACGTGAGGACCCTCGGCAAGTTTGGTCCCATCCGGAAGTATAGGGAGGCTTGCGTGGAAACTGTACATCGCATGAGAATCGTACCTTCGGTAAACCCACACAGAAGGCGGAAATCCAGACATCGATCCCTTCAATTCGCCGTCAGCGTAAACGAGGAACAAAGAAGGCGTAAAATCTCAACTCACAGATGGCCGGACGGGACGTGGTACCCGTAAGCGTCCGGCCCAAGAAGAAAAAGTTCGGTCCATGAAATGAGATTTTTCAGCGTCTCGCCCAACTCTCGCGGCCGGCCATGGCCATCCACTAGTATCCCGCACTCCCGCCTCGGCGTCTGCAATGGCTGCGGCGGCGGCCATCTCGCGCCGCTTGGGCGCGGCCTCTCCGGCGCCTGGTCCTCGAGGTCCGCGTACGGTGCCACTGCTCCCCAACCCACTCTCTGAACTCTGCCCCCGCAGGTACCCGCCGCCTCGGCGCCCGCGCCCCCTCGAACCCGACAGGCGCCGGCTCATCGTCCTCAACAAGGCCGACCTCGCAGATCCATCCGAAACAGAGGTAATCAAATCCGATATCTGCACTGCGCTGCACATAGAGCGGCTTTATCTGCACGAGATGCATACATGGTCAGTTAGTTCTGATGTACGCAAGTGTTTGTGTTTATATCGGTGTTGCTGCTCTCCAGAAATGGGTGGCGTACATGAAGCGAAGGAGCTGCTCGAGCGTCGCGGTTAATTCGCACAGCAAGGAAAGCATCGAGGAGGTAGTTAGAACCGTGCTAATGGTTGTTGCTAGTGTAGCTTGTTTGTAAGTGTGGAGATCATGTGAATATGCTCGTAATCTTAGGATGATGAGATAATTAGCAATAACTTTAAAGTCTCGTCGAAATCGTCATTTTCGGAAAAAGTTCCAGTTGTTAGGTAACTGGTGGTCAGACCGGTCATGCCTAAACTGGGTTTTGCTGAGAAAGTGTTGGCGGCCCGACCGGCCAAATCAGCGGTCCGACCGGTCTTTGAGTGGTGATCAGACCGGCCATGAAATAATTTTGAATTTTTGAGCTAGGCTAAAAATAGAAGGTGTAGGCAAGAGAGGAGATTCTACTACTCTTGGTCTCATATTTTTTTGAGGCTCTAGGCTAAAGTTCTATTTGATTGAAAATTCCAAAGAGTTTCGGATTTTCAGGGGTGGATTTTTGGCTAAGTCTTTTGCGGGTGGTCAGACCGACATTCATGCAGCGGTTAGACCGGTCAAAGGTGGGCGGTCTGACCAGTTGTGGTCTGTTCGTCGTCCTACTTGGCGGCGATGGTTGTTCGTTAGGTCAAGTTCATGGGTTTCATTGCATATGTGTTGCATGATGCATATTTTGACTAACGTGGGTCAAGTTGTGAAGAACTTGTTCCCGGAAACGAATTCTTGGTCTATTGCTGTGCAGGTTGCTTAAAGGTCAACGACGGTCAACGGCGAGGATGATCGGGACTAAGCTTGGAGAGCTGAGGTTTAGAACGATCGAGGATGCTGGGTGAGGTCAATGGACTCAAGTATGGCGCAGATTGAACAAGGATGACCGAACGGGCAGTTCGGTGCGACGGGTTAGATCAAGCGGCGCGGGGGTCAGTGCAAGTGCCTTTGTGGTTTCGGCGGGAGCCGAACGGGAGAGACTTGTCGACATGATGAGAGCTGTTGATCAACCTACACGTGGCGAAGCAGGCGATTGTTTCACTAAGATTGGACTTGGTCTTCGGAGAAAGATTAAGAAGGGGTATTTTGGTAATTTCACCAAATACCGCCTTGGTGACATTGGGCTAAACCACGGCGCAAGACGACGTAAGGATAAGCGGTTTAGGTCAAGTAAAGTTGAAAACGACGCTTTGAAATACGTGCGTGAGTTAAACCCGTTTGTGTGTGGGCTTAACGGGTGCTCAATAGGATTAGTCTTCTAGAAGCTAGCCTCCACTATAAATAGGGGTGGTTGCTGTCCAACACTAAAGATGCACTTCATTTGGAGAAACCCTAGTGTGTTTTAGGGTTTTAGAGAGAAAGGTGGAGAGGTTAGGTTTCTAGGCTATGGATTGATTGTGTGCTCATGAATTGAGCTCTTGTCCTCCTGGTGGGAGTGGCTGTAAATCTACATCAAACTCAAATAAATCTATGCAAGATTTCTCAAGTTGAGTTTCTTCTTGTTCTTACTCTTTATTATGTGATTTTAAGACTTTTGTTGATCCAATAGTTTTCCTTTGGTTTTTGCCCCCCATCTAGCTTGCTGTGATGTGTAGAAATCCTTCTAGGATCATCTTGAATATCCTTTACTCACGAGCAAGATTTAGATCGCGTTTTTCGTTTTGACTCGGTTTTTTAGCATCCTTCACTCAAATGGAAAAAAAGGTTAGAACTTTGATATGGATCTACACAATCCTTTATTGGAATAGGTTCCTGACATCCTTAGGAAGGTGTGTTTTAAGTTTGATCAAGTTTGGAATCGTAGATCAAAAGTTCGACCAATTTGTGCTTTGGACGTCGGGCTGTTTTCCTGTTCATCGTCAGGTGCGGTCAGACCACTTGGTGCACGCCGGTCAGACCGCCAGACTTATTTAGGGTTTGAGTTTTTGTGTCTTTTGCTTTGGGGTTTTAGGTTGGATTCAACACAAGTCTTCTGCTGTACTTGTTCTTTCATCTTCATAGCTCTCATAGCTATTGAAGTGAAAATAGTGTTGAATTCAAACTAGGTGAAAAAGGATTCGTGCTCCTATTCACCCAAATCTAGTTGCTTATTCGATCCTACAATAAGTAAGTAGGTTTACCAATCGAATAGCGGATATTTCTCCCCCTTATCCTGACCCATCTTGTTTCCTCGGATTCTGAGCCGGCCACGGATACAAATTCGGGTTATTCAGGATATGGGCACGAGCACGTGACGGATTCGAGTCGGAAATGGATAAAAATAGACGGATAGCACACACATACATAGAGTAATATATGTTGGATCAAACAACAAGTACATAACCATAATATCAAGTTATCAACCAAACCACTGTCCACAATGTCCACAATAATAACATAAGTACCATGACATGGCTTCATCTTTGTTCATGTATACATGTATTATGTATAGCACCTAAAATAAATGTAACAACAAAAGAAAAGAAAAGAAAAAGAAAGAGAAAGATCACGCTACCAGGCTACCACGAAGAAACCAAGGGCATTCAGATCGCCACCACTAACACCCTCAAATTTGTAATATCAAATAGTTGTAATATTCCTTCCCTAATTACGTTTCCTAATTCTCCTCTCATTAAATCATTTGGAAAAATAAAGGAAAACAATAGGTTAGAGTAGAAGGTATGCCTGGGCCATTTGTCCCAGCATGCAGCATAAGAGGGGAGGAACTCTAGGTTTCCTCTGTCCTCAAGCTGCTAGCGTCGCCGCCTCCTGGTGGTTGCTACCCGCGGCCGTCACCTCGCCATCATCGCGTGTGGGCCTCCTCCTCGTCGCCGCCGGTGGACTTCCTCACCGTTCCCAATGCGCGGGCGCCGCCACCACTTATGCCGCCACCGTTCCCAATGCTGATTTTTTACTGTCCGTACGGGAAATTGGGTACAGTTAACATGCCTTTTTGAACGCCTTGGGCATTGCCCCGGCGGCCCGAGGCCCAGCTCTGCCTCTGGCGAGAGCGATTGCACCGGAACTGTTCTCTTGGTCGGTATGCCATCGTCAATGCGATGCATCAAATTGGGAGGATTGGGGCAGCAGGTGATGCAGCTTTTCTGTTGCTTTTCTGTTGCTGCTGTTGACTATTGTAGTTGCTTTGACTGGGATCTGATTGTTGTGTAATAATGGCTGGTTTGTCTTTAAGAGAAGGGAAAGCTCAAGCATGCGATTGTGAGCAGCCATCTGGGAGAAACCAGGGACATAAGTGGTTGCAAGGTAATTTTGATTTAATACCTTGCTATTGTTGAGTACAGCAGAATGAGGGAAATAATACAAAGCTGCAGTTCTTCCAGAGCATGTGCAGTGCCATAATAACTTATATTTTTTTGGATGGTCTATACCTTATGTATTTGTAACGGAAATTAACTAGCTGAATCATTTGGAGAACTCTAAATTCAACAATGGAGCACATTGCATGCAGCATATAAGTTTGTTTTGTTCGCATTGACTGAAGTTTATAGGAGGGCAATAAAACTCAAGAATTTTGATTGTAGAAATAGATCCAGTGTCTGTTTTTTTGCATCTTCCATCGTGCACTAGAAGCCACTGTCATCACCATGTATTGGCTCAGTGACTGCCTATCTGAGTGTAAAGTGTCATTTAAATCTTAATAAGACTATACCTACTGTTCTACATGTTGCTAGTCATCCAAATATATATGTACTAGTCTACTAGACACTCCTGGTGTTCTGTCTCCTACATTCACCAATGATGAATCTGGTTCCCGACTAACTTTGACAGGTACCAAGTACCAACTACTAGAAGTTTATGGCTTCTCTTGTGATTATATATTGTTATCTGATGCATATGCACTCTATTACAGGAGCAATCAAGGATTCCATGTTACAGGAGTATGAGATTGCCCAATTCCTTCTTACAATTTTGAACTCAAGGGAGGAATATAAGGAGTGGGAGAACTTGAATCAACTGGGAGATAATTCTTGTTATGGCGATGCAATGCCCTCCAGGAGCCACCATAATAAAAGGCAATATGCTTCAGATCATACCAAGGTAAGTGTGGCAAGGACTGCCATAATTTCAGTCTAATATCAATCTCATGCAATTTGTAACTATCATTTTAAGATCATCTAATTTTTTAGTATCACATGGATGCAACAGTAACTACTGTGTTGTATTTGTGCAGGATTTTATTGTTAAGGCTGTTCGCGAAGTCCTTTTTGGGATTATGTCATCTTTTAAGAGGGATGAATTAAGAAGATTGATAGAATGCCAGTTTATATCCTTGCAGGAGGCTTTCAGGGTTTCTGCTGAATCAAGCGAGGATATGCATAAATGTGTTGCTATGAAATTACTCAATCTCTATTGGACGGGAAGGCTTGGCCATTATACCTTAGACCATGTTCCAGAATCCAGATGTTAGGCATAAGTTGCCCAATAATCATGCAATGTGTAGTGCATGTCAGCGAAGGATATAATTAGATAAAAAGAACCACTTATGGAATAAAAAAAAGGCGAAATACTATTCACATGACAGATTTAACATCACCCAACTCCGATAAATGGGATGTCTGTGCACAATTCAGTAGTACGTGGATAATATTGAATTATGCTGGAAGTGTTCTAACAACAGTTATTGGGAGTCCACAGTTCATGTTTCCCTAACCCAAAAATAAATACAAATCTTTTTTCACAATGATGATACCCTGGTGCTTTGATCTATTAGTGTGTATTTACTCAGCTGCAGTGGAAGCTGTGTGGCTGTCTAATGGTGCACCATTTGTGTTTATCTTCTCCTTGCAAGTGAGATCAATGGTCAGATGATCATGCCCAGTGAACTCTTTAAAATTTGCTGCCCTCTCCAGTTCCTTCACTTCCTTGATGACCAGCTCCAGTCGCACTACCATTTCTACCAATAATGAAGCAAAAGCAGCGAATGGAAGTGCTTCGGAGAACTCAAGACTTGTCATGGCTATCTTACTTAGTGTCGGCCGTAATGTGCCCCGCTCGTTGCGCTCTGATGGTTGATCCGCTTTTGTGTTCTTCCTTTTTAATAGTGATGTGGTATCAGTCTTGAATGAAGGCAGAGTAGTTCTTGAGTACATATGCTTGCCAGAATTTAACTCCATTAGCACACGACTTTTGGCACATGCATATTTGGAGCCGAGAAAGAGCCGTGGCTGTGATCTTATAGCTGAGTTTAGATCCTGCAGTGCTTCATGAAGATGATCGGACAGCACATCAGGGGCACTCCGATGGTGATCTCTTATGCTTATTGCAAGCTCTTGTAGAACCTTGGTCACTTCTCGTGCAACTCTAGTGCATGGGTTTCGGAATAGTGACCTGACGGATGGTGGAGTCTTCAACATCAATAAAGACGACCATGTCAGCGCAGTTCATTCAGAGAGAAATGAGTTTGCTTGAAATTATATACCACACTAATCTGGAACAGGGGTAAGGTACCAGAAAAGTTGGGCTTTTGCAGTTACCTGAATCTCAGATTCCAGACATCCATGAAGTGCAGCAACAGTATATGCAAAGTGCCTAAGAACAGATCCGAGCTTCACATACTTTTGCCATGGGTAACTGTAACAGTGCATCGAGTGTCTTGGCTCCCAGCTTGCGTAATGAGCCTGGTCAATTTGGTATCAACATTCGAACAATCATTATGTATGTCATTTACCAAATAAGAGGTCTGCATAGCATCAATCTGGATAGAAAAAGATTGAGAGAGAGAGAGAGAGAGATTTCAACATCAAATGGTGAATTGCTTACTTGAGTCTCATCACTTGATTTTGAGTCTAGGACTGCTCTGTAACCGGTGTGCATGGAAGCTCTTGACGCCTGCTTATCAGGAATATTATCATCCTTGTCTTGATCTCGGAAATACTCATCGACACAAGCTGCAATTTTTCTTTGGTAAGATTTTATTGAGACTTAAGCTATGGTGCAATAATGGTTAGTACTTACTAGCTTACTGTTATGTGATACCCACCTTCAATTGATCTTGCTAATCCTTCAAATTTGCGTGCAGTACAATTGTGGAGGTCTTCTCCAGACCAGTTTGGCAATACAAACAGGCTCATGAAGAGACATATGGCACACCCTATGACAATCATACTTAAGCGATCTCGTGCTAAAGTCAGCACATCCTCTTGGCGGAAGCTTGAGACCGTTATCAGGTTGAAGGTTAGCAGAAAAATCACCACCCCGTAATCATAATTCTTCTTAATTGATGGAAAGAATCTCAAATATGTTGCTGCAAAACCTGTCAGGAAAAAGCAACTACATAAGATATGATCAAGTAGTATAGTCCTGATTTTTCAGTTTACGAGGTGTGTACCTATTAGGAAGACTGAAGATCCGACAAATAAAGCACGGAAATTTTTTCCAGATCTTATTGCTACAAGTTCAATGATAAATGCTAGAGATCCCGCCATGACTGTTCCTAATCCTCTATTCAGCCCTTTACATAGGGTTGCACCTGTCGATCAGTAATCACATATAAGAAACAAGAGAACTACATCTGAAAAAAATATAAATTATTATCAACTTTAGGCTAATGGATGATGCAAGTTACCTGCAGTAAATTCGAGCACAACAACAACTGTCATGACAGCCCACATTGCATTCTTTCCCACTCCTTTGAACAATGGTTCGAGTATATACAAGAGCGAGACAAGTGTGAGAGCCGTCCCAACCTTGAGAGCATGAATGGCTCTCCTTGGATCTTCTCTTCCAATACTCCATGCATGTGCTCCCCATGAAGCAGGAGTACTGCTGATTTTCTTCACTTTCTCCGTAAGCATCAGAAAACTGCTCTTGTTATTGCTGGAATCTAGAGCACAAGCCATTGGTGCTGCATGAAGCTCAAGACGGGTGCTCTGGTTCCTTAGAAGATGCCAATGCAAAACGAGATGTACCAAATACCCAAAGCACGCTCCTCCCCACATGAGGTTTATATAAGGTCTGGGCTACCGTAATGCAAGTAACCATATACATACTAAACTTTGGTAATTCAACGATGTTGCAAAAAGCAGGTCATGTGCTTTCTGGAGTGTTGCTATCGTGTATGCCCTTAAAGTGATAGTTGGTCCTTTGCACGTGATAGCAAATGAATTTCCCTGCTTGCTATTGTGTCTTACGAATTATTTTTAATATATCTTTGTGAATTCTAAGAATAAACCAATTTACTGCTTTCACATCTTGTAATAACATTTCAGTACAATTGGATACTTGGATGATCTGACCCTATGTTCGAAAACTATCAATTGATTACTGCGATTCTGTTTTGGTTTTGGAGTTTGAGAAGGGGTGAAGGTGGGGATACTATTTTGTAGCTTACATAATGATCTTATGGTAAATAGTTATAGCTAACAGTTTTGTAAAGAACAATCAAATACGCTGTCTGCCCTGTGCTTACCATTAAGATCTGAACAATCAGTTATACTAGGTTCTTCACAAGAAATCCAGACTAGCTAATTTTGTAGACAGATTTTTTCTGGAAATTATCTATGTTGATCCTACCTACGGTCTGTTTTCTTCATGATATAGAAATAGGTTGTTAAATATACTGTTACTCTTACCAATGCTATTTATTCTCAGCTTCTTTTCTTCCCTAGCTCATTCTGACGTTTTCTTTTCCTTAGATTGAAAGGCAGACAGCCTAGTTTGATTCAGAGTAAACGCTTGCAATGCATATCAGTTTGGTACATCCAAGAACTCTAGCTGGCAATTATCTTCTCCTGATTGAAGCATTATATGAAGTTATCCCTAATTTCTTCATAGCAACCATCTTTAACTCTAGTTTTGTTCAGAGGTATTCCTATTTGGTTGTCTCGCTTCCTTGTACATACAACTTTACAAGCACAATACAGCAGTCCTTTTCCCAAGCTTGGCCTACCTTACACGCAATTCTACTTCTCATGGGCTGAGATTTATTCAACTTGCCGCAGGTGGTGCATGGGGTTCCAAAAATCAGGAATCGAGAGGACAATATTTCCTCCCTATGTTGAGCAACTCGCAAGTCACAAGAGGATGCATATTTCCATTCAATGTAGGAGTCCTTCCCTGACTGGCTGACTCTGATATATATGGTGAAGGCAGCGTGGCATTGAATGAGCTCACATGGAGAGGGAGTTGGGAAAGTGCCTAAACTTGGCAGGCCGCTCGTGCGCCTTTGATTGGACGGCAATTGCCGGCTCCTGGCCGGTTTTCTTGTTTCGCTTGAGAACGACTTGTGCGGGGGTTGAGCTCACCAAGGTTTCAGAATTCAGAGCGTGTGGCCAACTGCAGTAATTTGTGGCCGTTGGCGTTGGCGCTGGCGCTGGCGCAGCCGTCAGATTTTTGGTCGACTGGTGCCTTCTGGTGGTTGACATCTTGCCAGGTGAGGCAACAGAAGTAACCAACCACACTTGTGAACTGTTCGGTAGCTGGACTTGAAATGTAAGGCTGGTGTTGGACTTTGAGTTCTTCCATCTAAACTAGGATATCAGTCTACCACTGTCAAGCGGCTGAAGCAACCATAGTACTCTACCAGACACTAGGCAGAGAGCCCAAAATAATACAGCAGTGTACTGCATGTGCGTGGGGGGCCTTCCAGCGCCCAGTTTGAGAGTGCTACTACTTACTCTACGTGCTGCACCGAACGCAATGTTGTGGGCTGATACTACTAGAGTCTGCAAGCCCAAGGCTGATTTGAGAATGCAAGGCAGAAGAACACTATATACCACTTAAACACATATATTATGCTTATTTATTATTTTTAGTATACTTAAATACTTATTATAAGATACTCCAATACGACTTGATTGAAAAATTTTCATTGGAGCCCTTTGTTTTTTACTATATACCCTTTTTCATATATAAAAGACGTATATACAAATTTCGCTATAAAAAGTGAATTTTAATGAAATTTTTCATGGAACTCACTTTGGGGTATCTTATAATCATTATTGGAGTATGCTTAAACAGATAAAGAGGTATGATCATATGATTTAAGTGGTATATAAGAAGTGGGAGTACGTACACCTAGGAGTACCATACCATTTTCCTACACACACATACACACAATTTGAGTGATAAGGTGCTAATGCAGACACTGCCCGTCCGATCTAGCTCCTGTGGCTGGGATCTACGCCAGTGGAAAGCCCCCAAATCACTTATGCATTTTTGCAAACCCCCTGTGGTTCCTATTCTTCTTGCGAAATACACAGCGAGCCCCCTTGCATGCGCCTTCGTTTCACTCGGTCCAGTAAATGTTAATGATCTCAATCATCCAAATTATAATGTGTGATTCCAGGACAACAATTACATCCATTAGGTCATTTCATTTCATCTATCGGGTCTATCAAGATTCCAGGACATGTTACAAAAGGCTTCATTTCATCTATCAGGTAATAAGTACAAGTAGCAATTCATTTGCACTTCACACAATGTTGAAACATAGACCTGGCCACATTCATACAAAGCCATTACACAAATTTTACAAGCCGCACACACTAATAATGCACAAATTTGTCAGAGGAGCTCACCGAGTGCCAAAGCCCCTGAAGTCCTCTCTGAAAAACATCCATTGTCATTTACACAATGCATTCACAGTTACATACATCCATTGTCATTTACACAATGCATTCACAGTTACACAATTCATTTTGGGTTGTGCCCTTTCTTCCAATCAACTTCTCAGTTGTCACTATCTTCTACGTAGGAGACAAATCTGCTACTGAAATACTCATGGACCAAATTGGACCAAAAAAATAGCACTACACATCAAACTAAACAAGTTCAAGAACATGACGTGGACCAGGGCTAAGGGACTTACATGGTTCCTTGGTGTGGAGGTGGCGGCAGAACCGAAGTTGGCGCGGTGGCATAGGTCGACCAGAAGGGGAGCGCCGGCCTGGAAGAGTGGGGTGGCAGGGGCGGAGGTGGTGGAGGAGGGTAGTAGCGGCTAGTCCTCGACGCAGGTGGCGGCCACAACCGGGAGAGGGAAGGAGGGCGGCGGCGCTGGAAGAGTGGGGCGGCGGGGGCGGAGGTGGTGGAGGAGGGCGGCGGCGGCTGGTCCTCGACGTAGGTGGCGGACACAACCGGGAGGGGAAAGGAGGGCGGCGACGCCAGGGGAAAGGGAGGAGGGTGGCGGCCTTGATGGGGAGCTCAATCGGCCCTAATTCGATCTGGCACTTGAATAGCGCCGGGTGCTAAGGGGGGCTCGCGGTGTATTTCGCAAGAAGAATATAAACCGCAGGGGGGGTTTCCCCAAAAGGGAAAATTAGTTGAGTAACATCACGTTCAGCCGTATTTAGAGGAATGACACTCCGTTCGTCTCAGGCTGGAAAATAACATCGCGAATATCGCAAAATTAGACGAATGACATTCTGGCTTTTTCCAAAAAAAAATTAAATATACAAATTTAGCTCAAAAAATTATAAATTTTTTGTGGAGTCTTCTGACACAGTTTAATTGCTTGTGTATTTTTTTAAAACTTTATATATTCTGATTTTGTCTCTAAAATTCATTTAAGTATACTGTTTGTAGGAATTTTATAATATAGAAAATGAGGTCGAAATAATATGAATTTTGTTTTTCAGGCTCCTTACATAGTGTACTTAATTGTGTAATTTTCTCAGAATTTTTAAAAAATTAATTAATACAATTTCATAATGTCCTTACATTATGAAATATTAGGCTCCTCACAGAGTGGACATTATGAAATTGCATTACTTAATTTTGTAAAATTTCAAACAAATTACACAATCAAGCCCACTATTTAAGGAGCCTAAAAAACAAAATTTATAATGTTTGGACCTAATTTTCTATATTAGAAAATTCCTACAAACAATATACTTAAATGAATTTTAGAGATAAAATCATAACGTATAAAGTTTTGAAAAAAAAATACACAAGCAATTAAACTATGTCGGGAGAATCCAAAAAAAATTGATACTTTTTTAGCAAAGTTTCTACATTTAAAAAATTCTAGAAAAAAGTCAGGATGTCATTCGTCTAATTTTGCGATGTTCGCGATGTTATTTTCCAAATTTGAGACTAACTGTGATTTATTTCCGATCTTAGGGCACCGAAAGATCCTCCAGACCTCTGGAAGTCCACCAGGACCTCCCAGGAGGTCCAGCAAGGACCTCTCGGGTAGTCCACCAAGACCTCCCAGGAGGTCCAGCAAGACCTCCTGGAAGTCCAGGAGAACATGACCCAAGAGAAAGGATCTTTGAACCGAGGAGCACCCAAGGCCTGCCACGTCCCCATGTAACAATAAGTGAAGAGGTCCGAGAGAGTACCAAGATCTCCCACGACCCACCAGAGGAGGTCGTGGAGGTCTGGGACCTCCCAGAACTCCACATGTTATTACCATCATGAAGACATGGATGGACCGAGCCTGCTCCAAGGTCCTCTGTGAAACCTGAGCTAGTCCCAAGGATCATGGCTAGCCCTTCACAGCAAAATACACAGTGGTGATATCCCGAACAATCCTTTATTGAAACATAATATTAACAAGGTTGATTACAAGGTGGCCTTGGGCCAAGTATAAATACACAAGAGCAGAAGAAAGCAAAAGGGTCCATCAACAAGCCACAGGCAGCTGACTGGAGGGCATGACCTAGCTACTTTGATCTTCATCGCTGCCAACATCTTCTCCTGGCAAAGATTACAATGAGCAAGAGTGAGCACTACCACTGTGCTCGCAAGTTGCACCCGTGGGGTAACAATATGACATGCATATATGGAGATTCAAAGGAATGGCATAATATGGTTATTTTGCACAAAGCCATTTTTCTTTCCAATACCATTATTAATTTCAAAAGCGTGTCTTTTAATAGATAGAACTCTCTTTATATTAAAACAATTTTTTGAGTTGGATATCAATCATCATGAATTAGTGAAGGATACCTCTCGACAAGAGGCTCCTCGCCCCAACCCAAGGGATGATAATTCCAAAACAGATTTAGAAACCATTTCTAAAATTCCCAAAATCAATATCTAACTTCAAGTGGCCTTTGCCAAGACGTCCATGACCGTGGACACGGCTATTCAATAGATTTAACTCTGCAGAGGTTGTGCACTTTACCCACACGACTTGAATACTCTAGTTTGTCCCAAGATTCGTCAATACCATCTCTCACTACCAAAGGTAAGAGATCTAGAGCTCAAGACAAGGCTTTTACAATGCATTGCTCCACCACAGCCTTTCCTTGCTAAGGTTTCACCTTCCTATGGATCGCAATCCGGCGGAAAGCCCCCTCTTGCACCAGTGGGAACAATGGGTCATCAAAGACCCCTAGTCGACAAGACCTCCCACACCACCAATGGAGCAGCATGTAGTGGAGTTTTGCAATTTACTCAGCCAGGTCCCACACCCCATTCTGGAGACATGTGGTTGCACGATTGTGGCATAGCCCATTATAGGCATGGCATTGGTCGCTCAAAGACCGGTCCTCACATGACTAGGGCAACTTTCACTAACCCATGGACCTCCACCCTAGCCAGGTTAGAGTCCGTGCATAAACATTGCACCAACCAAGCAATCCGATTTGCCCCAGTCCAAACCCATGTTTATTTTCTTTGCTTTCCCAGCACCATTTTCATACCTCCATGACAACCCAATGTCATGGTGAAAACATTTAAACATTATTTGGTTGTGTTGGTAAAGATTTCCCCAAATCAATAGTTTTGGTCTAAGCATAACTGAGCATATGTTTTTCAAATGTTCTTGGCTCATACTACTGCATTAGCCAAGTTTGACCTAAAGGTGACATTATGTTCAGTCCAAGAGCAACAGAGGCCATACAAAGGAAATGGGGATAACTACAAGGTTAAAACTGGTATTGAACTAGCTTGTTAAAAATAAGCATGCGGTACACATTAAGACAGAACATAAATACTTTGAATTACTGGGTGCAATATGTTCAAAAGTGCAACTTGCCTTGCTCACTACTTTGAGATTCTTCTTCTTCAGAGCTCTCAGATTCTTGGGAACCCTCACAGTCTACACACATATATAAAAAGGCAAATTCAGAGAAGATTCAAATAAAGATCCAATTAAAGAATCAAAAGAACTCCAAAGAAAACTCCAAAAACCCAATTACAGAAAAGAATCATATTTAGATTAGGTTCTTTTGGAGAAGGTCTAGCTTACCAAAGGAAAAAGAGGTCTTTAGAGAAGGTCCCGAAGATGTGACCTAGGCAGAGGGCGAGAGGTTCAGAGGCGAGATGCTTGCACAAGGTCAAAGAGGAGGTCCTCACACGAGCACCTCGAGTTTCAAAAGAAGTCCACGAAAGGAGGTCTGTGAAGGACAAGATCATTCGATACATTGGTGAAAACAAGGGTGGAGCAGATCACCAAAGGAACTTAGGGTAAAGGAAGTAACGAGTGAAAGGGGAGGTCGTAGGAGCCAAGGTCTTCCCTGGAAAAGTCCTTGGACGAGAGCCAAAGTAACAGAGTGTGGAGAAGGAGAAGGGTGATGTGTTAGAACGTTTCAGTCTATGTGTAGTCAAAGTGGTGAAGAAAACTAGGTACATACGTGCCAGGGATAGGTATAACAATGAGTCAAAACTTGGTGAATGTCAGGGCAGGTGTCGCTACTACCCTGGATAAAAGGTACAATAAAAGGACACGTATGATGCTATGGGAAGGAACAAAGAAAAATATCCATGTACGGCTAAGTGACCCAATTCAAGGTAAACTCCACGTATGTGAATGTATTTAATGTGACAAGACACGCATTAAATGTCCAAGATAATTATGTGGCGGAGGAAATGAGGTTGACTAAGACTGGCAAGTGGGGCCAGTCAATTTTGCAACAATCGGGTTAAAACAAAGGAGGTCTTGCCCACAGAGAGGTCCTCAGGAGGTCCGAGACTTAGGAGGTCCTAAGCCGAGGGACAGGAAGTCCAAAGGTTATGGAGGTCCGAGAGGGGAGGTCCTGACGGTCGAGGATCTCACCAAGGAGGTCTAGCGAGGAGGTCTAAGCGGTTGGATCTCCAGAGGAGGTCCAACACCAAGAGCAGCGAGGAGGAGGTCCTCGAGAGAGAACAGACGCAGGGGAGGTCTGGGCCTTTGGATTCAAAGTGAGGAGGTCCAAGCCGTCCGATTTCGATCAAGGGAGGTCTGAACCTTGGATTCGAAACGAGGGGAGGTCCATGAAGGGACATAACGCATGGGAGGTCTAGACCCTTGGATTAAAAATGGGAGGAGGTGCGGACCGCTAGACCAAGTACAAAGGAGGTCCATGCGAGTGGTTCAGAGACATTCCAAAGGGGTTCTACAGGAAGGTCTTCTCGGTCAAGTAAAAAGTCAAGACGGTTCAAATGAACTTAAGAAAAATCGAAGGCACACAAGAGGGCCATTGGGATGCATAGAGGTCCGAATGAAAGGAGGTCAGGCATCAAGAGGTGTCCAGACGACAAGAGGTTTAGACTTAAGAGAAGTGCGAGCAGAAAAGAGGTTTGAACCCTAAGAGATTCAAACCAACAAAGAGCTCCAAATAACCAAGCTCAAAGGAAGGAAGGCTTGATCATACGAGTATCTCTGGTGAGGCGAGGTCTAAGCTTTAGAGGAAGTCTAAACCTACAAGACTCGAAGAGATAGGTTCTGAGGAGAATTGTTGAGCTTTCCAGCAAGGAGGCACAACAACCCAAATCCTTCCAATAGAACCCAAATTTGAATTCTCACTAAAGCAAAAATAGTTTTAATTTATTTTACTCATTTTAAAAAGTACTTGGAAAAATCAGAATGTTACAAACCTACCCCCCTTAAAAGAATCTCGACCTCGAGATTCAAACAGAATCAGCAAAGAGGTAGGGGTAGTTGATCTTGAGGTCCTCTTCTTTTTCCCATGTAGCTTCGCTCTCTGGATGATGGCTCCATTGTACCTTGTATGATTTGATAATTCTACTCCTGGTGACTCGCTCTGCAACATCCAGAATTTTAATTGGGCGCTCCACATATGTAAGGTCTTCTTGTAAGTCCAGGTCCTCCACTGCAGTATGATCTTCAGGAACCCGTAGGCATTTCCTTAGTTGTGATACATGAAAGATGTTGTGTACTGCCGACAAGGACTCAAGAAGTTCCAGTTTGTATGCTACTTCACCTTGTCTTGCTGAGATCTTGTATGGTCCTACATATCTTGGTGCCAATTTACCTCTCATCTGAAATCTTCTAACTCCCTGAATTGGTGTTACTCTGAGGTATACAAAATCACCAACCTCAAAGGATAAATCCCTACGTCGGGTGTCAGCATAGCTCTTTTGTCGGGACTGGGCCACCCTCAACCGTTCCTTAATTAACTTCACTTTGCTCTCAGCATCTCTGATCAGGTCCGGCCCATAAAGTTGATGCTCTCCAACTTCATCCCAAAGAAGTGGTGTCCTACAAGGTCTACCATATAAAGCCTCAAATGGAGACATTTGTAGGCTAGCTTGATAGCTATTATTGTAGGAGAATTCGGCATAGGGCAAGTTTTTGTCCCAGCTTTTTCCAAAATCCAAAGGCACATGCCCCGAGCATGTCCTCTAATATTTGGTTTACCTCTCTGTTTGCCCATCGGTTTGAGGATGGTAGGTCAGTACTAAAATTGAGTTTAGTACCTAGAGCCTCATGCAAACTTTGCCAAAACCTTGAGGTAAATTGTGATCCTCATTCGACACTATTCTTTTGGGCACTCCATGCAAACAAACAATTACGGCCATATATAGATCTCGCCAAGACATTGCTAGTGTAGGTGGTCTTGACAGTATAAAATGTGCTACCTTAGTTAGCCTATCAACCACCACCCATATGGAGTTATACCTGCATTGGGTCCTAGGCAAACTAGTAATAAAGTCCATGCCCACTTGCTCCCATTTCCATTCGGGTATGGGCAAGGGTCAGAATAAACTCATGGGTTTTTGGTGTAGAGCCTTGACTCTCATACACACATCACATTGGGCCACATACTTAGCCACATCTTGCTTCATACTGGTCCACCAGTACCTTTCTTTAAGGTCCTGATACATTTTGGTACTGCCCGGGTGGATAGAACACGGTGACCCGTGTGCTTCCTCCAATATTAGTTGCTTAATTTCTGGTTGTTTGGCACACAAAGTCGGCCATCGAACCAGACACTCCTTGCTCGTCCTCAGTGAAGCCTGAGGCTTTACCCCTTCTCATATTTTTCTTAATGTTTTGGATATCTTCATCTCTTTCTTGTTGTTCTTTGATTTGGTCCAGGACAATTGGATGTACCTCCAAGGTGTTCACACAGCCTTGCTCTACTATCTCCAGATTGAGGTACTTCATTTCCTCATATAGTCTTGGTTGTTGTTCTGGACCGACAAGGTATTACAGTATCCTTTTCGGCTTAAAGCATCAGCCACTGTGTTGGCTTTACCTGGGTGATAGTGTATCCCAAGGTCATAGTCCTTAATTAATTCTAACCACCTCCTTTGTCTTAAGTTCACTCTGTTTGTGTGAAAATATATTTCAAACTTTTGTGGTCGGTGTATACCTCACATCGGTTGCCAATGAGGTAGTGCCGCCATATCTTTAAGGCATGCACAACAATTTGCTAATTCAAGGTCATGTGTGGGGTAGTTCTCCTCATGAGGTCTCAACTGTCTAGAGGCATATGCCACTACCCTTCTATCTTGCATTAGCACACACCCTGCACCTTGATGGGATGCATCACAAAATACTTCAAAGTCTTTTTGGATGTCTGGAAGTGTAACATCTTGATTTTCTAAATACTTTTTAAAATGTGTAAAATAAATTAAAACTATTTTTGCTTTAGTGAGAATTCAAATTTGGGTTCTATTGGAAGGATTTGGGTTGTTGTGCCTCCTTCTTTGGAAAGCTCAACAATTCCTCAGAACCTATCTCTTCGAGTCTTGTAGGTTTAGACTTCCTCTAAAGCTTAGACCTCGCCTCACCAGAGATACTCGTATGATCGGGCCTTCCTTCCTTTGAGCTTGGTCATTTGGATCTCTTTGTTGGTTTGAATCTCTTAGGGTTCAAACCTCTTTTCTGCTCGACTTCTCTTCGCCTAAACTTCTTGTCGTCTCGACACCTCTTGATGCCTGCACCTCCTTTCATTCGGACCTCTAGGCATCCCAATGGCCCTCTTGTGTGCCTTCGATTTTTCCTAAGATCATTTGAACCATTTTGGCTTTTGCTCTGGACCAAGAAGACCTCCCTTGAGTGAAATGTCCTCGGAACCACCCCGCATGGACCTCCCTTGTGCTGGATCTAGCGGTCCAGACCTCCTCCCATTTTTAATCCAAGGGTCTAGACCTCCCATGCGTTATGTCCCTTCATGGACCTCCCTTCGATTTCAATCGGCGGTTCAGACCTCCCTTGATCTAAATCGGACGGCTTGGACCTCCTCACTTTGAATCCAAAGGCCCAGACCTCCCAGCGTCTGTTCTCTCGAGGACCTCCTCCTCATGTGGCTCTTGGTCGTTGGACCTCCTCTCGGAGATCCAACCGCTTAGACCTCCTCGCTAGACCTCCTGGTGAGATCTCGACCGTCAGACCTCCCCATTCTGGACCTCCTAAGCCTTTAGACCTCCTGTCTTTGGGCTTAAGACCTCCTAAACCACTCGGACCTCCCTGAGAACCTCCTCTGCGGGGGTAAGACCTCCCTATGGTTGACCAGACTGTTGCTAATTTGACCGGCCCCACTTGCCAGCCTTAGACGTTCTCATTTCTTCCGCCACGTATGTACCTGGGGCATTTAATGTAGGTCTTGTCACGTCTAATACATTCTCATACGTGGTATTTACTTTGAAGTGAGTCACTAAGCCGTACATGGATATTTTTCTTTGTTCCTTCCCATAGCAGCTTACGTGTCTTTTAATGTACCTTTCACCCAGGGTGGTGGTGACACCTGCCCTGACAATCACCAACTTTTGACTTACCTCTATACTTATCCTTGGCACGTAAGTACCTAGTTTTCTTCACCACTTTGACTACACATAGACTGAAACGTTCTAACACATCACCCTTCTCCTTCTCCACACTCTGTTACTTTGGCTCTCGTCCAAGAACTTTTCCAGGGAAGACCTTGGCTCCTACGACCTCCCCTTTCACCCGTTACTTCCTTTACCTGGTAAGTTCCTTTGATGATCTGCTCCACCCTTGTTTTCACCAGTGTACTGAGCTGATCTTGTCCTTCACAGGACCTCCTTTCTGTGGACTTCTTTTGAAACTCTGAGGTGCTCGTGTGAGGACCTCCTCTCTGGACCTTGTGCAAGCATCTCGCCTCTGGAACCTCTCGCCCTCTGCCTAGGTCACATCTTCGGGACCTTCTCTAAAGACCTCTTTTTCCTTTGGTAAGCTAGACCTTCTCCAAAAGAACCTAATCTAAATACAATGCTCTTACATTAATTGGGTTTTGAGATTTCTTTGGAGTTCTCTGGTTCTTTATTTGGATCTTTATTGGATCTCTGTTTGAATCTTCTTTGAATTTGCCTTCTATATATATGTAGATTGTGAAGATTAGGGAATCCAAAGTTCAAGAAGAAGAATCTCTAAGTAGTGAGCAAGGCAAGTTGCATTCTTGATCATATTGCACCCATTATATCAAATTAATTATGTCCAGTTTAAAATGTCTTCGCATGCTTATTTTTATCAAGTTAGTTCAATACCGGTTTTAACTTTGTAGTTATAACCATTTCCTTTGTATGACCTCAGTTGATTTTGTATTGAACACATTGTCACCATTAGGTCAAACTTGGCCAATGCAGTAGTATGAGCCAAGATCATTTGAAAACATATGCTTAGTGGTGCTCAGACCAAAATTTTGTTTTGGGGAAATCTTTACCAACACAACCAAGAACTGCTTTGAATGTTTTATCATGACATAGGGATGTCATGAAGGTATAAAGACGATGCTGGGAAAGCAAAGAAAATAAAATGAATTGGACTAGGGCAAAATGGTTAGCTCGGTTGGTGCAAGTTTATGCACGGGATCGTGCCTTTATGGTAGATCGATGCCCTTGGGTTTGTGAAAGTTGCCCTAGTCATGTGAGGACCGGTCTTTGAGCGACCAATGCCATGCCTATAATGGGCTATGCCACAATCGTGCAACCACATGTCTCCAGAATGGGGTGTGGGACCTGGCTGAATAATTTGCAAAACTCCACTACATCTTTGCTCCATTGGTGGTGTGGGAGGTCTTGTTGGCTAGAGGTCTTTGATGACCCATTGTTCCCACTGGTGCAAGAGGGGGCTTCCCGTCGGATGGCTATCCATAGGGGGGTGAAACCTTAGCAAGGAAAGGCTGTGGTGGAGCAATGCATTGTAAAGGCCTTGTCATGAGCTCTAGATCTCTTACCTTTGGAAGTGAGAGGTGGTATTGACGAATCTGGGACAAACTAGAGTACTCATGTCGTGTGGGTAAAGTGCACAACCTCTCGCAGAGTTAAATCTATTGAATAGCCGTGTCCACGGTCAAGGACGTCTTGGCAAAGGCCACTTGAAGTTAGTTGTTGACTTTGGGAATTTCGAAATGATTTTCAAATTGTTTTGGGACCGCCGTCCCATGGGTTTGGGCAGGAGCCTAATGTCGAGGGTATCCTTCACCAAATAATGATGAATGCTATCCAACTGAAAAATTGCTTTGGTAAAATGAATTTTATCTATTGAAAGACCTGCTTTGGAACTTAGTAATGGTATTTGAAAGAAAATGGGCTTTGTGCAAGATCACCCTATTATGCCATCCTTTGATTATCCATTTATGCATGTCATATTGTTAACCCACGGGTGTAACTTGCGAGCACAGTGGTAGTGCTCACTCTTGCTCATTACAATTTTTGCCAGGAGAAGACTTTGGTAGTGATGGAGATCAAAGCAGCTAGGTTATGCCTCCACCACCGCCTGTGGCGTGTTGATGGACTCTTGTGCTTTTTTTGATCCCTTTTGTCTTTATGTACTTGTGTTGGGCCCAAGGCCATCCTCAGAATCAACTCGTTAAATATTATGTTTCAATAAAGGTGTGTTCTGGATGTCACCACCATTGTGTCTACGCCAGGAAGAGTGGCCATGATCCTTGGGACTGCTCGGGTTTCACAGGAACTTGGGAGTAAGCTTGACCTCCATGTCCTCACCGAGGAGGGTATGCGAGAAGGTTCCGAGGTGGACTCAGATCTCCACGACCTCCCCGGAGGCTCGTGGGAGGTCTTGGGAACACTCTCGCACCTCCTCGTTCTCCTCTGCTTGGTTGTGGAAAGGTTCTCGGGTGCTCCTCGGTTCTAAGACCCTCTCTCGGGTTGTGATCTCTGGACCTCCGGGAGGTCTTGGCTGACCTCTGGCAGTCTTGGTGGTCAGCCCGAGAGGTCCTTTGTGGACCTCCTGGGAGGTCCTGCTGGACTTTCCAGAGGTCCTGGAGGATCTCTGGGGAACCCTAGGATTGGGTCGTCACAGGAAGTACTAACACAGGAGCGGTGGTAAGCTTTTCCTTCAATCTCTGAAAACTTTGTTCACAGGTCTTAGTCCACTCAAACCTCTTTTCCTTTTTCAGAAGTTGAGTAAGAGGTCTAGCAGTCTTAGAAAAGTCTTTAATAAATCTTCTGTAATAACCAGCTTGTCCAAGGAAACTTCTTACCTCACCATCGCTTTTAGGAGGCCTCCATTCAGATGCCTTCCACCTTCGAGGGATCAACAGCTACTCCTTTCGCTGAAATAATATGACCTAAGAAGGCTACTTGACTTAGCCAAAACTCACATTTACTAAATTTAGCATAGAGGTGTTGCTCTCTTAGTCTTCCCAACACCATCATGAGGTGGTCTTCATGTTCTGCTTCACTTTTAGAATAGATGAGAATATCATCAATAAATACCACCACAAATTTGTCAAGGAAGTCCATGAATACTTTGTTCATCATACTCATAAAATATTTGGAGCATTTGTCAACCCAAATGACATCACAAGTGAACTCATATAGTCCATACCTTGTGGTAAAAGTCGTTTTGGGAATGTCCTCCGCCCGATTTTCAGCTTGATGGTAACTGCACCTTAAGTCTATTTTGGAAAACACACTTGCCCCTTAAGTTGATCAAAGAGGTCATCTATCCTTGGCAATGGATATTTGTTCTTAATAGTAACCTCATTGAGTGATCTATAATCCACACACATTCTCAAAGACTCTTGTCTTTCTTTTTGACAAAAAGACAGTGTTTCCCATGGTGAAGAGCTTGGTCTAATAAATCCTTTTTCCTTCAATTCTTGGATCTGTCTCTTCAATTCTACAAGTTCATTCACAGCATCCTGTAGGGTCTTTCGATATGGGTCTTTGTTCAGGACCAGATCAATTAGGAAAGAGATATCCCTATCGTGGCATTCCAGGAGCTCTTCAGTGAATACATCCAAAATTCTTTAACCATCGGGAGGTCTTCCACTTCACAACCTCCTTTACATTGGTTAGAAGAGGTCCGCCTTAAGGGAGGTCTTTGGCTTGAACTCCACCTGCCTTCTTGTTCATTGGTAAGGGTTATGGACTTGGTAACACAAATCAATTTGCCCTTTATTCTTAGCCAACCAGTTCATACCAAGGATTACATCCATCCTTGAGTTGGTAAGACTATCAAGTCGGCATGAAATAATACTCCGTAAATCTCTAAGGTGAGATTTGGGCAGAGGGTGTTAGTCCTCATATCTATGCCCGGACATGTATTAACATAGGGTTAGCCAAAGGTACTATAGATAGCCCACACTTTCCCACAAATTTGTTTGAAACAAAAGAATGGGAAGCCCCGAGTCAAATAAAACCGAAGTCGCACAGAGTTAACAGGAACATACTGAGGACTACATCAGCGCATCATGTGCCTCTTTTGCCGTGACATGTGTGACACGGCCCTTGATGACCTTAGTGGCAGGCTTCACACTTGAGGCACTTCCTTGAGCCGATGCTCCTTGTTCAGGTCGAACTGATGCCGCAATTTGTTGCTTCTTTGGGCACTTATTAGCATAGTGCCCGATCTCATTACAAAAGAAACAGTGACACCAGCAGAAGAGGTCTTAGTTGGCTTTTTGAAACCGACTCCAGAGGAGGTCCTATGATAACTTGACTTGCTTGAGTCTTTGCTCGATCCCGATGCTCTAGAGGAGGTCCGTGAGGACTTGTGTTGAGAGGTCTGGGTGGGAGGTCCTAGACTTAGGGAATCCTCGAGGTTAAACCTCTGCTGACTTTCTTTCTTTTTCGCCCTCCATCTTTTGGAGTTTGTCCTCCGCCAGATAGCCTTGCTCACCAATTCTTTGGAAGTCTGTGTGTTCGGGAAACAAGATGCACCGAGATATTATCATTCAACCCCTCTAAAAGTGTTCTTGCTTGCTCTCATCCAGAGCAACATCCCTGTGAGCATATCTTGCTAATTGGTTGAACTTGTGCATATATTCATTAACAGTACGTCCACCTTGCTTCAGGGTACGAAACTCAGTCCTTTTCAAGGACATCAGGCCAGGTGGGAGATGAGCACGATGAAAAGCTTTCTTGAACTCATCCCATGTGATGGCCTGTGGATCAGCACAGGATTGACTAAAACCGTCCCACCACTCAGAGGCTGGTCCACTGAGTTGGTGAGAGGCAAAAAGTACCCTTTCATGGTCTGTACATTGCACCATGTCTAGTTTCCTGCTCACTACCCTTAACCAGTCATCAGCATCCATTGGCTCAGCACTGCTGGAAAAAGTTGGAGGTCGCAGCCTCATAAATTCAGCAATGCTAGCCCTTGGTGGAAGTGGAGCTTGAGTTTGAGCTTGAGGTTGAGCTGCTGCTACAGCTTGCAAGGTTTGAGTGTTGGCAATAGATTGTGAAAGTAGGTTTATCAATTGCGTCGATTTGCCAACAGTTGTGTCCAAGTAGGACCTTCATTTGGAGGTGGGGTGGTTGTGATGATGGTTGCCCTGCTCACCTTCAACTCCTCTATTTTGGTTGGTCCATATAGCGGGTTCTCACCTCTTCCTCACTTATCGGCTATGATGGCTTGAATTGCCACCGCCATTCCTAGAGGTGACCATAGTGTCTAGGCACCGTATCGAAAAAGAAAAGAGAAGAAGCTAAGGAAAACTAGCCCAACCAAACCAATTCAAAGAACAAAAATTCACCGCAAAGAAAACAAAGAATATGAACCTTTCGTAACTTATAATGACCAAACATCACACTACACGTGTCTTATCTTTTGAGGAGGTCCTAAGCACCGACTTAACTCAAGACCTCAAATAAGAAGTTGCAGGATAAGGCATCCATTTAACTTAATAAATGGGTGTGTAGAAAGAAACAAGGTAAGATGGGATTGAGGTAAGAAAAAGCAACAGAAGGAAGGTAAGGATGAAAAGATGACCCAGGTAAGAAAGAACATTTTATTCTTCTTTTGTCATAAAATAATTTTGAAATTCTATAACCATTCTACTAGGTTACGACCTACAGTCAGAAGATGCTCTGATACCACTTTTTTGTGACGACCCGATCTTAGGGCACCCGAGAGATCCTCCAGGACCTCTGGAAAGTCCACCAGGACCTCCCAGGAGGTCCAGTAAGGACCTCTCGGGTAGTCCACCAGGACCTCCCAAGAGGTCCAGCAAGACCTCCTGGAAGTCCAGGAGAACATGACCCAAGAGAAAGGATCTTTGAACCGAGGAGCACCCAAGGCCTGCCACGTCCCCTATGTAACAATAAGTGAAGAGGTCCGAGAGAGTACCAAGATCTCCCACGACCCACCAGAGGAGGTCGTGGAGGTCTGGGACCTCCCAGAACTCCACATGTTATTACCATCATGAAGACATGGATGGACCGAGCCTGCTCCAAGGTCCTCTGTGAAACCTGAGCTAGTCCCAAGGATCATGGCTAGCCCTTCACAGCAAAATACACAGTGGTGATATCCCGAACAATCCTTTATTGAAACATAATATTAACAAGGTTGATTACAAGGTAGCCTTGGGCCAAGCATAAATACACAAGAGCAGAAGAAAGCAAAAGGGTCCATCAACAAGCCACAGGCAGCTGACTGGAGGGCATGACCTAGCTACTTTGATCTTCATCGCTGCCAACATCTTCTCCTGGCAAAGATTACAATGAGCAAGAGTGAGCACTACCTTTGTGTTTCGCAAGTTGCACCCTGGGGTAACAATATGACATGCATATATGGAGATTCAAAGGAATGGCATAATATGGTTATTTTGCACAAAGCCATTTTTCTTTCCAATACCATTATTAATTTCAAAAGCAGGTCTTTTAATAGATAGAACTCTCTTTATATTAAAACAATTTTTCGCTTGGATATCAATCATCATGAATTAGTGAAGGATACCCTCCCGACAAGAGGCTCCTCGCCCCAACCCAAGGGATGATAATTCCAAAACAGATTTAGAAACCATTTCTAAAATTCCCAAAATCAATATCTAACTTCAAGTGGCCTTTGCCAAGACGCCCATGACCGTGGACACGGCTATTCAATAGATTTAACTCTCGCAGAGGTTGTGCACTTTACCCACACGACTTGAATACTCTAGTTTGTCCCAAGATTCGTCAATACCATCTCTCACTACCAAAGGTAAGAGATCTAGAGCTCAAGACAAGGCTTTTACAATGCATTGCTCCACCACGCCTTTCCTTGCTAAGGTTTCACCTTCCTATGGATCGCAATCCCATGAAAGCCCCTCTTGCACCAGTGGGAACAATGGGTCATCAAAGACCCTAGTCGACAAGACCTCCCACACCACCAATGGAGCAAAGATGTAGTGGAGTTTTGCAATTTACTCACCAGTCCCACACCCCATTCTCGAGACATGTGGTTGCACGATTGTGGCATAGCCCATTATAGGCATGGCATTGGTCGCTCAAAGACCGGTCCTCACATGACTAGGGCAACTTTCACTAACCCATGGACCTCCACCCTAGCTGTGTTAGAGTCCGTGCATAAACATTGCACCAACCAAGCAATCCGATTTGCCCAGTCCAAACCAATGTTTATTTTCTTTGCTTTCCCAAAGACCATTTTCATACCTCCATGACAACCCAATGTCATGGTGAAAACATTTAAACATTATTTGGTTGTGTTGGTAAAGATTTCCCAAATCAATAGTTTTGGTCTAAGCATAAGCGAGCATATGTTTTTCAAATATTCTTGGCTCATACTCTTGATTAGCCAAGTTTGACCTAAAGGTGACATTATGTTAGGTCCAAGAGCAACAGAGGCCATACAAAGGAAATGGGGATAACTACAAGGTTAAAACTGGTATTGAACTAGCTTGTTAAAAATAAGCATGCGGTACACATTAAGACAGAACATAAATACTTTGAATTACTGGGTGCAATATGTTCAAAAGTGCAACTTGCCTTGCTCACTACTTTGAGATTCTTCTTCTTCAGAGCTCTCAGATTCTTGGGAACCCTCACAGTCTACACACATATATAAAAAGGCAAATTCAGAGAAGATTCAAATAAAGATCCAATTAAAGAATCAAAAGAACTCCAAAGAAAACTCCAAAAACCCAATTACAGAAAAGAATCATATTTAGATTAGGTTCTTTTGGAGAAGGTCTAGCTTACCAAAGGAAAAAGAGGTCTTTAGAGAAGGTCCCGAAGATGTGACCTAGGCAGAGGGCAGAGAGGTTCCAGAGGCAGAGATGCTTGCACAAGGTCCAAAGAGGAGGTCCTCACACGAGCACCTCAGAGTTTCAAAAGAAGTCCACGAAAGGAGGTCTGTGAAGGACAAGACCAGCCAAGACATTGGTGAAAACAAGGGTGGAGCAGATCACCAAAGGAACTTTAGGGTAAAGGAAGTAACGAGTGAAAGGGAGGTCGAGGAGCCAAGGTCTTCCTCGAAAAGTCCTTGGACGAGAGCCAAAGTAACAGAGTGTGGAGAAGGAGAAGGGTGATGTGTTAGAACGTTTGACCTATGTGTAGTCAAAGTGGTGAAGAAAACTAGGTACATACGTGCGAGGATAGGTATAACAATGAGTCAAAACTTGGTGAATGTCGTAAGGCGGTGTCGCTACTACCCCGGATAAAAGGTACAATAAAAGGACACGATGATGCTATGGGAAGGAACAAAGAAAAATATCCATGTACGGCTAAGTGACCCAATTCAAGGTAAACCCACGTATGTGAATGTATTTAATGTGACAAGACACGATTAAATGTCCAAGATAATTATGTGGCGGAGGAAATGAGGTTGACTAAAAGCGGCAAGTGGGGCCACCAATTTTGCAACAATGAGTTAAAACAGAGGAGGTCTTGCCTCACAGAGAGGTCCTCGTGGAGGTCCGAGAAAGACTTAGGAGGTCCTAAGCCCAGGACAGGAAGTCCAAAGGTTATGGAGGTCCAGACAGGGGAGGTCCCAAGGTCGATCTCACCAAGGAGGTCTAGCGAGGAGGTCTAAGCGGTTGGATCTCCGAGAGGGAGGTCCAACAGCCAAGAGCCGCGCGAGGAGGAGGTCCTCAGAGAGAACAGACGCGCGGGGAGGTCTGGGCCTTTGGATTCAAAGTGAGGGAGGTCCAAGCCGTCCGATTTCGATCAAAGGGGAGGTCTGAACCGCCCGATTCAGAACGAAGGGGAGGTCCATGAAGGGACATAACGCATGGGAGGTCTAGACCCTTGGATTAAAAATGGGAGGAGGTCTGGACCGCTAGACCAAGTACAAAGGAGGTCCATGCGGAGTGGTTCCAGAGACATTCCAAAGGGGGTTCTACCCGAGGAAGGTCTTCTCGGTCAAGAGTAAAAAGTCAAGACGGTTCAAATGGACTTAAGAAAAATCGAAGGCACACAAGAGGGCCATTGGGATGCATAGAGGTCCGAATGAAAGGAGGTCTGGGCATCAAGAGGTGTCCAGACGACAAGAGGTTTAGACTTAAGAGAAGTCTGAACAGAAAAGAGGTTTGAACCCTAAGAGATTCAAACCAACAAAGAGCTCCAAATAACCAAGCTCAAAGGAAGGAAGGCCTGATCATACGAGTATCTCCTGGTGAGACGAGGTCTAAGCTTTAGAGGAAGTCTAAACCTACAAGACTCGAAAGAGATAGGTTACAGGAGAATTGTTGAGCTTTCCAGCAAGGAGGCACAACAACCCAAATCCTTCCAATAGAACCCAAATTTGAATTCTCACTAAAGCAAAAATAGTTTTAATTTATTTTACACATTTTAAAAAGTACTTGGAAAAATCAGAATGTTACAGTCCAAGACTCAGCAAGTACAGTGAATAAATAGAACATACCACAAACATTAACAAGTCAACATCATTGAACCATATGAAGAAATCAAGAACGAGTATGTGAATGAATGGAATGGAGGGACTACACACATACATATACCGGTATTGCTAGTGACACACCCATCGGTGTTCACTTAAGCCCGCATCTTAACAAAAATACGGGGATCCAAGTCCCGTATGAAGAACATTTCATACGGGTGTCCCAAAATGCCCACATTGGAATAGTGAGGCCCACATTGGAATGGTGGGTCTTACGTGCCCATCCTGGAATTGATAGGTCTTTTTAGTCCACTCCCGTGGATGGAACATGAATAATGAATGCATGGAATGAAATATGTATATTGAAAAGACACGCTCTCTAATCATGGAGATAACACACATATGGAAGGAACATAAACTTAAATATTATCATCTCCAATCATGGATTCAACACATATGAAAGACCATAGACAATCCAACTTCTCTTGAATCATAAGAACTCACAGTATAATCATAAAAGCATTCATCAATCACAATTATTAAGATAAGCAATGTACTTGCCTCCCGCAATGCGACGCGTTAGCAGGAAAAAGTGGTGCTCCTAAACCCGAAGCTTCACCTCCTAAACAATTAAATAACTGAAATAAGAACGCGATGAACACGACACTACTTAACAACGTTCTACATCGCTTCCCCGGTGAATCAAGATTTATCTAGAAACCCTAAACTGAAACCAACGCATTCAATCAAATAACGCCACTGGACAGCAGCACGGTAAACAGCATATCTCTTGATCTGGAACTCCGAATGAGGTGAATCCAGTTTCTGTGGATTTTTAACTAACAAATATACAATACTCTAGTTGACAAGATGATCCAATTCGACCAAATTAGTACGCTAACAGACATATGAACTTTTAGCACAGAAACCGTCTAACAGCATAAACAGCAGCACTAAAACGATCATAACTTTTAATCTATAACTCCGAATTGATCGTTATTTAACAATCTGAAAAGTTTATCAAATTACCTACAATAACCTAGTTGGGTGAAAACCTAGATTCTTCCAATTACATTTTCATATTTTACGAAATAACAAAACAGATTAATCTCGTCAGAAATCTGGACAGCAGATACTAAATCTATCATAACTTTTGACTCGAGCGATGGAATCAGGTGAACTCAGTGGCCACAGAAAGCTAAGAACATAACCTAGATATCTCTAGTATATCAACACTTCTGATTCGGCCTCTAAGACGTCAAAACAGCCCGTGCAACATACTGGACAGATTTGATCTACTGCAGACAGACTTTGATCCAATCAAATCTAATCGGTTTTGCATCTATTCTTAATTAAACAACGAGGAACGACTCTCGTTACCCTTGAAGAACCTTAGGGAGACGCTGAACGATCCCCCACGAAGAAGATACCTTGTCCCTCCTTTCGCCAACCAATCTGCAGTCCCTCCTTCTCCTTCCTTTGCGAACACCGCGGAAGGGCGGCTCAAGAGGCAGGGCATCAGAGCACCGCGCTGTAGCGGTGGATAATGTAGCTACAGTGCCGGCCTAGGGTTTTCCCCTTCTTTTATAGGTGGCCGGCCCCCTATGGGCCTCCTGGGCCAAGGCCCGAGGCCCAGGTTGCTGAAGCAAAGCGAAAAACTCCTCTTTCTTAATTCTATTCTTCTCTTTTGAATGATTTCTTCTTTAAAATAAATCGGGGTATTATACTTTCCTCCCACGTAGATCCCAGCCATACAAGCTAGATCGGACGACTAATGTCTGCATTAGCACCTTATCACTTAAATAGCCATTAGCACTATATATATGTATCTATATGTATATCTATATATATGTGTGTGTGTGTGTTCTTTCTTAATCGAAAGACTTGAGCTCGTTTGCTACTGCCTTTGCTTGAACAGCAGGGTGAGACCGGCATCGTGTGTGCATCCGATATTTTCTTTCTTGACACAAAGTCTGTAGAAATTTGCTGGAAGGAGTAACTGATTGTGCTGCCCATTCAACGTCTGCAATGTTGAAATGGCTTCTAGTAACTTTGTTGGCCAAGTTAGTGTGTATAGAATATAGTGGCAGTTGGCCGTGCGAGACCAACGACATGTTCGCTCTAATCTCTGCCTTGGCCTCTGCATCTCACCTAATCTTACCTTGTCTTAAGCCATGTGAGAATGAATGGCGATGTTAGAGCATGTATAATAGTGTGACGTCAGTTGTCTGTAAGTCTTGACATGTAGGATATAAAATGATGTGAAGAAGAGAGGGGGTACATAGAAAATTGAACCGTCTCTTAGGGCATGTACAATGGTATAAACAGCTGCTGTCTATAGCAACTCTCCATGTCACTTGTAGACAGCACTAAAGACAGCTTATACAATGGTACAGACGGCTGCTGTCTTTTTAATTGTCTTTATAGAACACACAATCTTTTAATGCTTTTCTTGTTTTTTGTGCTATAATCGACTACAGGATTATAGACAACATCTTTCTCTCTTCATTCTCTTTCATCAATGTCAGCAAAAATCTTATATGACAATGACTATAGACGGCTGACATAAGCCCATTATACATGCTCTTATACAATATTTGACTGTAACACGAGAAACAAGACATATTGTATATAGATGAGCTGTTTATAGAGACATATAAAAAACAATCCACTGTGGAGGCTGTCTTTAGTGTTATCTATAGATGACATGAAGGGATACTATAGACAACAGTTGTCTATACCATTATAAATATTTTTAGAAGTGATCCGTACGTTTAGTCCTCCGATATCCGTGCACCTCACGTCTTCATTCGTCCTGTTCACGGGAGCCTTTGTCCGATCAACCGGTCGCTTGACCGTCTAGGCCAGTTGCTCTGCTTTGATTCACTCGTGATTGCCCGTCTTACATGTGCCTGCCCATTTCCCTACTGCTGGGTTGCAGGCTATTTCGTGTTGCGTCCTTCCTATCGGCTCTTCTCGCGCTTGCCACGTGGCATGGCCTTTCGTCCGGGTTGTCCACCGATTGGATGCATTTTGTAAGTTTTCTGGTGCATTTGTGTTTGCTGCGTGTGTTCGTTTGTTGCGCCGGTTCGGCTTTTTGTTCGTTTTAGACCATCTTCAATATTGTATTTTAACCGGTTTAAATGAGGAGAGAGAAGTGATTGAATCGATTCAATATATTAGATGGGTCGATTCCAAAATATATATATATGTGAAACCGAACTCTACTTAGGGCATCTCCAATAGTAAAAGATAACAATGTCTCTAACATATACTACATCATCTTTAGAGACAACATCTCCAATAGATAGTCTTTAGCACACTCTCCAATATTTATATTTTATAATTTTTCTTTCAAACGGGTCAACATGTCAACTAGAGTAGATTAATGTATCATGTCTTGTTTCGCGTGCACGACAGTCTCTTTAGGAAGAGATGGCATATGCTTTCTCTCCTCCCCCTCCCTCATCCACGTAGAATTTTGTTGACGTGACATAGCTAAGAGACGACAATAAATATACTATCGAAGATGCCCTTAGGAGTCGATTTAAAGCATTAAACAATTCATATGAGTATTAAACAACTACATAGGAGAGAGTGCGGTTAAAAGATGATATTATTATTTTGTGGTTTTTTAATATAACATGAATCCCAGTTATCAGTAAGAATCAGTTTAATATATTGAAAAAAAAACAAACTCAGATATTAAAATACTTACGTCAAATAATTTTGAATCGACATCCGTCACTACACTAAAATGCTCTTATCCGCGAATCCAGCAGGTTGCCGAGGAACCAGAACGCCCTAAAGGCTAAAGCCTCTGCCGTGGAAGCCGCCGCCGTGAAGAGAAGACATGGGTGTGGGCGGCAGCTTCTGGGACCTGCTCAAGCCGTACGCGCGCCACGAGGGTGCGGGGTACCTCCGCGGCTGCCGCGTCGCCGTGGACGTCTTCTTCTGGGTCGTCTCCTACAGCACCGCGGACGCTCTCCCTCTTCTCCAAGGTCGGTTCCCCCTCCCCTCCTCTCCCTCCTCCTGCGCTCGGTTTCCCAACCCCTTTTGTCTCTGACTCAAGTCTTGGTCCTTGTCGCTCTCGCCCGTTTCTTGATCTCCCCCTGTGTAGTGTTCCGTCTCGAGCTTGTGCAAGTCTGAATTCTGCAGTTGTCCTTTTGTGCTCTCCAAGATTCAATCTTGTATATGCAACCGCTGCACAATCTTATCTTGTTGGGATTAATGTTATGTTTTAGTTCGTCCGCAAGTTTGATTCACATATTGGTTTGACTCTGGAACTGTTGCAGATGGGTGCCTTTCCGGTGTTCGTGGTGGACGGCGAGACGTCGCCGCTCAAAGCGCAGGCGAGGGCTGCGCGCTTCTTCAGAGGCTCTAGGATGGACTTGGCTGCGTTGCCAACCACAGAGGCGGAGGGGGATGCCAGTGTCGCGGCGCCAGTGAAAGGGAGGAATGTTGCGTTCACGCGATACGTCGAGGAGTGTGTGCTGAGCACCCGTCTTGGCAATGGTGTGCTCCTTTTTCACGACTTAGGACTTAATTTGGTTAAGAAAGATGAATTGACGCTGCTTGACTAAACATGGTTTGTTTTGGTTCTTTTTGTGTGTATGTAAGCCTTACAACACTTCGGTAGTAGTTTATGCAAGATTCTACTAGGTTGCAAAGCCATTTCTGAGTTTTTCAAATCTTGTTTGCTATGCCCTGGGGTTGCTATAAGAAACTGATAAAGGCCCTGTCTTTGACAATGCTAATTTTCTGTAATGTATAGGAACTGCTTGAATATCTTGGAATGCCTTTACTGCGGCCAAACAATGAAACCCTTTGCACTCAGTTGAACAATGAAGGTCATGTGGATGCTTGCATCACTTCAGACAGTGACGCTTTCCTCTTTGGAGCTAAGACTGTCATAAAGGTCCTCCAATCAAACTGTAAGGTAAGGAATCTATTGTAGTAATGTTACCACTGCAAATGATTTTTTTCGACTTTCCTGTACCGTGGCACCATGATCAGCGTATTTTTTTTTCAGGAACCTTTTGAATGCCACAACGTAGCAGACATTGAGTCTGGTCTTGGATTGAAGAGGAAACAAATGGTAGCCATGGCACTTCTTATTGGCAGTGACCATGATTTGCACTGGGTGCCTGGTTTTGGTGTTGAGACTGCACTTCAGTTTATGCGGTTATTCGACGAAGATCATATTTTACATAGGTATGTATTGTACTTCTATGATAGTTTCTTGTTAGTTTTTAGCAGAATGAACTGCCCAACATTGCATTTCTGAAGCTAATCATATTTATACTTCTCCAGACTATATCAGAATTTTGTATGAAGGGAAACATCCACTCTGACTGCATGTACTTTGAGAATTCTGCCTTCAAACAGCGCTTTGCATGATTTAGTGTTTCAGCGCTTTGCATTTCGTTGCTCTTCCGTGGGGCTTGATTCTTGAATAATTAAGTGGTTCTGCTCATCAATGTGTTAGGGTTTGCACCGGATATATGTTTGCGTTCTCGCTCCTTTGTCATTTGTTTGCGTTCTTGCTCCTTTGTCATATAGGCTCAGGGGTGGTCCCTCTTATGTTGAACACCCATTAATTTTTGCAAAAAAAAACCCACAGTATAGTATACGTATTATATATATAATAAAATATACTCTTAATTGGTCAAATCAGACCATAACTTCCTCTCAGATCATCAAACTGCATCTCCCTCCGGCGCCTCACAACCTCAAACTGGCCCATGTGATGGTCGGCCCATGGTCACAAACCCTTCGGCCTTTGCCCTTTGGGCATTGGATCATTCGGCCAAGCCACAATAAGGTCATTCCCCCTCATCCCCCTCTCTTTCTCTTTGTGTAACCCTAACAATCAACATACAACAGCTGACTCTCACATCTCTCCCTCTTTCTCGATAGCACGACCATGACGATGCAAATGCAATAGCAAGTCAGAGGTCGGAGGAGCAAGGTCGGCCGCCAATCGCCAGATAGTCCATTACCATTGGGACGCCGAAGCGGCATGAGCAGACGGGCGACTGCCGAGCGAGGAGACACCGGGAGCCCCACTGCTGCAGCTAGCGGCCATGACCTGGTGGCTCCCGATAAGAAGGCTTACCCAAATTCTCAACAATGCAGATGTGGGTTCAATCCGAATTACTAGATCCTCAATTCCCAAACCAGCAAAGAACAAACTTAAATGCCTAAATTATGAATTTTGTTTGTATTAGTTTGAATTGTGATTGATAAATCTTGTCTTTTTTGTGAAATGTAGATCTCAGAGCTTCAAAAAAACATGAAGAAGAGGTTTGTCGATTTGAAAGGCATGAATGAAAATCGAGTTAAATTATATATTTTTTTAATTATTTTGTAATTTTACTAAATTATTTGAGATGTTGTCATTAGTACGAATAATTTGTACTTTGATTATTGTGCATATTTATGTTTTATATTGAACAATATTTTTATAACTTCAAACACCTATTCTAAAAATTCTGGGTCCGCCACTGTAGGATGTGATGTATTTCTGCTTTGAAATTCTGTCAAACAATATTACTTAGCCTCGATATTTTTGTCTTCGTATTGCCGGTCAAATATTCCTAGAGTGTATATATGTGGTAGCCATGTGGGGTTGACATTATTATGCATTGATTTGATACATGTACTGAATTTTCCTTCAGGCTAAGGAACTTGGTGAGCTTATCGTGAGTGTTCAAAGGATTGGAATTTGGAAGTGTATGGTTAACTGTACAGACAGGTAGCTGTTATAATAAAAAGTGCTGGAGTTGTTCATGTTGTTTATTAGGGAGGGAAAGGCTCTCGGTATGCGGTAACACGAGCTTTCATGATCTACGTTTAGGGCATTCATTCAATTTTGCCTTTAGTTGTTCAAGTGTCCTTAGAGTATGTATAATGTGCTTATATCAGCCGTCTATAGTCATTGCTACGTAGAATTTTTGCTGACGTGGATGAAAGAGAGTAAAGAGAGAGAAAGATGTTGTCTACAATCTTGTAACCGATTATAGCACAAGAAACAAGAAAAGCATTAAAAGATTATGTGTTCTATAAAGATAACTAAAAAGACAGCAGATGTCCGTACCATTGTATGAGCTGTCTTTAGTGTGTCTATAGGTGACATAGAGAGTTGCTATAGATAACAGTTGTCTGTATCATTGTACAGGCCCTTAGCATGCTTAGTCATTTATTTGCTGGAGATGTAGCGTTGTAAAAAAGGCACGGCGAAGGAAATAATTGCAAATCACATTTACAAGGTCCTAAATGGGCTAAGCATGGTGATGGAATCCGCTTCGAGCGGGCTTATGATGTGACAATGGGTGTTCCGATCTTTCGATGAGAAGGATAACTCGATTTGGTGGAGACGACTCTCACGATTCGGCTACCAATCGTACACTACTAATATGCTCGGTAATTACTAAACCAACTCCAAGATTGTTATCGACCTTGCTATAAGCACGATCGAGTTGACCACGAAGGTCTATTCCTATATGCAATCGAAGAAGAAGCAAGAACAAGATAATAAACAATCTGAAATTGCAAATAGGATTGAAATACTCAATAAGGTGGGATTCCGAAGCAGTATTATGATTAGTTTAATCGACACAAGCTAATACACGAAGTTGCAATGTAGCTAACTTTTAACTAAACGAAATCCAAGAAGACTAGAGGAGTGGCAGGTCCTGTATGAGGAGGTCCGAGGGTACTGTTCATGCCTAGGGTGACCGGCCACCATATGGGCTAAGTCGGCCAATACATTACATAGCCTATGGACCAACAATAGGTGACACAACACCATGGCATATAGACGTAGTATGACCCGGTGAAGTAGAAGTAGCTCGGCTTGTAGGAGTAGAAGTAGCTCGGCCCAATTGGAGGAGTAGGAGTTGGATCAGCCGGAGGTCCAATTGGGAAATGTGGAATTGAAGTAGCCAAAAGTCCAATTGGAGAAGATGTTGTTGAAGTAGAGGATGCAGTGCAGTGGGTCGAAGTAGTGGTTGCATCCTTGGGGTTGATGTCCTCATCATCCTCCCTTTCTTGAATTTGAGTCGTCCTCGACTCAATTGTTTTATCCAAATCATCACTTTCCTGCAAAAGGTTAGTAGCAACAGGAGGCAAAGAAACACGCATATCTTCTAATAGACACAAAGATTCTTTACAAATCATAGTATAGCATTTAGATTCATGTTTTTCCAAGACAATGCGATCAGATTTTGCAATTAACATAACAAGAGCTTTCAATTTAATTTCACTTAGAGCTATAATCTTATTATCATCTTTTCTCTTCTCCTGACTTGTTCTCTTAGTTCTTTCTAAATCATTCTTTAATATGGCAGCAGGGGATATTGGAAGCAAAGTGATTTTTTTTTATATGTGAAAGTATAATAATTAGATCTACCATGATGTTCAGTATATCTATCATATTGTCAAGGTCTACCTAACAATAACGAGCATGCTTGCATAGGTACGACATCACAATCAACATAATCATGATATGATCCAATAAAAAAATGTAAGTACACAAGTTTAGTCACCTTCAACTTACCACAAGAATTCAACCATTAAATGATGAGGGTGCTGAGTTGTGGACAAGCCAATCTTCTCGACCATGTTCGTGCTAGCAAGGTTGTTGCAACTTCCGCCATCGATGATGAATTTACAAGAACATTCCTTGATGACGAACTTTGATTGAAACAAGGTATGGCGTTGATTTTGTTCAGCATGCTCCATTTGAGCGCTTAGCACACACTGGGCAACTATACTTTGGTACTTGTCAGATGTCTCATGGTCTAATTATTATTCCTTAATTTCATCGTCTGCATTGTTAACTACAACCAAAACATGTTCTTCCTCAATATCGCTAGTTAAAGTATATTCACTATTGTCCTTGATAATTAAAGCTCGCTGACTTGGGCAATCGCGCATTGAGTGTCCAAATCCTTTGCATCGGTGACATTGTACATCTCTAGATCTCTCTGTAGAAGCAATAGAAGAAACACTTTGTGTGGGGACTTGTACCTTTGTTGATTTGCTTGTATCAGGGACATGTGCAAGAGTGGAAGGAGCAGCAGGGGGCGCACGTTTGGAGGAGGGTGTATTACGGCTAGAAGTGGAGGAAGGTGCCATGTGTTGTTGCTGAATTGACCGGCCTGCAAAAGATCCTCCAAAATTGTCCCTAGAGCGAGATTGTCGACCCTGCACTTCTCTTTCAGCTTTGCAAGCAAGATGGAACAAACGGGTGATAGAATTATATTCTTTATAATCAAGTATGTCCTGAATTTCATGGTTTAATCCTCCCAAAAATCTAGCCATTTTAGCTTTTTCAGTTTCTTCTAAACCAAAACATAACAAATCAGTTTGCAATTCCTGATAATAGTCCTCTATAGAACTACTACCTTATTTTAAGCATTGCAATTTATTAAGCAAATCACGACAATAATATAAAGGTACAAACATATGTCTCATTGCTCTCTTCAAAGCATTCCATGTTCTAGGTATGTTCTAATTAGTACGACCATATTCACTTTACCAAATAGAGGCAAACTCAACAAACTCACTAGTAGTAGCCCTAACTTTCTTCTCTTCAGGGAATTCATGACAAGCAAAATTTTGTTCCACGGTTAACTCCCATGTGACATAAGCATCAGGATCATATTTTTCAACAAAATAAGGCATAGTGAATTTAATTTTACCAAATACATCATTATAGTCACATACCTCATATTGATTTCTTCCCATACCTTGACGATTGTGATGAAGCCGACGATGGTTACAAGCATTGTGGAACATTGAATCCATTTGTTTCCGTATCACCAGTGTAGTTGTTCACGTCTTCTTCTTCCACCTCAACTGCCCAAGAGTGAGCAGCAGGTGGCGTACTGCGAGCATGAAGGTCCTCCACCCTTGGCTCATCATGGCCCATGGTTTCAGCAAGTGACCATCGTTCGAGGTGCTCAACGCGTGTGCGGAGCGCCGCGAGGTTGTCATTGATCTGATCCAATGCATTGTGAACGCTCTCTCCGAGCAAGTTCTCTAAGCACCGCACAATCCCTCTCGTGCAAGGTGTGAGAGAACCTTCGCTCTCATGCTCCAAAGTGTGGTCATTGTTGTTACCACCATGTGTAGATCTGCATGACCCTGCCATTGTTAGTATCAACAAAAAAAAATACACAAGTGTATAAAATTCCCTATCAACTACTAGGTTCTGGAGGTTCAAAAGTCGCTCACACTTAAACTTATGCCAAGTTCTTACCAGTTCTTACCAAGCAAAACAGGAGTAACCGACAACTAGTGTCGGTGTCAAACGCTCTTTGAAAATTGACAAAGCGATTGTAAGCAACTGGTACCTGTGTAATAGTAGAAGGTGGGGCTAGGATAGGCTTCAATATGGTAGCAAGGATTAGCAACAATCAAATCAGTAATGCAAGTTGAAAAATTGCTCAAAGTACTAGTCAATGTTGCTAATCCTAGTATAGAAAAGGCTAGCTAATCAAAGCCTATGAAGCAATGTGTAAAAGGAAGGAGCCCTACGAAGAGAAGCAAATTTCCTAAGGTATATGTATATTTCTTCTTTTTTTTGTCCCTCTGTTTTCTTCTTCTTCTTTTCTGTGTCCTTCTGTTTTTCTTCTTCTCTTTTTTTTCTACCTCAGAAAACCATTGAAAACTGAAACTTTTAAAAAAAATCGGACTGTTACAGCACCCAAAAACATTGCACTTCGCCAAACCCTGATTCGCTTTGTCGAAACCGGATTCTACCCCTTCTCTTGAAAACCGAATTCGGTTAGGGCTATTGATTCTTCTTGGCGAAAAATAGCGGCAAGAAGAATGATCGCTCTTCGAAAGGGCGGCTTTACTTTGGTTGTCGCAGCAGAGAAAAGAATGATCCGGTTGTTGGCATGGCCGGCGATCCGCTGTCATGACAACAAGAGGCAATGCGGCGAGGCGATCCAGCTATTGTGGCAATGAAGAGCAGCAGCGGCAAGGTGCTAGGGTTGCCACGGCAGCAAGATAGCAGTGGTGGCAGGGTATGGTGGTTGCCGCGGCAGAGGTCGAAGGTGTTGCGGCAGGGGATGGTTGTTGCCGCGGCAAGCAAGAGGCTGTGGCGGTAGAGTGTTGTGGTTGCCGCGGCAGCACGATGGCAACGAAGGGGTGGCGACGGCAGGAGGCTACGGTTGCCACAACAGCGAAGGGTATCGGCGGCAGGAGGCTCTGGTTGCCGTGGCGGCGAAGGGCAGCGTGAGGCAAAGAGTTGTAGTTGCCACGGCAGCGATCTGTGGAAGGATGATATGCGGCAGTGATCAAAGCACACGATTGCAAACTCGACAAAGAACAACTAGACTATAACTTTTAACTAAACAAAATCCAAGGGGACTAATGGGGTGGCGGCTCCTATATGAGGAGGTGCGGGGGTACTGTTCTTGTGTGAATAGTAACCACGTGAACAGTAAGGGCTGCCTAGGGTGGCCGGCCACCGTATGGACCAAGTCGGCCAATACATTATATAGCGTATGGACCAACAATAGATGACGTAACACCATGTCATATAGACGTAGTACGACCTAGTGAAGTAGAAGTAGCTCGGCTCGTAGGAGTAGAAGTAGCTCGGCCCAATTGGAGGGGTAGGAGTTGGATCAGCTGGAGGTCCAATTGGGAAATATGGAATTGAAGTAGCCAGAGGTCTAATTGGACTATATTGTTGAAGTAGAGGATGCAGTGCAGCAGATCGAAATAGTGGTTGCATCCTTAGGGTTGATGTCCTCATCAGCTTGCCTTTGTGCATGTTAGTTCTTCATCGTTTGCGTGGCATAGTTAATTCAGGCATTTTCCAATTTGTGCATCTGTCTACCTGCCAGGACACTAGGGTTTGCCCTGTTTTATTACTCCTCTAGAATTCAATTACTGGAATGAACGTGGTGCCGTAGTTGTTTGTTATGATAGCTCTTCAGAGTATAGCTTTGGCATAATGTACTCCCATTTTTTGTTGCAAAAACAGTGGCGATGGTAATGAAAGGACTAGCATCAAACAAAGGACTGTTTCGTGAACGTACTGTTTCAGATTGGGCATGCATGCATGCTTTTGAAAGGGTTTATTGCAATCTATGCATGTGCCAACCTTTACCTGTTTTCCTATGTTTCTCGGTGAGTATAGCAATGCGGGTCTATCCCATGGATCAGCAAACAGGACCGATAGATAAATCAAGCTTATGTGATTGGTAATTTCAGCATGTAGATGAATGGTTGCTCTAAGTTGTTTTCCCTCCTAGTTACGCTAGAACATATTTATTCTGCCATCTTATCATCTGAACTAATGTTCTTTATTATATCTTCTTGGCATAGGATAGTTTTCAATTGTATCCTTTTTCCTAATGATTTCGAGTGGCACATTTGTTGAATGATCATGCTCACCCCCTTCAACATCATTTCCCTGTTTTTTTTGGACAATAATGGGCATTTGGTTTATGTGTCCTCCGATAATCCCTGAACTCTACATTCTATGCCTATATATATGCCAAGTTGCCAATGTTTCTGACTTGTGACCGCTGCGATGGAGCCTCCCCTTTGGGAAGATGCTCTGGGGGAGGCGGCCGGCGATAGTATAGTGTTGTAGAAGACGAAGCAGCCACGGCCCACGGTGGTTGTAGACTGGTTGGTGCATCGATCGGCAAGGAAAGGATGGGACGACGGTCAGGTCCACACCGCAACACGAGTCTAGAAAGCAATGGAAACACAAGGATACTCTCCTCTTCTTACGTTAGGTAGTGGACTAGACTAGCACGTGCCGTCTTCGGTTTGACAATGGGAGAGCGCTCGCGTTGCATGCGAGAGGCACGGGGTTCCATCCCCGCCTCTCCGTTTTCTTTTGTCTCTTTTTTTTTCTTTTTCTGTCGTACGTATTCTTTTTGTGTGTATGTGTGTGCGCGCGCACTTTTTAATCGTTCTCCTTCTGTCGTGCCAGTCTTCGTCTCACCAAAGTGGAAGGCAGGATTAGAGCTGGGCACTCGGATCTATCGTGCTTTGGGCCACGTGTGTCGTGATGGTTTAGTCCGGTCACTCTGTCATACTGTGCTGACTCGACCTAGTCCATCTCGTCTCCGGTCAGGCCTAGGTATGGCCCAAAGTCCATCGTGTCAGGGTCGCATCGTGTCAGCCCAAGCACAGCCCTAAATAACTATAAACGCCTGGAAAGACGACAACCGATGCCGTCTAGGAAGACAAAGACACTCGTGCGCCATCCACACCCACTCTCCCTCGCTATAGTCTCCTCCTCCTCCTGCACGTCGATGAAGAACTCCATCAACCTTGGTCACGCGCGCTTGCGAAGGGGGTGAGAAGGACAGCGACAAGAAGGTGGCGGAAGGGAGGGCAGTGGGCGACAGCGCGTGGGGAGAGTCTCGAACCAAGCAGCCCCATGATCCCCGTCTTGCCGTTAGATTTAGATAGATCCGCCTCTGAGTCGATATGGTATGCTTTTTAAGTCCAACCGATCTGATTTCGTGTCCTTCTCTCATGCTGGACTAAGCTACTAATGTGACTTCAGCAACGATCAAAGTATAAACCAACTTGTATTGCCTTCGTCCGAATCCTGCCTGCCCATCGATAAAGACAGTATAGGAAAGAAAGGCTCAGCTTTATCCTCGGATAGCGTCACATGTGGATTTTGTGGCCCGGATTCCATTTTTACCAACCCGATACACACTAGCCCCGAAACCACATAAAGCTATCCGTACACGTGCATGAACCAATTCAACCAAAGTTTAAGTTTAAGCTGACGAGGAAAACAGCATAATTCACCTATACTTCACACACGTACTTTTTTACGATAGGCTCTCTCAGATCTAAGATGTAGAATAAAAATGAACTATGATTATTATTTCTTAGTTATGTCAGCCAGATATTGAATTCAAGACTTGTGACTTTTGATACAATATTAAGTCGTATGGAAAAAAGACAAGCTAACGAGAAAATACGGTATCAGACGAAACAAGCCATAAGAAGATGATCCATATTCATCACGTGCATCGATCCGTCTCGTTGGAATCGGTTAGTTTACGCAGTGCAATCCATGCGTGTCAATTGTCATTAGCCTAAATCTCCGGATCCTACCTGATCTGACACACCCGACGCGCTGACAGCTAATCGCTGGGCCCCACCTGCGCAGCCGGCCGCCTCCCCGTTTTACGCGTAGCCCCCTCGCCTTTGTTTAGAATCCCAATCCAACCCCTCCCGTCAGAGACTTTTCTTCTCAACGGAACCCTTCCATTCCCCTTTTTATACTCCACTTGCACCACCCAATCAATTACCCACCCGCTACTCCTCTCTCTCTCTCGTTTGGGTTTGGAAGCGTGCGGGCTACGGAGATGGTGGTGGGGATGACGCCGGCGACGGCGGAGGTGGTGGAGGAGCTCACGAGGCTGTACCGGGAGCTGCCGCCGAGGCCGACCGTCGAGGAGGTGGAGGCGGCGGCCGCGGTGCTGGCCTCGGCGGACACGGAGGAGGAGGCGCGCCTCGACGAGATCGCAAAGGAGGAGGCGGCGGCGCGGCAGCCGGAGGGCGTGCCCGGCGAGCTCCTCGCCGTGCTGCGGGAGGCCAGGCGCAACGCGGTGTGGTTCCGCGCGCTGCTGCAGCGGAAGGAGGCGGCGCACATGGTCGAGCTCGAGAGGCGCTTCAAGGTGTTGGACGATTTGATCCAGAGGGCGTCTCGGGTAGTTTCATCCGGAGAAGAAGGAGGCGGCGGCGTTCGTGTGGAGGAGGAGGTCGTGGAGGTGGAGGCGAAGCGGAAGGAGGCGGCAGTGGCGGAGATAGACCGCGTAAGTAAGGGTGTGAGCTTGGGCTTGGACTCCAAGGCCGTCGCGTCGCTGCGTCGTGATGGTTCTGCAGGTGATTTGCCTTCCTATACTTTTCTCTCTCTCTTTTTGCGCCAGTCTCATTTTAATCGTTCGATTTGCGAAACCCTAGGATTGTTGGAACGGTGTGGTATATATGGAGTCGTGGGGATTTTGTTTTGTGAATTTTACTGGTTTTCATGAATTGGATGGATGCTCGCGGCTATTGGAACCTCCAAACCCTACGTTTATACTGGTGTAGATTGTTCGAACGGTGTGGTTTATATTGAGTCGTGGGGATTTTGTTTTGTGAATTTTGCTAAATTATAAGAATTGGATACTTGCGGCTAGATATATGGAGGTGATAGTTCCATTACACTGCGTTTTTTTTTCTTAGAAGAAAGTTGACTAGAAACTAATAGTCCAGTCAATGTTGCAAACAGTCCACTAAATTGGTTTCTTCTGCTTTTATTTTCTACAACTGTGCTAACATTTTATTTGACCCTGTTCGTAAATTACCTATTCATAGGACAACATGATGTTAGCAATTCAGTTATATCTATGCTCTCCTTTCCAGTAGTTTACAAGCAGTAGTAATTGGAAATATGGGGGATGGACCATGCAGTTTATGATGATTCTGTTTGTTATATTATGGGATTCTATTGTTGTGATGTATAGAAAACATCTCCACTTTCACTTTTCAGCTAGTAGCTATTGTTTGTTTCGAACGAAATTGTACGGTAAGTTTTCATATCATAAATGACATCACATACATTTCTTGTGATGATAGTTACTCAAAATGAAATTTACTGCTTTTGGTGTTGTCGAACATTGCACTAGAATGGTAATATCTTCAATGCAGAGTCTTAGTTGACATTAGCATTCTGAACTCTTTTATACCCTAAAAGATATCCTTGGCACCAAATGCAAGTTCTAACAGTCAGTTGTTCTGCTGACCTAATTGTTTGGCTTGGCACCTTCTGTGGAAATCATTTGTAGGTCCATTATTTTTATATTTATTTTACTTTCTAGTGTTCAGGGGACCATCTCTCGTTGGTTCCCGCTGGACCATCTATCAATAAGTGTATCCTTGGCTAGTTGACTTTTTGTACCAGTTTTCTGTGGCATGTTACTATTTTTTGATAGATAGGTAATCGTATAATTATCTTATCTTGATATGAACCGTGAGCAGTTAATCACTTTTTTTGTCGACTTTGGAGGTGCTTTCTAGTGCAGGCCTTAACCATGCTTAGGCGAGTAATGACCACTGGTTTGTCTAACATAAATGTGATCAGTGTTTTGAGCTGTCAGTACTTGTATTATCCTGAGTTCAACTTGTGAACATCCTGCAGGTGGTAACATGGAAAAATTGAGCCTTATCCAAGTAGCAAGCCTTATAGAGTCATCAGCAAAGAAAGGGGCCACAGAGCTCAATCTCCGGGGAAAGCTGGTGGACCAGATTGAGTGGCTCCCTGTTTCACTTGGGAAGTTACAAGATGTTACTGAGCTTGATCTATCTGAGAATAGGATCATGGCACTCCCATCAACAATTGGTAGCCTTAGATACTTGACAAAGCTTGACCTCCACTCAAACCAGCTGATCAATCTGCCGGATACATTTGGGGAACTCTCCAGCCTAATTGATCTTGACTTGCATGCAAACCAGCTTAAGTCTCTTCCTACATCATTTGGAAATCTCACGAGCCTAGCAAACCTTGATCTGAGCTCGAATCAGTTGAAGGTCCTTCCAGATTGTTTAGGAAAATTGACAAACTTGAGAAGATTAGTTGTTGAGACTAATGAGCTTGAGGAGTTACCCTATACTATTGGATCTTGCATCTCTCTTGTGGAGCTTAGATTAGATTTCAATCTGTTAAAAGCCCTTCCAGAAGCTATTGGGAAGCTGGAAAAGCTGGAAATTCTCACATTACACTACAACAGAATCAAAGGCCTGCCTACAACGGTGGGTTCGCTTACCAGATTGAGAGAGCTGGATGTGAGTTTCAATGAAGTGGAAGCGATCCCTGAGAACATTTGCTTTGCAACCAGCCTTGTGAAGTTGAATGCCAGCAGGAACTTTGCCGATTTAAGAGCACTACCAAGATCAATAGGAAATCTTGAGATGCTAGAGGAGTTGGACATCAGCAGTAATCAGATACGAGTACTGCCAGATTCATTCAGATTTCTTTCAAAGTTATGTGTATTTCATGCTGATGAGACTCCGCTGGAAGTACCACCAAGAGAAGTTGTTAAGTTAGGGGCTCGGGTATGTACTGTGATGTTGTTCTGCTATATTTACTAACTTCAGCCCTTCACTGGCTTAATAATGTTTCATTCTGCATGTCAGGCGGTGGTTCAGTATATGGCTGATATGGTTGGTGCAAGAGGAGCAAGCCAGAAGAAAACTGATGGAAGGAGCTTCTGGGCCTGGCTTCGCTCACTGTTTGGTTGTTGCAAAAAGGATGAAGAACTGGGATTGGTTCCAGCTTAGCTGAAGCATTTCATGTGTATGTATCGTTATGAGTTGTTTATGGTGTTGGTATCGATTTAACTCTCAGGTCAGCGATGAAAGGAGACATGGATAATTTGGTTGCTCCTCTTGTTGATTTTTTTAAGAAAGTTTTGCCCTTATGTTTGTGTATATTTGTGTAAGTTTCTTGTATACAAGGCCCATCATCCTAGTTATGCAAGAACTATTAAGATTCTCTTTTGTGTGTAACTTCACATGTGTGATATGATAGCATATCAACCTGCATTGAGTAAAACATGTGTGTCTAAAATGTCTGCTCAATTTGTCTACCTAGCACCGAGCCAGGCTCACTTCTGACTTCCGTATTAGATTACTGTTCCTTCACTGTCTTAGAGATAGGTATTGCAAGATCACTTCAACTGTCATATTTAAGCTGTTGCTCCTTCACTCTTGTCTTAGAAGTGAGAGATGTTGGCGATGATGCGCATGTACCCGGTTCTGATCCAGATCAGTGAACACATTATGCTAATGTGCCAAACCAGAAGTACCGTATTGCCTTTATCAATGTATATATTCAATGATAATACAAGGCCTGGCATTTTGCTTTTACTAATACCAGTTGGGCATAGCATTAGCTATCTTGCGTAATTATCCTATGAAATCATTCTCTTGGTATGTCCCCTACAGATCAAATCCATTCTGTACATCTGATTTATTGTTATGTTGTTCTTGCAACAGCTGGAAGATACAAAGAAGATAAGACGATTCAAAAAGGAAGAAATGAACGCTATCTTATCTGTTATGGTTGTGAGACCCTGGAGCTCCATCAGGTTTGTAACCGTGCTTGTCTTTGCATATTATTTTCAGTCGCATAACTTTCTTTGCGGTGCCAAAAAGTGTGCCTTTTGTGATTTTTTTTTCTTATTGATGTATTTGACTTACTATGCCGAGAGAAAATTACTTCTGTGTCTTATTTTAAAACCTTATATGCTTTGTTGATTGACATGCCTTTGGGCCACACAAATCGGGAATACAAAAGTAACAAGATGGTTGCTGCAATCCCCTTGAGTGCACGTCATGTTTACTGTTAAGTGTGCACTTAGTTTGATTCCAAAATCAGTTAAGTTGACTAAGTGGAATTTGGCTTATTGGAAGTACTTGTTCTTCCTAGTTTTTTTTAAAAAAAATTTACAAAGAAGGTCGAGGATTATCTGCCTTATATATTTACTGAAACCTGGTAGTAGGTTACAATACAAGAAGATTGAAAAACAAAATTAAAGACAGAAAAATAAAATAAAACAAAATGTAAAATACAAAGAGGGGAAGGGAAGGACAACCCATCCGAAAAATCCAACAAGTAGAGAATGTTAAAGGAAAAGTTATGCCCAGTGTTGCAATTGCTGCTTTTCCCGCTGTTTTGCTTGCCTTGTCCAGAGGAGAATTGTTTCCCCTACATTGTGTAGAAGCTTATTGAGCGTAACCACTGATCTTTCAAAGATGCGAATGTTTCGAGCTTTTCATATTTCAAGAGCACAGGCTGCAAAACAGATTGGCCACGTATCTTGGGCGATGTGCTGAAGGCCCCCCTGCACTTCCTCCACAAAGTGAAGAATTGTTTGAGATTGAGGCGCTATATGCTGAATCAGTATTCTCACAACGTAAGACAAGGTGGTCGATGGCCTCAACAGTCGGGCATCTATCACAACCTGCATCATTAACCCAATGTTTTCGTATCATGTTGGCACCGTTGTGGTATGGCCTTAATCCAAAGCCTTGTGTCGATAATTTGATATCAGGTAGGAGTGGGAGTGGTTCAGATCGATCCATTGGACCATTGATCCGCCCCTCTAAAAACTGTGCAATGGGCCAGACGGATAGCCCAAAATAAATTAGGGCCAACAGGATCAGATTCCATTCAACCCCTAGGGTCAAATGGGTCGAACCTGAAGCCTTTCTCCCGATGCGCTCGATCCCTTCGATTGTCTCACCCTCGGGCATGGATCCACCACCCCTAATGCACTGCCGCGGTTGTCTCGCCCTTGATGTCGTCCGCTTCCCACACGCCACCGCTATCTCAATACCCCTCCTTCGACCCGCTGTTGTGGCCTCCATCAAGGATCTAGAATCATCAGACGAGAACCGAGGTGGATGCGTCACCGACGGCGACGGGGCAGTGGTCGAGCAACGGTCGGGCGGAACTTCACAGAGGACTGTGTCGATCAGCGGCTCCCCCAGCTACAACGTTCGGGCCACACCGTAATCGCTGCGGACCTTGCCGGCAATGGCCAATACTTCTTTGGATTCTTGAGATGGGGGTGGTGCACTATCTCTTATCGGTGAGTTCTTGGTTCTTGATGAGTTCTTCGGTTGGTTCTGATCAAGAAGCGTTCTTGATGATCGCTCATTGGTGTCTTGGCTCTAGAGCGGTTCTTGGTGAGTTCTTGTAGTGTACCTGGTTTTGTGAAGGATTCTTGGACGGGACTGCATCTAAATACCTCAATTCTCTAATTCTCGCTAGAAATCAGTACGTTTTTGCAGGTTCTGAGTCCTTTTGCTTGTAACTGATCATCACATTTGATTTAGTCTAGTTGATGAACGAGCAGAGTAGCAATGCTCTGAATACGTAATTTTTCTTGTGGGGTAGCATATGAATGCTATTAATCAGACGTCTTCCAATTTTGATGATGCCCATTTTGATTCTTTCATTGAGCTATCATTGTCATAAAGGCCTGTTACTGTAAACCTCTGCATTCCGATTCTCTAATGTGGTGATATGTAGTACTGGGTTCATATTTCTTTGAGATCATCAGTTCTATTGCTGCTTGACTTACCTCCTTGTTAAATTTCTGATCAAATACTCCAAAGTTTGCATTTTGTCTCCTGTTTTGTGGGAAATTGGTGTTGTGAATTTATTATTATTATTATTTTGAAATGGACATTGGTGATGTTGTGATTACTAGCAAGCAGAGTTCAAAGCTTAAAATTTCTTTGATGAGGCCCCCAACATCCCCGGCACCGATCATGGCGAACGTGGCAGAGGCGACGGCTGGCTTGAGCAACTTCTTGAGCTAGTTGATGTCATCTTGGATGGTGCGGACCTGACACCACCGCCGCTCGTCGGGTGGAGAGAGCACAGGCATCGGAGCGACCCATAAGATCTCTCCACAGGCATCGGAGCGACCCATAAGAGCCAGTGGGTCATTGGGTTCAAGGGAGTTTCAGAAAATGGACGGACCACTTTGCCGGATCGACCCATTCCCACCCCTATTATTATCAGGATTGAAGGCTGATGGCTCCCGCTGCCGCTGAGCTCACTGATACTTATCTGGAAATAAACTAAATGGTGTAGAATAGCCTGGTGTTGGGCTGCTCGCGTCCAACGCGTGTGGTTGTGCCGTCAATCAAAGAGAGGGGGGTCCTCCTGCTCGTCAATTCGTCTTCGTTTAGACACTTGTTCTCTCGCGTTTTGGGGTGTAAAAATATGTTTTATTTGCTTTCGAGAGGTCCTCATTTTGTAATAGACGACATCGTTCCTACACCTGGTAGAGTGGGCCAGTAAAGGTTTAGTAAGGCATAACGCTTTCGTCGAGACTACAAAGACCGTAGTTGGGACTACAAATTCTACCACGGGCTAAATTTTCGATATATGGGCTGCAAGATTTCGTTGCGATCCTATATAACGCCTAAATTTTAGATGGGCCGAAAGTTTTCTTCATGGGCGGTAAATGGGCCGGAAGATTTCTTTCGGACTCCGCAAGCCGAAAGATTTACGTAAAATGGGCCAAGAGAATTTACGTTATGGGCCCAAAAAGCACGAAACTTTTATGCCATCTGACGGGCCTTAATTAGGCCGAAGATTTTTTTCGTGATAGGCCGGGGTTTTTTTCGTCATGGGCCGGAAGGTTTTTCGGTCATGAGCAGTGATGGGGCCTCGAGTTTTAGAATGGATCGGTAAGTTTTCGTTGACCTTTACGTGGGCCGTACCGTAATTGGGCATACAAAGTATAGAATGCCGCAATTTTCGGGTATGAGCCGTAGTGTTTCCAAAGCCCGTAATTAGGACCATAAATTTAGTGGGCCTAAAAGAGACAATGTGTAACATTGGTATACAGTGGGCTGTGACAGCTCCGAAATGTTAGGAATGGGCCGAAACTGTTGCCGATAGATTTACCAGAAAGCTTTGCCTACAACGTCGTGAACTTGGGGGGATATTTCAGGGCATATCATAAGTTAACCTGGATTTCAGGTAGGGATGCACTTACCTGCTGACTGTTGGTGTCACTTCGCTCCTGTAGTTATAATGCTGCTACTGCATCTTCGGCAAGATTCTCCGACGACTGTTGGGAATCTAAAGTGCTTCTGACAGAGAGAACATCACATGATACATCAACAACACAAAAAAAGAAAAAGAAACACCCCCTAAATCTAGGAAACATCGGTCATAGGGTTTCTCCCGATTCTAGCAGTTACAACCCCAAAAAACTGAACCCAGCACCATTCACAAGTCATAACAGTCACCCAGACTTCTTTTGATATATCTTGCAACGAAAGCCTGAGAACACACATACACATGGGTTCTTCCAGACAAACGTCTAGCAAGTCGTCCGTCACGCTGCAATTAAACAAACATCACCAAAAGGGCACTGGTGGATAACGAACAGCTGATTCTATAATAAACCCAAGTATCAACTGAATATGGGAAATTAGGATTGATTTCTTACCAACTGATGCAACTCCGCGAAACTTCCTTACCAAATTTGGGCACTGACTCTGCAATGGGGAATACAGTTCAGACACGAATGGAAACCATGGAACTAAAAAGTTAGCTAGTGATACTTATCAGATGTATGGTCGCTACACGCATGCAGTTGCAAACCATTCTTCTTTTCTCGAGCATCGCATTTTACCAACTGTTGCTACCACCCTTGTTTTACCTGACATCGTAATTAAATCTGACCAGGATTAAAAGCTGACCAAGTCTTGAAACCAGAAAGATTAACAAAGCAGTGGGACTCACCCCACAAAGTTAACACCTGCTTAACAGATCAAGAAATGTAACTACCTTACAAAGGTCGATTGCACCCCTTACTTATACTAGTAGGATAGAAATCCCCCAAAGGGGTATTTTGGTCATTTGTACGGGTCCAAGAGTCTATAAATACCCTATGTATCTCTCATTAGAGGGAGAACTCTCTTGAGCAATAAAGAAGCAAATTCAAACTAGTGAGTCCTCGGGGGCTCTCTCCCTGGAGGTAACCCCCTGTTAGCTCACCAACTGAAGTAAGACGGTCCTCTCGAACCCCCGAACCTGTATAAATCCTTATGTCATTTTTTACTCTTGTAGATGATAGCCCGTCAGACGACCGACGTCCACCCCCTCACTCGTGTTCGGTTTTTATACTTACAACAATGCTTAACAAAATAGTTCATGCAATCCAATTATTCATTTTACATTTTTACTCTATATGCATGTAGTTCAGATTAACAGACACGTGATCAAATATGTTCTTGAGTCTCCAAAGCTACTTTCTTAACTTTTTGAACTAATTTGGACTGTTCACGCTGCAGCTAATTGGTTTTCTTTTGTTGCAACACCCGTGTAGACTTGTTAAAAAGTCAGTGGTCGAAGATTCACTTCATCCAGAGTTTCAAATAAACATCTTAGCTATTCAAAGTTCTCTTGAAAACATGCCACTTCTTTCTAACCTAATCAGTCATCAGGTTTTTCAATGTTTTTTGACCGGTTTTTCGGGTAACCAGTTTTCAAAATCTGCATTTCAAATTTCTGTTCACGAACTTTGTCCAGGTTTTTTTGGGGAATTGCCGGTAACCGGCACCGCCCGCCGGCCAGGATTTGCACCGGTACCGGGTTTTCTATCCTTGCATACTATACTTTGAACCAATGCAATGGCTAGCTTTTTAAAATAAAAAAAAGCCCAGCCTTTTTTAGGCTTACTTTGAACCAATACTACAGGGAATGGGCTGAGCCGGAAACATGCCACACTATCTCATGATATGTGTACTCCCTATGATGTCCCTCCTAGTCTAGTACAGCTTGCAGTTAGAAGATGACTATATAATAAATTAGAAAAGCATGATGTTATGAGAATATTCCAGCTTGTACGTAAATCAGGACAAATTGTGAAGTTATTCAAGGGTGTTTGTTGCGGTGTATGTACCATGACCTCCAGCAGCTTCACACTTAATGCACAAAACACCAGTACCTCCACGCCACACATGATAAATCCGTACAAATGAAAACCTTCAATAAAATCGCAATAATCATTTTCTTAAACTTGGCAGTAGGGACTAGGGAGCAGTAATGACCAAAAGGCTGAATTAAAAAAGATTTCAAATGGCAAATGTCACATGAGGTTTGCTATGTAGTTGCAATTATATAATTTCATTCAAGACAAGTTCATTCTGGGAGGAAACAGCATCAGATGCTCAGTGATCTAATATGAAAAGGAGGGACCAAAGATGAAAACTACATGTAAGTAGTTAGGGAATACTTAGGAGACAATAAGAGCAGAGAATGTGAAGTACTAATGAAGCTGGGCGTAGCATAGCTGCAAATCAACAAATGACAGAAAATATCCATTTTCTTTTCTCTGAAAATAGTTGTGGGCAATTTGGTAAGGATTAAGCTAACTATTAATGATGAGGCCATCAATAAAAACACTGTTAATGGAAGTACAGGGATTGTGAGTTATCTTATAGACATGCCAAGGTTCGGTACAAACAACAAACATCCAAAGTGAATCCATTTTGGAATAGAGCCGAGCCATGGACGATAATTTCGAGTGTTAGATTCCAAAATATATATTTTCACAATGGCCAATCAAGGCACCAATTCTCATGGGGAATGGAAAATCAAAGCAGTGGTTTCTTTTTCCACCGCCACACTACAAAAGGACGTCTTTAAATTTTCATGACCTACTTTTAATATTAATCTTTACAGCAAGTATATGTGCTCAGTTTGCATTCTTTCAAATAGTTTGCATGAATTAAAGCATAGAGTACCAACTACCAACATAATACTATACAAGGTCATGACCTCTATGTTACACCTGTTAAGAGTCATGTACATATTAGTAGTCTAACTCCTCTCTCGCTCTTGGCAAATTTGGCCCATATAGCCTATGAGCCCAACTCATCATGTGTGTGTGTGTGTTCTCAATAATGAATGTGTTTTCTCAATAATGAATAAGGTGCACAATTGTGAATAGTAAATTTATCTAACATGGTATCAGAGCTTCTCCACCGCCTCAGAGTTTGAGGGAGACTGCATCCAAACATCTGTTCTATGCTAGTTCGAGTCACCTTCAACTTCATGCTTACTCTGACTCCACTTGGGCGAGTGACCCTATTGACCGCCGTTCTATCACTAGCTATTGCATATCTGTTGGCACTTCGCTCATTACCTGGAAGTCCAAAAAAGCAGACTGCAGTGTCACGCTTTGGCGCTAAGGCTGAACTTTTAGCTCTTGCCACTACCATATCAGAGATTGTCTGGCTTCGATTGCTTTTGGCTGATCTTGGTGTACTTTGTGATGATCATGCACCTCTGTTTTGTGACAATACAAGCGCCATGCAGATTGCTGGTGATCTGGTCAAGCATGAGTTGACCAAGCACATTGGGATGGATGCATCATTCACACGATCTCCAATATGTGCCATAAAAGCTTCAAGCTGCATATTTCTTCACTAAGGCTCAAAACTCGAGAACAGCATCATCTTCATCTGCCCAAACTCAAGTGCCTCAGATCCTCCTGATCAACCTTGAGTTTGAAGTGGGGTGTTAAGAGTCATGTACATATTAGTAGTCTAAACTCCTCTCTTGGCTCATATGGCCCATATAGCCCATGAGCCCAACTCATCATGTGTGTGCGTGTGTGTCTTCTCAATAATGAATAAGATGCACAGTTGTGAATAGTAAATCTATCTAACGACACCGACAAGATGTGCTTTTAATGAGGTTCTGCAGTTCTCTAATATAGTTAAATTGTGGCACACTATATGTACCAGAACGCCGATGTAATGCCTCCTTTCACCCAACTGAACACATGCCAGATAGCTTCTCATCATTAATAAAAAAAATGGAAAATTCGGCTCTAGGACACTCCAAATACAATATGCCCTCAGTGAAGAGGAGACATACGAATTTGTACAAGATTTGAGTGCTCAATGATCAGCTAGAACATTTTAAGAAGGGGTAATGTTGTTATCCTCTAAAATAAATGAGCAATCAGTGAATGTTATGGTATATTTTTGCCTTCTGCATTGTAATAATGGGAATGCAAAGCTACATATTACCTTCATGATCAATAATCATGTTGCCCTACTTCCCTCGTAAGAGCATCTCCAATGGGCTCCCAACCCCGTGCCAAGAGATGGGGCCCACCAGGGATCAAAATCCCGCCGGTTACCAGCTGGTTACCGGTTTTACCAGGATCCAAAATCCCGGCCGAAAAATTTCAAATTTAGATTCAAAATCAAAATCCCTGCGGTTAGATCCCAAATTCAAATTTAATTAGACGAGATTCGACCGAGTTTTTCTCGAGATTTCTGGTTACCAGCCGGTAACAGGATAACAGACTCCGAGCGGGATTTTGCCCAGTACCGGTTTCTTGATCCTTAGGCCCCACCATCCACATAGGCGGAAATGAGGGGGAAAGGAGAGAAATGGTGCTTCTACATGCGTCGATGCAAGGGATGAGCCCCACGCTGCGTAGGAGGGAGGGGCGGATGCTATTTTGCATGCTAAATTGTGTCAGGGTGCGTGTGGGCCCCATGGGAGAAAGAGAAAGGAGGGTGAGGTAGCAACATACACGGAGGGCGGGGCATGCGGCAAAATAATTTTTTACCATACACAGAGGGCAGGGCATGCGGCAAAAATAATTTTTAACCACTAACGCCATATTGAGCGCTGCCTGTGATGGAGTTGCCCTAAGCAGCAAAACTAAAGTCACATAATAGGAAAAGAAAAGTTTAACTTTCTAGAAGAAAACGTGGTTTAATTATTTTACCATATCCACCAACACCTATCCCATACTTACATAAAGTTGCATAGGTGCCCATACTTACATAAAGTTGCATAGGTGCGCCTTCGGGTCCTTTATCCTATTGAATGCTCATTATCAAAACCTTCCAAATAGTACAGAAGAAAATCAGGAATAATAAAATTGCCATTTGTAAGCAAACGTTCTATAAGATGCTACAGAGAAGAAAAAAAACGTACCGTGTAGTAGCACGTGGGAAAGCTTCAGCCCTTAAAAGATGAAGTTACTTGATCCCGCCCACTGAATGTCAAAATCAAATGAAAAATACAACAAAGACCAGCAATGATCACTGATGAAGCTGAATTAATTGGTAATAACTGACAAGAGGTACAGACAGAAGGTACTTGCACATACCTACATTTGTTGTGATGTTAGACCAGACATGCAAGTTGGGTAATTCTATGAATTCCCTCCGCTAGGGTAAGTGTCAATTTAACCATAGAAAAAACTTGCATTTATTAAACCATTAACATTCTGGTCTATCCTTTGTCATACCAATCGATTTTCCATTTGATAACTAAAACACCATATGTCACACAAAATGCGGCAGAGAAATACCATCACCAGCATCACTAACAGCAGCAGCAGATGCATAGAACAGTGAACATAAACCAAGATGTTCATAATTTAACAGCTATACCATACTTCTACCCTGTCTAAACTCCACAAAGTTAAACACAGCACGAAACTGTACACTCGCATATCTAAAGAAGCAATGAAGTGTTTATGCCAGGCTTCTCCGGCAGAAACTGCTTCATCTTGATAGCCTGGTTCGCTTTCACTACACCAGGGAGCCCAAGAGATAGAGGCAGCGATCCATCATCTCCTGTGTCAGAACCGGCAAGATTATTCTGCTTTGTCACCGTAGACAGGGACAGTGACAATAGAGGGGAGGAGCCCTCCTCTGCTTTCAATGATGCCTTATTCAGACTAGTACTAGGTTCTGGAGAGTCTTCATCGTCTGATAAAAGAACATGGATGACATTATCCGAGATGGATTTTGTCGGAGGACCTGGATCTGCCGGACCCCCATAAATATATTGTGCATCGTCTAATGAAGTATGCCGACCAGCTGGCAAGGGATGTATCTTGGAAAAGCATTTGCTAGGCAGTAGTTCATCTCCAAAACTGCAAGTAGAGTGCTTTCCATTAGAAGTCTTTTGCCTTTTGTAGCTGGAGCCAGAATCAAGCAAAACAAAGTCCACCTTAGGAATTGATTCGCTTGGATCATCGGAAAGCTTTGGTCCCCTAGAATGCTGTAGAGATACTTCTGTGAAGGACAAGAGTGCCTGTTTCTTAGCCGATATCTCATCAGATATTGATCTGATTGCACCTGCATGCTGTTTAACACAGCATGGAGCTTCATTCCGACTAAAGCTCACTTCTTGCTCCATGTTGTCCCTACTTGCAGTTCCTGTGCCACCTGGAATGAATAAAATAAGTAAGGAAAGAAAACAACAAGCAAGGAAAAATATAGCTTCAATCAGTAATTTCATTTCATTGAAAGATATCACCACCTATTGTATCACTTGGATAATCTGGTTTGATGCTGAGACCTACTTTTGAAATTTTGGGAATATTAATTTCATAGGGAACTGCAGCAGCATCCTCATGTTTGGACCTCAACAAAGTTTTGTGATCTTCACACGCAACAGACTTCTGTGTCTCCAATCCAAGTGATACGTCCGGGTCATATAATTCATCATCAGGGCACTCGTTCAGATCTATACCCAAAGATTGAGGAACCTTAGGGCAAGACACAAGCTGATTAACAGGTCCAGTGATTGGTTCTAATGGACAGTAATCCGTCCCCGTGACAAGAAGCTCTGTTGAGCTATTTGCTTTCTTGGCGTAAAACACACCCCAAAAGTACAGTAAGCCATTCCACCCTGGAATGTATTGAATCAATTAAATGAGTAATCCTGACATTTTTTAGAATAACATTAGCTAAAATAAGCCTTACGTTGAATCTTCTCAGGCAACTTATCAGATGGAAAAATGAGAAGTTCAATGCCACTAATATTTGTTGTAAGGGACAAATCTCCAACGAGCATGTTTTCCAAGAGTTTCCCATATGCTCTTTCATAACTGCACAAGGAGAGAGCAAATTTCAGATTGTTTATTGAGGGTAAAAGCATATAAAGTGCTGAAACATTGAGCGTTACCTTTCAACATCTTTAGCAAAGAAAAAAAGAGCAATGTTATCTTCACTCGGCTTTACTTTCTTAAATTGCAGTGGCCATGGCGAACGTCGTGGAACTTCTGCCAGCTGAATTCTCTGAGGTAATTGTTTGACTACTTCAAGAGCTTTGGGTGAGGCACGGGTAGACAAGTGAGCCTGAATCCCATCATATATTTCGGGAGAGTTTCCAGGTCTTGAAACCTCAAAGATACCTCTGAAATAAAAGGAATATACATGTAAACACTACATAACTGAGTAAGGGGATTAAGGGGAGAAGAGGAAATGACATACTGCCAGATGTAAGTCTGCTCTGGAATAACTAAAGCTCTGAAAGGATTTCCCGTAGAAGATTGATCAACAAAATCTTCCTGCTTTAAATTCGGCTCATTCAATTCATTGTCATGGGGGCGTACATTATGTGCTATTAGAAGATCTTGTGGGCTCTCAGGCAATATGTCTTCTGAAGCCTGAACTACCTCTCCACTTTTACTTGAGTTGTTTCCTGAGTTTTCCAAAATGTTTTGTTGGCGCTGTCCCACTTTAGGAGTTAAACCTTCTGAAGCACTTGCTCTTGGCACCATATCAGAAGTCATGGCAGCACATGGAGTGGAAAGCGCCTCGGGCTTAGTTATTTCATTATCATTTTTCACCAAAATGAATGAAGCTTCACCCGCACCATCATTTGTGCCATCCTTTTTAACATTTTCCATTGGAATAGGCGGATCAGATGTCTTCACTGTGCAAGCATCTTTAGCAGAAAGCGCCTCGGGCTTAGTTATTTCATTATCATTTTTCACCAAAATGAATGAAGCTTCACCCGCACCATCATTTGTGCCATCCTTTTTAACATTTTCCATTGGAATAGGCGGATCAGATGTCTTCACTGTGCAATCATCTTTAGCAGAAACGACTCCTATTGATGCTAGGTGAACAGTAATGCCTTGCTTCTCACTTTCAGACAAAACAGAGCTCTGCTTCTTTTCAGTGTTTCCTAATTTCAACAAGCCATAAAGAAAGCTTGTCAAAAATCAGAGCCTGCTATTTCCTCGAGAAAAGGTATTAAAGAAATGAAGAGCTTACCTGTTTTTTTGCTACATTTCAGTATGCTTGGTCCAGGCCTTGGACTGTCTTGGTCAACTTTTCGATCACCTGATTTCATACAGCTATCAGGCCCTGGTGATAAAGGAATATTTGGTTTTTGAAGATTAAAGGAAGCCCTCCTTTCTAAGAAATTCTTCTCTTTCATCGGCTTCAATATTCTTGGTTTTTCATTTTGAGATAAATGAAATGATTGCTTTTGTTTTAATGAACTTGAGTCTTTACAAGCTGAACCCTCATGTCTAAAAGATCCAGATTTCATAACTTTTCTGATGGGGCCCTTTTCTCTAGGATCTTTTGGGGAATGTTTTGCAGGCTTCAGCTTGCTTGCCACACCTTCAGCTAATTGCTTGACCTTTGGTTCGTTGTTGGAGTTGTTGAAAGACAGTTGCTTTGATAAAAGGCCTAGTAGACAAAGTTAGGAGGTTAACAAAGCAATACTGCTCAAAAGTAACAACAAATGAAATAAAGAATTTATCGCAAATAAAATGACAAAAGACTTTTGTCAAACCTAGCGGTGAAGGAACTGGCGCTTTAACATTCGCCATGCCTCCCAAGGAGTATGACCGTGATAAGGTCAAAGAACTTTTGGCCGCCTGAACTGTCCTCACTGGAGCATTATCAGGTGACTTTAAACTTCCCTTATTAGATTTCTTAAACGAGTTCTCACGAGAGAAAACGTCATGTTTCCTAGGGCTTTCTGTCTTGAAGAGCCTGGGATTAGGGGATGAAGAATTCTCTGTATGTCTGTTGAATGATTTAGGTGGACCCCGCAGGCCTTCACTTGACAGTGGCGATTCCATATCAATAGCAACTCGCAACTTTTTACGGTTTAACAAAACTTCTGAACTTTGATTCTTCTTGTCTAAGCTTCCGGCTGTCGGTGTGCCACAAGTGGGTGGTCTTGCTTCCATGTCAGAGGTAACAACTTGCAACTTATTACGATTTGCCATACTTCCTAAATTTTTATTCTTTGCATCCAGTATTTCAACAGTTGGACTGGCACACTTCACTTGCCGTGCATCTTGATCGGTTGACACTAAATGCAACTTCTGATTATTACCAGGCAAGTGATCAGTTATTGGTGTGCCACAAGTGATTTGTTGAGTGTCCAAATTAGTCACAATAACCTGCAACGTCTTAGCATTGTTTATACTTTCTGAATTTTGGTTCTTCCCATCCAAAATATGAACTGTTGACGCACCAAGGTTGCTTCTAAGTTTGTTTTGATCTTCCTTAAGCTGGCATTCTTCACATAACCATTCACCATCTGGAACCTTGTCCAACTTCACTCGCATGCAATAACTAGTCAACAATGAACGGAATGTCAATAGCTAGCATATTACTGTATATAGATTTCTTGTAAAAAGTACAAACAAATGAGGCTAAGAAGGTACCATATAAGCAGCAGACTAGTCTAAATAAGCAAAATATTTTTTCCCTTTCATCCATATACTGTTATACTCTGATGAAATTGGTATTTATGTAATCACCATGGAAACGATTTTACATTCCTTTTGTAAAATCATTAGTTTAGTGCATTGTGAGGCTAGTACTCTAATAGATTATTTGGGATAAGTTAACTCCCAAAATCAATTATTTATATTGCCACTGTCGTACATACATGTCTTAAACGAGTGATGTAAATAATAATCATCCTCAGTAAGCTAGTTTAATTTGTCCACACAATTCATGTTTTAAACAACTATTATTTCCAGTATTAAAGAAAAATAACTTTTAACTATGAACAAATGACTTCAATTGGCATATAATATTTCTGACATAGTGATACGAAGGCATAACAGATTGTATCTTACGTATGCTCCGCCCCCTCAAGGCATCTAGTGCATGTAGCCAGAAGATACTCCCTACCAACATCTCCACATATATCACAAACGTCGACCTGGGGTACAATGCAAAACAGACACATAAATGCCAGAAAACAATTAAAACAACGAATTACAGGTAGCAGAAAAGGCTATGCGAATCAAAGCACCAAATAAATTATATTCTCCAAGTATACTCAAATATCACGCAAATATTTAAAAAGACTTAAGCTTTTAGTTAGAAGTTGAGTCTATATGCAAACGCATAACAAAATTTATAGATAGTCGAAAACCCAAATACACCACCCTTTCCTGCCTCCAGAGCTTGGATGAGTAAAAAGATATCAATTAGCCTTTGTAGTACAAACTTCCCTATCTAATATTTCAGTTTGGTTATTGAGTGGGTTACTGCAAGCACAAGATTGTAAGCATTGTTGTCAAGACGTCACCTAGACTCGACTAGTTTGTCTAGTCGAGCAACTTGTCGACTAGACGTCGACTAGCTACTACTAGACGTCGTCTTGACAATTCAAGTCGGGCGACTTGTCGAGCCGAGACCCACTGTCAGGACTCAGGAGGAATGGAGGGTATAGTCATGGACTCACGACCTCACGGTCACAGGGCAGCAGTGGGCACTCACGAGGTAGCAGTCACGAAACAAAGAGAGGGCAGCGGAAGAAGAACCCTAGCCGCTAGCCGACGGATCCACGGCTGCCGCCACCGCCTCATCCTCCTCCCGACGCCGGTTGCCGCCTCCCCTGCTCCTCCCGACGCACCGCTCCTCGTCCTCCTCCCGACGCGCCACCTCATCCTCCTCTGCCGGTCGCCGCCGGTCCTCCTCTGCCGATCGCCGCCGCCTCCTCCTCTGCCCCCCGCTCTCCCGGTCGCCTCCTCCTCCTTTGTCCCTTGCTTTCCCGGTCGCCACGGGTCCTCGTCCTCCTCCCGAGTGCCGGCACACCACCTGGTAAGTAGCAGCACTTCCCTCTCACCTCCCCTTTTCCTCCCCTCCCCTCATCATCTCCTATTCTCACTTGTAGATCTAGGCATCTAGCAAGTAGAAGAGTAGTTTTGCTTGCTCACTTGCTCTGTTTTCTTCAATCTTCACCTCCTCCTCTGTTTCGGCAGTGATGGTGGAACCGTGGAAGACTGGAAGTGTCTTCAGATGTATGCTTTGTTAGCATATAAACTTTATACACATATTGCCCTGCCTGCTGCCCGACCACAGACTAGTTGCAACTAGTCGCCCTAGTCGACAAGTCTGTCCTAAGGCGACTCGACTCGACTTTATGACTTAATAATCATGATTGCAAGCTTTTAAGTTATACGTTTCTAGTTTCCACAGAGGCTGTTAACCCAAATGCCAAGCCTATGTACTTTAACCACTGCTTTACAAACTTGCCATGCAAAACTAAAAGTTCCCAATGGGCTGTGCTAGATGATAGTATTTCAGAATTTCAGATATTGCACAAGACTATTTGAGTTCAAGCTTCAACATAAAACTTCACCAGATCAAGCTACCTTCCACACGAACAAGGAAGCAAATGAAACAAAGGTTCCACTCATACCCTAACAGTCCTAAAGAACTGATTGATTCCTGTCAACAGAATGTGCGATGTTAAGGAAATGTGTCCCATGCCAACCGAAACAAGGCCTATATGTTATCGGCTTACCGCCTTTACATACATTTCCCAATCACTCACCCGTGCCTACCTCAAAACTAACAAACAATTTATTCTCTTTCATTGATCTTTTTGTCTTGACATCAAACCTAGTGTAAACTAAAATTCATTTCACATACTAACATGATTATAGGAGTTGCATTTTGAAGTGGCGCACTGTAGCACTAAAAGAAGCGATACAGGGGATACTTACATCTATTAAGCCTTCTGAGTTCCCACAGTCTGTCATCACGTCATTCTGTGTATTCAACTTTCTACCACTAGATATGTCCATTGAACAATCTTGACTCTGGTCTTGTTTATCATTGCCATTCCTCTTAACAGCATCATTAGATTGGATGTCAGCGTGTCCTTGACTTCCATTTCTTGAGCAAGGGGTGCCATTTTCCAGATCCTTTGATGAAGATCCAGCCTTGATTTTATTTCCGTTACTCGTACTGCAACTAGTCAGCATGCCACGCTTGTCACCACCAATTACAGAAGGGTTTGATTTTCCTCCCAGTGAATGATGTATGTTATTATTTGAAAGGGAAGCTTTCTCATCAGGTTGATGAGCTAAATTATCTTCTGAATTCCCAAAACCATGGGTTGGCCTTTTAGGAGATAATCCTTGTGATGCGCTAACAGAGGATTGGGTTCGCAGCAACTTCTTGGTGACAGAAGGAGAATCTGCAGGAACTGATCTATCAGATGAGCTAGGATGCATAAAATGAGCATCAGATCTCTTCTTTTCTGTAGATTCTTCGACACGGGAATTTCTTAGTCTGTTGTGGCTAGCGATGCTGTTGTCTTTATAGCCCTTAACAGTAAGATCACGACTTGATGCAGAAGTAGATAGTTTATCCTTTTTCTTGTCCAACAGAAGTTTGCCTGCTGCTGATACACCAGTAACACACGAGTTGCTGTCATCCTGGCATTCTACTCTAAGTGATCTCGCATCGTGATTTAATAGCCTTCTACGTTTTGCTGGCATGTCAACCTCTGAATCTGCTCCAATGGATGATCTTGCCATTGCCTTATTTCCACCATTTTCGGAATAGGAAACATGGCTTGAGGTGGCACTGAATTCATCATCGTATTCTCCTCCCTTGGTATGGAGCCCTTTCTCACTACGAATGAACGAAGTATTTTTCGTTTCTGACCTTGCGCAGCATGTTTGAGACGATCCGCAGTCCATATTTGAATCTGCAAGTGCAAGATTTCGGTGTAGGCAGGAGGAGCAAGGAGCATAACAGACATTACAAGTGGCAGATTCTGCCTTCACACGAGGGCAGTCGCTTGGTACCGGTCTTTTTCTTACTGTAGGCTTGTCCTGGCAAAAAAGTGAAACAATGTCGATGTTCAAAATCATTATTCAAGGGCGGCAAAAACATACATGAAGACCTGAAAGCCAAAAACATGCGCTCTGTGGATACAACAGGAACACAACATGGGGATTGACTAAATAGATCATATCTTCAACTGATAAAGAGATGAAACTATTCTATGAGAAGCTCTAAGACCATCATGGGTCCTCCAGAAGCATTGCTAGGATCTGATAATTAGAATACTTCCTTTTAATCGGCAGGCTGGTCTAAAAGCTATTTCATTGAAGCAACAAATTATAATACAGAAGCAATTTTGAAAGTCTAGATTCTAGAACTGCTGAGGTTCTATTACAACAAATTTTGCTTACTTTGCAAATACCAATGTTCACCATATGATATTCACAGCACACAAAATCATGATCAGCATAAATCAACCAAGTAAACAAAGATATTCAAAGCATCGCATCAATCCACCAAGTACAGAAAGATCATCAAAGCGTCCAACTATTGCCAAGCCATTTCCCAAGTGAGATTAAGCAATGCCAAAAGCAGGGGCTGCACTACTCACATATTCATATGCCCTTATTCTACAGCATTATGGGATCAGAATCACCTCCAAACATCTATACCACAGCAGCTAAACTGCGGGCCTAGAGCATAACAGCGTAGAGGAATAATCTAGACTAAACTCGTCATCTCTCTCGTGTCGGCATCAGATGATCGGACAAACACGCGCATTCAGCACGAAATTCTCAAAGCAACAGAATATTTCCCTGCATATACAGGGAAACCACACCCTCTCATACTACAGCTACTCACCTCCATCTTGGCGACCACTTCACGCTGTCCCGTCCCCTCCGCGCGTCCTACGCCGCCGCCGAGGCGCCGCTCCACTGGTTCCTGAACGGCGCAAACACAACGAGAATAGCAGCGCGTCAATCATCAAACCCTCGGAACCGCAACTTTAACCGCAAAATTGCATCCAAAAATCACGAAATCTCTGAGGTTGACGCGTAAATCGACGTGAAAATAAGACCACAAATCAAAGGGGGAAATTAAACAAAGGATTCGATCAGATTCGATTCGCCTCTCGCAAAACCGCGTCTCCCTCAAACGCCTCCCTCGCCTACCCAAAGAAAAAACGAACAATCCGCACGCGCAGCAAAACCTCGAATCGCCAAACCCCCAACGGCACCAATCCCATCCAATCCAATCCGTAGGGGGGAAACGCACACCAACAATCGAACGGAAGCGCGGCAGGGAGTCGAAGCGTGTAGGCGGCGGTGGTGGATGGGGGCGCTTACCTCAGGGAGCGCCAGATCCCTGTGCCGCGTGCGATCGTAGAGATCCCTCATGGTGCGCTCCTGCGGCGCCCTCATGCCCCCCTCCGCCCTACCTCCCGGCGCCGCGGGGCACGACGGCGAGCGGCACCCCGTCCTCCATCCGACGCGGCACAGAGAGAGAGTTGGACACGGAGATGGGGATTGGGTGGGCTTCGGTCTAGCGTGGGGAGGAAGCAGCGGAGCGGAGGAGAGCGGAGCGGAGGAAGGGAGGAGAGAGGAGAGGGGAGAGTACTGCTGCTTTAGAAATCTGGACTCGGGGGACGTGACGGGGGGAACGGAACGGAACGGAACGGCAACGATGAGACGAGACGAGATCACGAGAGCAGTGGAGCGAGTGTATGTATCAACGTCAGTCGTCAGGTCGTCGGTCCCCCCTCGCTCGATCGCAGGAGGGTCACTCCGCTGCTCGTAGGCCGTAGCGAAGCGAGAGCTCTGCCTCTTCCTCTATTCACTTGGGGCAGGGCACTTAAGGCGGTAATTAATTGGCGTGGACAGCTGGTGATTTTGCTGCGAGATTATGTATGCATCCGGCAAACCTCTTATAAATCTAGAGTATGTATAATGATACAGATAGTAGTTGTCTATAACAGTTTTTTATATCATCTGTAGATAGTACTAAAGATAGCTCATATAATGGGTTACGGTGATACAGTCAGCAACAGGATTATAGACAACACACAATCTTTTAATACTTTTCTTGGATTCTAGTCTTCTGATCATTCTGAGGATTATAGGCAAAGCATGTCTCTTTCTTTATTCTTTTTTACCCACACCATCTTAAATCTTATGTAGCCAAGACTATAGACATATGATATAATTTCATTGTACATGGCTTTAGATACGCTGCTAATAAACGGGCTCGTCTCCTCTGCTAGTACCTCTTTTAAAACACGCTCGTGCTAGTAGATTTGCTTCCGAACAATGGATGGATGGGATTAATCGGTCACGATTATCTGCTTCTTTCTTTACAACTCGTAGACATGCTTGTAATAAATGGGATTCATCTCTCTCTCTCTCACTCCGATTTCCTTCTTTTTTTTAGTCCTCTCTTTAGGCCCTATTTGTTAAGACTACTACTTCTAATTCATTGTTATTAAGACGGTAAGACGAGGCAACCCATCCCCTCACATCCAGTGGCGGATCTAGAAATTAGATGATGGGGGTGCACACTTTACCTCCATCTGAGAAGAAGTCAATTGATTCCCACTTGCTTGAGTTCCTCCTCTACCTTCTTGAGTCTCCTTCACCCTGGACCCCTTCAAGGTGGTGTGAAGAAGATAAAATATTTGTTGCCTTCATTTCTCGATCCTAAAAAAAGAAAGGATGTCTCTATTCCTCTTCATGTCTCTATAATCAATATTGACATATCGTAACACAATTTTCAAATTTCCATTCACAATTAAGCTCACATTCACGGATTGACATAACAATATAACATGAACATGATAACAATATAATAGTGGCAGACAACAGACTCGGCATACCAATAAAGCAATAACCAATTTGATTGCCGCTCATTCGCTCCTGGGCTCCAAGCCTCCAAGCCAAGAGCCACCAACCACCTTATAATTGAAAATCCCAAATCCAATCGGCCATTCCAATCCAACTCGATGAACAACTCGATCGGCTCCTTGATCATTCCATCTGGTCAATTTTGCTCGCCCGCTTGCCGCCTCCGCGCCACCTCGGCCTCCCGCGTGTGGCGCGCCTCTCCGCGCCACCTCGGCCTCGCGTGGCGCCTCCACCTCCCGGCCTCCACAAGACGCCGCCTCCTCGCGTCGCGTCGGCCGTCGTCATGCATGCGCCTCGCCTAGGAAGCGTGAGCTACAGAGCAGGACCGCGAGGACTAAGGAGGAGGAGAGATTAGGGTTGGAGACTTGGAGTCTTGGTCTCTTGGGAGGAGTAGGGCCGAGTTCTTTGATGGTTTCGTCTTTTGGTCTTGAGGTGGTAGTGGGAGGAGAGCAGATGTCTTGGGCTTGGTGGAATTCATGGGACCGACCGGGTTGGTGGCTTTTCAAATTTTAGAGTCTTGGGGCATACCCGCACCCTTTGGATCCGCCTGCCACATCTTTTAAGCGTTAAGGCGTGAGGCGAGGCGATGTCTTACACATCTTAAGATTACAGTGCAGAGCGGCCACAGAAGATCCCGACAGCAGCAGGTCTGATTCTCTGGCCGCAGAAGATCCCGCCTGCCCTCGCCTACCCGCAGAAGAGCATCGTGCTTATTCAGTATAGTAGCAATGCATTGCGAAGAGTAGCAGAGCAATGCATAAATGACAAGAAGCTGAGCAAAGCGAAAGTCAGCCTGACCCTCCTCCTCCTCTCTCCTCCGGTGGCGACCAGACTTCCTCTGGCTCAGGCTCCTAAAATCCCAAAAAATAGGTTTGGAGTAAAAAAAAGAGCATGTTACCTCTGGTTTTAACGCTAAGTCTATTTGTCTCTTCTTTTTATTTGTACACAAATTTTTGAAATTTATTTACAAATTTCTCAAGACGACCAATATTTTATTTGAATGTGATAACATACGAATGTGATGAGACGAATGCATATCATATCTATAATAAAAGCATATTAATTAGATCTAGTGCTTTCTTGGTCTATGCATATGGTAGACTGCGGACAAATATAGCGGAGCAAAGAGAGTAATTCAACAAAGTCCAAACCACACGGATTAAATAGTAGCTGAACAAAGTCTTAACTAATTGTTCATAGGATAAATAAGTGCTACCAATAACATCAGAGGCCGATGAGGCAATCATGCAGATTCTGCTATTGCCTTTGCAAGGTGAGAGGGAGGAGCGAGAGGGCGAGGCGCATACTACAGAAAAGATCACCACAGACGGTTCTAAACCGTCACCACAAACGGTTTTTGAACCATCTGGATTTATGTGTCTGTGATAACAGCTAATCATCACAGACGGTTTTTTAACTGTCTATGAAAAAAGCTATCATAGATGGTTCTGAACAAGAACCACCTATGATAGTAATTATCATAAATGGTTCTTATTCAAAACCGTCTCTGATAATTTTTTCTATTGCAAAAAAAAGTCGGATTTTGAGCCAAACCAATCAACTGCTAGACAGTAGTTTCCATATGCAACCTCTAGCAAGACAACTAAAATTCAATTAAAATTCTAATGTCAAACACATTATAGGAAAGAAAAATCAAAAGGTTTCACAACGTCCCCTCTGAATGGGAATAAAAGAATAAAGTTACAAAGTTAAATTAGCTAGAAACCATCTGTGCCTCCAAGCTCCTGAAGAACTTATCGGCTTCTTGGATTGGTCTTGTGAGCTCCTCTCTGTACCTCACCAGCATATCATAAGTTGTTCTTGCATGTCGTTCAAGTTCGACTCAACCTCATCAGCAAGGAAGGAGAGACGTCCGAAAACCTCCGGCGGCACTCCGACCTTAGGTAACACAAAATTAAGATCTTTTTTTTTTACAAAAAACAACCAACAAATTGTATATGTTTTGGGGATGTACACGTACCTTCCGGCAGTTTACCTCCTGCGGCAAACAAGGAGCTCCTCCGCTTCCCTCATCGTTGTTGGCGGCTGTGTCTCCTCGTCGAACCGTGACGGGGAATCAAGGGTGGTCGCCGGAGCTCGACGTGGGGAGGGGAGAGGGAGAGACTGATGGAAGATAAGACTGGGGTGGCTATAATATATAACGATAGCGCCAAAACTTTTTGCCTCCCGCGCACGCGTTCAAAAATTTTCGTCCTCCTACGCTGCAAATTACAGACGGTTTCATACAAAAACCATATGTGATGACCGTAATACTTCACAGAGTAAGGAAAATTCCCGCACTACGAAGGCTTGGAATTTAGCCATGGTAAAATCATAGAGTAAGAAAAATTCCAAATCACAGACGGTTTTAATACAAGCAAATGCAGTGATGAATACTATCACAGACGAGCCAGATTAAGAACCGCGTGAAGTAAACGACATATCATAATACTTCATAAGCGGTTCTTATCTGAACCGAAATGCGTGATATTAGCTCATCACAAAGCAGTTCTTAGTGTATCTAGTAATAGAGGCGGTCATACTGGCAAAACCGTGCTGTGATTACCATTAACACCGAGCGGTTTTGGGAACCTCCCCGACCCTCCCGTGGCGGCCCGGCCTCCCCTCTCTCGCCTCCTCGCTCCTCTCTCTCATTGCGGCTCCGGAGGCGGCGATTCGATCGAGCGATCCGAGCAGAGAGGAGGAATCATGACAGTGAGTCAAGAATCTAGACCCGCCATTATGAGTTAATAGAGTATTTTGGTTATTAATGACAAACCTAATTGTGAGACTAGTATGTTTATCGATTATCTATTGCTTAGTCTAAATAGGATATAAAGGTGAAAATCAAAGAGATATACATTCTACATTATACTCCTATGCTTGTTGCATTCCTTGGATCCAAAATATAGGTTGAACTTTACCAAAAATCTAACTTGAATATGTGCATATGTTCTTTTTACACATTTGTGTATACACACATTTAGGGGGAGTTCACTCTATGTTTTATTGTTTCATTAGTATTGATATATATATTCTATTTCCACATGCATTAAGGATCTTTACGATGAAACAAATCCTCTGAGTATATAAAACTTGTGTAGTTTACATATGTACTCTTGAAACATATCATATGAGTATATAAGACTTGTGTAGTTTATATATACTCATATGATTTAAATATTCAATTATTCGCTTTTGTGATGATTGCGTCCGGCGAAATAATGGTACATGCCATATGCACTCATAAGTTTAGCGTGAAAAATCAGAAGCGACGAACGCGTCGCGTTACGACCTTTTCGTTCGTTTTGCCACGCAAACACAACGCGTGCGTACACACCACGCATGCATACATGTGGTGCGGTTCATACACATGGGGAAACTAGGCTACTTAGTTATCGATCGGTCGAGTTAATTTGTCTTTAGATCCTTACTATTAGAGACCATCTCTACCTTGCAAGGCGTCTTTGATCGCCATCCTCCGAGTACAATTTCTTTTTCTTTTGTAATAAAGGCAGAAAATTACCGTATGTATGGTGCATGCGCATACATTTTTCCCTGGATCGAAGAATATTTGCGGCAAAAGGGTATAAATTCGATGCTTTTTCTTGCGCACGGCGTGCCTACGTTAGCAAGTGGTACATCATTTCAGAGCCTACACTCCCGAATAATATAATTATTCAACAGTATGATACACAGCTGTACTGTACTCTCTGGCTGACAATGTGGTCCACAGCACCGCATGGCCCGCATGTCGGCTAAACATACTCGGCACGACTGACCGGTGTATTTGTGGTGAGACTTGCCTTGCTAAAATACTGGGGCGGGGAAATAAATTATACGAGATCTTTTTAACTTTATATTTGCGGGGGCGGTGGAGTACATCGTCGCACCTTAAAAGCTTCGTGCACGCGAGCAGTGTACTACGTCCGACTGACTAAATTTGCTACGATGACCACGCGTCCACGCCCCATGTATTGCATGCAAATACTTATGTAATTAGCCATTAGGAATACTATACTTGCTCCTGTTTGTCAATTGCCAATCAGCTGGCATTAAATTAATTATCGGAGGAACGGAAGTGGAAGTTGAATGAACAACGGTAGGCGAGGTGAGGGTTAGGGTTAAATATCATAGGGGACTAAGCGGAGGGAGATGGGTCGGGGTCACGGGACTTAGTTGGGAGGGAGTGAAATTTCTATTATGTATTGTTATCGGATATTTTATCGAATAGATCTGAATCCGGTAGATACCTTATTCCCGAATCTTTTCAGCTAAAACGTTGGAGACCGAGCCGAAGAACTTTGCTCGGAGAGCGCTGACCTTGCTAGGGCAGTCTTCTACTACGCACTTCACTGTGTACTTTTCTGGGTTGGACCGGTGCACCCGGTACACACGGCTGATAGACAAGGCGTACTGTGCTATAGCTTGTTGCACGGCCACCTTGTCCGAGAAGCGTTGCCCAACTAAGAGGGTGTCGACTTCAAACCCCCACTGGGAGCCTTCGTCTTGCGGCAGTATGAGCGAACGCACCGCGATGTCATCAAGTCTTGATGCCACGTAAGGACCACTGGCTTCATGTGCGTCCTCGTCGGTACCATCCGAGCTTGAGTCGGTGTCCTCGTCGGACTCCAACCCGAGAGACTCGTCCGGTAGATACTCGTGGCAGTCGATCAAGGCCAACCACCATGTTTCCGCCCCCTCATTTGGCACAAAATTAGGCACGGGACTTCCCTCCGAGGCAGCACATTCCGTTCCGCCATCTTTAGGCTCGAGCTGTGCTTGCCCGCTTGCAAAGGCCTCGGCATCATCAGGGTTTCCCGATGCCCTATGTACGAATTTCACGTACACCATAGGCTTTTCGTGAATGGCCGCCTCGGGCTGGGAGACAATCTCCATGTACTGCCTCCATGCTATGCTTCCATTCACCTTTACGAGCTCCCACACATAATTCGTGCAAGTGATCGCCTCGATCATAACTTTCTTCGTTGTTGGCTCCGTGACGAACTCCCTCCGGATGCAACTTCGCAGCTCATGAATATTCATGGTGTGGAGCCCCTTCGCCCGGACCACCTTGTGCTGGCATCTCGATAGGTCCAACCCATCGGGTCCAGCCCGTATGAGACCATCGCCGTAAAACAAAAACAAATCTTGCATGTAGGAAAATACCTACAGTGGACAAACTAATTTATTACCACTTATTCAATATACCGTAATGACTACTACACAAAATTACTAGTACTTCATTTCCACTTACTTAAAATGTTGTAATGACGACTACTAAACTAATTACGACTAATTAATTACCACTAAACTAATTCATTACTAGCCAACTAACTAATTACGACTAATTAATTACCACTAAACTAATTCATTACTAGTTAACTAACTAATTACGACTAATTACTTACCCCTAAACTATGTAATTACGACTAGCTGACTAAAACTGATTAATTACGACTACGGTAATAGCGGCAAAAGCAAATTACCCGCCTCTACGAGAGAAGTAATCAATCATTTCGTAAGTAATCAATCGACCGCCTGGGAGTAATCAATCGACCGCCGAAGTAATCAAGGCCGAGCGACGATAAGTAAGAAAACAGTTAACCTCCCAATAAAATTAATTATGTTACGTTCTCTGAGTTCTCAGCGACGAGCGCAAGAACGAGAATCGAAACGTAATTGAGATGAGCGAAGAGCAAGTGCTAGAGTTCGGTATTTATAGCCGGGCGAAGAAGGAGTCGCGGCATTGGCGTCGGGAATTCCATAAGCATTGGCACCAGAATTTCTGGACGAGGCGACAGATGTGCGGAGGAGGGAGGATGGATGGTGGGAAAGATGGCCACCGTAAGGTTTCTTAATTCTCTGTAGAACAGTCCGGGTGCGTGGCGGGAGAAGGAGGGCTGGAGGGAGGGCCAGAGGAGGGGCACGAGTTGGGAGATATTTTCGCTAACCTAACCTAACTAACTAATTAACCCCACTGTTTTGGCTGGCGCATGTTGGCCAAGCACCAGCGGGCACTAAACTAAATAAACAAACAGTATGCGATTTCATAATTTTTTCCGAACATGACACTTATACGAATTAGCGATAACAATTCCGAACGAATAAAATTATGAAAACTTTACACAAGCAACTACACAGTGTTGAGAGGCTCCACAAAAAAATTCATAATTTTTTGGACTAATTTGCTATATTTTTAAATTCCCTCAAATTTCAACCTAAACCTAACTACCCTAACCCTAACCCTAATCACAACCCTAACCCTAACCCTAATCACTACCGCCTTCTAATCCGCCGTGGCAAGCGTGCAGAAGGCTGAGGTCTTGGCGACGATGGTCATGCTTTCAAGCCTCGGCAAGACAATGCCTTCCCGCCGTGGCGACATGTCGCGCAGGAGGTGGCCTTGGCGTCTTGCAAATACGCCATTTTTGCAAATACACTTCGCCGGTGGTCAAATTTGTAAATACGGTTTGAAAACAGGCCGTGTCAGCCAAAAATTCTAGCGATGATGAGTGGCCGTGCCGTGCGTTCTTCGATCATTGCGTCAAGAATAAATACATGCGGCAGTGGTGTGAACCATCGCCTCCTCGCAGCGTGTACCTTGACGCGCTTTGCTTTCTTTTCTTTTCTTTAATTTTTTTTAATAAAAGTTTGGCGATGCAACGGTGCATACATGTAGGGGATAAAACGGATCGGATATGGACAGATAATGACTCTGTCATATTTGTTTTCATTTTTTTTCGGATACGAATAATATCGAATACGAATATAGAGCGAATATGAATCGAAACGAATACGGTCGCATATATTTTTTTGGAATATGAAAACCTCTTAAATTGTATACTAGAAATTAACAAAAACATATAACTAGTTTATTTGATTTAAACATTAATGAATTGTTCATATTTTCAACAACTACACATAACATTGACACTGGCAAGCTTCATTAACTAGTTCATCACAAACATAACACTTAGAAATTAACAAAAACATATAACTAGTTTATTTGATTTAAACATTAATGAATTGTTCATATTTTCAACAACTACACATAACATTGACACTGGCAAGCTACATTAACTAGTTCATCACAAACATAACACTTAGTTTACCATATTTACTTCATAAGTCACGACTCACAAAGTCGCAAGTCATCACGCATTCACACTTAGTTCATCACATACATAGAACTCAGTTTACACTAACATCGATCAGGCTAGATGATTAATCTATACATAAATGACTGTAACATTCCAAAGTATGTTACCAAAAATAAAATTGATAAATTTATTATTTTATTATATTTTCGAGATTTATTAGAGTTTTATTTGTTAAAAGGAAAAAATAAAATAAAGTCAATTATTTAATTTCCTAGTTTTTAATGTTGGAAATAAAATTTATTGAGTTTTCTATGATTTTATTGGATTTAAGGTGAAAAAGAAAATTGTGATTAATTTCTTGAATTTTCTTGATTTTAAAAGATTTTCCTATTTTAAAAAATTAAAATAATTTATGTGAAAAATAAAACCAACTTTAAGTTGGAATTGATTTTATTAAGTTCAAAATAATTCAAGATTTTTTTTAAATTTTTTCTATAATATTTGAACCCTATTTGCTATTTTCTAAAAGGCTATTTGATTTGTTGTATATTCTGAAATTCGGAAACCAATTAAAATATCAATTTTCTCTTTTGGGCCAAAATTCGGATATCCGACCGTCGTACTATCCGGATAATCCGTATCCGTATCCGCCGGATAACAGGGCTACCGCATTTGTTTTCGGGGGAAAAATCGTATCCGTTTTCAATCCGAGAAAATTCTGTTTTCGTCTGGATCGATCGAAAAATATTCGATCCGTTTTCACCCCTACATGCACGCACGCACGTCCTCGACGATCCTAGCAGGCAGCTACGCCTACTACCGCTAACGGAGTAGAGGAGCATCATTGCCAACGGTGGCGGAGACAGAAGTTTTTTTACAAGGAGGCCATATAGTGATAACTAAATATCAAGATGTGTAAGCATAAATATTTTGCTATTCTACATGAGCAAAATGAGGATTATATAAATTATAGAGTATTTCATCAATTACTAGGAGACCAAGACTCACACAGTTACACTAGTCTCCTCTTAAGTCTTATCTCCGTCCCTGATCAATGCGGCAACCGGCTCAAGTGGCAGAGATCCAAGTACTTACTATCTGCAATCTGTGACGGCGTCTTCTTTGCGAGACGGCAAGGTTTTACTGAGACGGATTGCCAGCAAGTGGTGAAAGCGTCAGGAGGATCGATCCTCCGTCGCACGTATCTTAGCCCAAGCACGGGAGCTTTCCAAGGCGTTGTGGGATTATTATTATTGTTATTTTTTTTGCTGTTATTTTCGCTCCCCGGAGTGCAGATAGGGCCACTCTCGTTGCTGTGCGACGTATGCCTCTCGGCAAGGAGAGTCGGTAGAATATGCTACTAGTATTTTACGAAAACACTGGTTGTATCATTGATATGTAGGGTTAAAGGGCGAAAGAAACTTTCGGTGGCGTATAAAGAATTTTTTGTCCCGGAAGAAAAGGTTGCTCCACGAAACGACGGGCGACTCGATGGCATGCAGCTGTTTTCAAAATTATAAACAGGGTTGTATATTGAGTCGAAAAGGACGGCTGGGCCAAATAATTAAGACCGGCGTTGCATCGATAGAGAAAACAAAAATGTGACAGGTCAGCGAGAGCAGAGGCTGCTATAGAATATGGCCGTATATTAATATAGATAAGAGTATAGACTTGACTATGGCTATGTGAATGTGATTTGATTTCACAGTATTTTTCTGATTGGCTAAACTCGCGACCACATGGCCGCTGGAGACTTGACTAATTAGCAGCGCACAAAGCTTCACTGCTACTATTCCTAAACTTGTGCTCTGATTTCTTAATTAGCAAGTGCTCTACACATACATTGCATATACTAGTACGTGCTGATCTGAAAACGATCGAGCTGGTTGATGATACGTTGTTCTGATTTGACTGGCCATTAATCTGATCAATAACTCCATTAACTAGTAGGAGAGGAGTACGTACTAGTACTACAATGAATGAATGTGATTTTTGGCAAGCAAGTTTGCATCTTTGCAACACGGCGACGATCGACGCAGCAGCGAGCGGTTGGGCTATCAAAGCCTCCGTTCCGTTCACTTCCCTCCCTCTCAACAAGTCGTAAGGAATGTATCGCCGTATGGATCATAAAATTTATTGTATACTCATTCATGTAATTAAATGAAATAACCTAAGATACTACACCATAAGAAACCATACATTTTAGAAAGATAGTATCCTAACACTCTTCATATACTAAGAAACTACACTAAGATACTGCCCATTAAAAGTAGCCTTACGTGTCTCGTAAACCAATCAACTCCGCGATGCATACGCATACGCATGCGTGTACATGTTGCATGCTGATGCTGGAGAAGAGTGTTGTGAGGTGACTGACTGGCTAGCCCAAAGTCTTCAGTTGGGTGTACCCTGTCCACACACGAGTATACTAGCTAGGTGTCTCTCTACCTCTCTTCTCTATCTCTCTCTCTCTCTCTCGCACAAACATTTTGGGCATGTAATTGGTCTAAAAAATAATTGGCATGTAGTGATTTTTACATGCTGAAAAATGAGAAATGCTTCGCGTACGGCCCGTGTTTGTGCCTGACCGTGGTGCCTGACCGTGGCCCCGTTTGCCCCTCTTCCTCCGATTTCGACCGGTCCATGCGCCTCTGCCTCCGACCAGTCTTCTGCGCCTATCGCCTCCTCGACTCGACTAGCCCTTGACTGTCTCTCCTCTCTGGTCGCCCATCGGCCGCCCTTCACCTTCGTCGCCGTCGTCGGCCTTGGTTGCCCGCCCGTGCCGCCTCTGAGCGTCCGCTCGGCCGTCATATGCATCGTATGCGGTACGACGATAAAACCGTTGTGTGTATAGCAGGACTCCTGAAAAAAAAAAAAGGTACCCCTAATGTGTGTGTGCAGCAACAGTGATGATAAATGCAGAGGAGCATCAAAAGAGAAGGACCAAGCGCTGGCTGAAAGGGAAGGATCACAAGTTTTTGGCAAAGAGGAAGCAATGGTTATAACTAAATTAGGTGCTGGTCCAGCTAGTGGTTGGGCCTGCCTGCCCTAATTTTAATTTAATTTAATTCGCTGCCATTTCCTGCTCATGGTTGCAGTTAAAATAATTGGCTAAGTGATTTTGTAATACTATTCTTCATCTACATGCATTATCCTCACCTTCTGTTCAAACCCATCTCAGGAGGTATGTATCATGCACGGTCAAAGTTCCATTGGAGAACACAAGAATCATTAAAAAAGGCAAAATAAAGTAGAACAAGAGGAAGGAAAAAAAGGGGAGGAAAAGGAATCGCTGAGAGCCACTGTAAAAAGAAAAAAGATAAAAAAAGAATCTATCCGGGTGACGACAGTGAAGAAAACCCTCAATTGTGAGGTGGCTACGTACACGCCAAAGAGAGAGGAGACTTTTTCATAAGCTCGTGACCTTGACTGTTTATATAGAAACATTAGTGTGGTACGGAGCATTAGGATCTGTTCTCTGCTCTTTATTTTTTAGCTCTCAGCTTCTGCTCCTCCAATAATCCACTTATGTGAAAAATTTAGAGTTGTCTGAGTGAGACGTCTGATAGAAGGTTGGCTCCTAAAATCCTGAAAAATAGGTTTGGAGTAAAAAAAGAGCACGTTACATCTGGTTTTAACGCTAAGTCTATTTGTCTCTTCTTTTAATTTGTACACAAATTTTTGAAATTTATTTACAAATTTCTCGAGACCGACCGATATTTTATTTGAATGTGATACCATACGAATGTGATGAGACGAATGCATATCATATCTATAATAAAAGCAGATTAATTAGATCTAGTGCTTTCTTGGTCTATGCATATGGTAGACTGCGGACAAATATAGCGGAGCAAAGAGAGTAATTCAACAAAGTCCGAAGCACCCGGGTTAATTAGTAGTTGAACAAAGTCTTAACTAATTGTTCATAGGATAAATAAGTGCTACCAATAACATCGGAGTCCGATGAGGCAATCATGCAGATTCTGCTATTGCCCTTGCAAGGTGAGAGAGAGGAGCGAGAGGGCGGGGCGCGTCTGTAAGATCGAGAACGCCGACTAGAGGGGCCACTACTACAGAAAAGGTCACCGCAGACAGTTCTAAACCGTCACCACAGACGGTTTCTGAACCATCTGGATTTATGTGTTTGTGATAACAGGCGGTCATCACAGACGATTTTTTAACCGTCTGTGAAAAAAGCTATCATAGACGGTTCTGAACAAGAACCGTCTATGATAGTAATTATCACAGATGGTTCTTATTCGAAACCGTATGTGATAGTTTTTTCTATTGTAAAAAAAAAGATTTTGAGCCAAACCAATCAATTGCTGAACAGTAGTTTCTATATGCAACCTCTAGCAAGACAACTAAAATTCAATTAAAATTCTGATGGTAAATACATTATGGTAAAGGAAAATCAAAAGGTTTCACAATGTCCCCTCCGAATGAGAAAAAAAAGAATAAAGTTACAAAGTTAAACTAGCTAGAAACCATCTGCGCCTCCAAGCTCATGAATAACTTATTGGCTTCTTTGGATTGGTCTTGTGAGCTTCTCTCTGTACCTCACCAGCATATCACAAGCTGTTCTTGCATGTCGTCCGAGTTCGACTCAAGCTCATCAGCAAGGAAGGAGAGACGTCTGAAAACTTCCAGTGGCGCTCCGACCTTAGGTAACACAAAATTAAGATCATTTTTTTTACAACAAACAACAAACAAGTTGTATATGTTTTGGGGATGTACACGTACCTTCCAGCAGTTTACCTCCTGCGGCAGACAAGGAGCTCCTCCGCATCCCTCGTCGTCGTCAGCGACTGTGTCTCCTCACCAAACCGCGACGGGGTATCGAGGGTGGTCACCGGAGCTCGGCGCGGGGAGGGGAGAGAGAGAGACTGATGGAAGGCAAGACTGGGGTGGCTATAATATATAAGGACAATGCTAAAACTTTTTGCCTCCCGCGCACGCGTTCAAAATTTTCGCCCTCCCACGCTGCGAATCACATACGGTTTCATACAAAAACCGTCTGTGATGACCGTAATACTTCACAGAGTAAGGAAAATTCCCGCGCTGCGAAGGCTTGGAATTTAGCCATGGTAAAATCACAGAGTAAGAAAAATTCCCAAGTCACGAACGGTTTTTAATACAAACCGTCTGTGATGAGATACTTATCACAGACAGTTCATATTAAGAACCGTCTATGAAGTATCACAGACGGTTGGTGATACGAATCGTCTGTGATAAGGCAACATATCATAATACTTCATAGACAGTTCTTAATACGAACCGTTTGTGATATTAGCTCATCACAGATAGTTCTTAGCGTATCTAGTAATAGAGACGGTCGCGCTGGTAAAATCGTCTGTGATTACCATTAACACTGGTGGTTTTAGAAAACCGTTTGTGATGAAGCATCCAGTATTAGCCTTTTTTGTAATAGTGGGGGTGAATAGGCGGTTTTATCAACTTTTGACTAAAAACCGAGTTTTATGCGGATTTGTAAATCAATTCAATTTTGCTCAATTAAAACCTAAAACAACTAGTCTCGACTAAGTGCACCAACAAACAAAGACTATTGATAATATGACAATCATATAAAGAAGTGAAAGCAATTTAATTCTAAGAATGTAAATTGCATAAAGTAAAACACAAGAGAACAAACCACAATGACACAATGATGTTTTATCATGGTGTTCGAAGACTTGCCAGTCTCCCCTAATCCACGTTGAGGTAAGCCCAACCACGTTGGACAGCTCTACAAATTGAGCCAACACCTCCGAGATAAGTCCAACCAAATTGGACCGGTTCACAACTCGAACCAACACATCGATCTACTCGGGGTTGCTCTTCCTCCACTATGGAGATAGCGAGCATCAAACCACTCATAAACGCCTGGGTCTTTTCATAACCTTCTTTGAGAAGATCACCGACGCAACTCCACCAGACCGTTTAGGTGTCGGCAAACACCAAGAGTAACAAGGCGCTCACTTGAACAAATCAAGTGTCTAAGCTCAAGTAGATACACAATCTACTACCTAATGCAACACATGAACTAGGGCTTTACTCTCTAAGCTCACTAAGCGCAACACATGCATAAAAGAGATAATAGAGCTTGCTCTTTGTTCAAGGGAATGGGAATAGCACCAACAATCTTGTCTCCAACTGGCCACAAAGGATATTTATACCCACACAAGAAAAACTAGCCGTTGGAACAAACTGTAACATTCTGATTTTCTAAATCCTTTTTAAATGTGTAAAATAAATTAAAACTATTTTATTTTAATGAGAGTTCAAAGTTTGGTTCTGTTGGAAGGGTTGGAGTTGTTTATACTCCCTTGCTGGTAAGCTCAGCAATCCTCCTTTAACCTATCTCCTTTGGATATGTAGGTTTAGACCCTCTCTGTGGTCTAGACCTCCCCAGTGGTTCATGAGGTTAGACCTCCCTTGAGACTTGGACCTTTTCTCACCTGGACATACCCTTATGTCCAGGCCTTTTTCCTTTGAGTTTGGTCACTTGGACCTCTTTGTTGGTTCGAATCTCTTTGGAATCAGACCTCTTTTCTGTTCAGACTTCTCTTAAGTCAGGACCCCTGGTTGCCTGGGCACTTCCCAATGCCCAGATCTCTTTTCATTCGGACCTCCATGTATTCCAGTGGACCTCTTATGTGCCTTCGATTCTCCTGAGTTCATTTGAACCCCCTTGGCATTTCTTCTTGGCCGAAAGGACCTCCCTAGGGTTGCTTTGATCCTTACGAACTCCTGTTGGACCACCTGTCGTGGATTTCTTCCCTAGGACCTCTCTTTCTTGGAACCCTCAGCATGGACCTCTCTTTCATTTGGATCTGGCGGTTCTAACCTCTTCCCATCTCCAATCCGAAGGTCTAGACCTCCTCGTGCGTTATGTCCCTCTATGGACTCCCCTTTGTTTTGAACCTAACCGTTGGACCTCTCCTCACTTCCGATCTAAAGGTCCAGACCTCCCCTGCACGTTTGATCTTGGCTGTTGGACCTCCCTCTTGGAGATCCAACCGCCCGGACCTCAACTTGCCTTTAATCTCAACCGCAGGACCTTGTTGTAATTCTTTGGACCTCTTGTCCAGACCTCCTCCGCATGTCTGGACCTCCTCAACCTTCAGACCTCCTTGAGCCGCGGGACCTCCTTTGATGAAGTCCTGGTTGTCCGAACCTCAGTCACGTGGACCTCCTCCATGTGTATTTGGACCTCCCCATGTTCGGACCTCCTTTGTGTATATCAGGACCTCTTAGCCTTCGGACCTCCTCGAGGACCTCCTCTGCGGGGCAAGACCTCCCCTCTTGACCCGACTGTTTCTAAGTTGACTGGCCCCACTTGCCAAATTTAGTCATTCTCATTTCCTCCGCCACGTAAATATCTTGGGCATTTAATGCATGTCTTGTCACATTAAATGCATACATATACGTGGTGTTTTACTTTGAATTTGGTCACTTAGCCGTACCCTGACATCCTTCTTTGTTCCTTCCCATAACAACATACGTTGTCCTTTCTCGTACCTTTTAATCAGGGTGGTAGTGACACCTGCTCTGCCACTTACCTACCTTTGACCTATTTTTATACTCATCCTTGACACGTATATTTCTAGTTTTCTTCACCACCTTAACTACAATTAGACCAAGAAATTCTACCACATCACCTTTCTCCACACTCTGTTATCTTGGCTCTCGTTCAGTGGCTCCCAGGGAAGACCTTGTCGCCCATGACCTCCCCTCCATCCATTGGTTCCTTCTTGTCCCTGGTAAGTCCCTGGGCGATCTCCTCCGCTCTTGTGTTTGCCACTGCACTGAGCTGGTCGTGTCCATCTTAGGACCTCCCCTGGTGGACTTCTTTTCGGGTTTCTATGGCCTTTGTGTGAGGACCTTCTCTCTGGACTTTACGCAAGAGCCATTTCTCAGGACTTCCCTGTTGTATTACTTAAATCACTCCTTTGGGGTCTTTTGCTAAAGACCACCTCCTCCTGGTAAGTTTGGACCTCTTCCAAAAGAACCATTCTAAAAATATAGACCTCTCCTGTTGATTAAGTTTTGGACTCCCTCTGGGATTCTTTTGGTTTTCTTGTTGATCTCAGTTGGATCTTTATTTGAGTATTCTTTGAATTTGCTCTTTTACATGTGTAGACTGCGAAGACTCCAGGGAGTCTGAGTGTTCTGAAGTGGAAGAATCTCAGGATAGTGAGCAAGGCAAGTTACACTCTTGATCATATTGCACCCAATAATTCAATCTATTTATGTTCAGTTTCAAAGTTTAATGCATGCCTATTTCTACCAAGTTATTTCAATACCTGTTTTAAATTCATAGTTATGCCTACTTCCTTTGTAAGGCCACCGTTGACTTTGGACTGAACTTATTGTCACCTTTAGATCAAACTTGGGATCATGCAGTAGTGTGATCCAAGACCATTTGAAAAACTTGTGCTTAGTTAAGCTTAGACCAAAAGTATTGATTTGGGGAAATCTTTACCAACATGACCAAATATTGCTTAAAATGTTTTGACCATGACATTGGGTTGTCATGGGAATGTGAAAGTGTTGCTGGGGAAGCAAAGAAAATGAAATTGGATTTAGACTGGGGCGAATTGGTTAGCTTGGCTGGTGCAATGTTTGTGCACCGGACTCTATCACTGCTAAGGTGGAGGTCCAGGGGTTTGTGGAAGTCGCCCTAGTCATTTGAGGACCGGTCTTGAGTGACCGAGTGCCATGCCTATAATGGGCTATGCCACAATCGTGCAATCACATGTCTCGAGAATGGGCGTGGGACTGGTGAGTAATTTGCAAAACTTCACCATATCTTCGCTCCATGGGAGGTGTGGGAGGTCTTGTAGGGCTAATGGTCTTTTATGACCCTCGTTTCCCCCTTCGGTGCAAGAGGGGCTTTCATGGGATTGCGATCCATAGGAAAGTGAAACCTTAGCAAGGAAAGGCGTGGTGGGGCAATGCATTGTAAAGGCCTTGTCATGAGCTCTAGACCTCTTACCTTTGGTAGTGAGAGGTGGCATTGACGGATGCCGGATAAACTAGAGAAATCATGTCATGTGGGTAAAGTGTACGACCTCTGCAGAGTTAAATCTATTCGAATAGCCGTGTCCACGGTCATGGACGTGCTGGCAAAGGCTACTCAGAGTTAGATGTTGATTTTGGGGTTTTCCATAAATGTTTTCAAATCTGTTTTGGGAATTCTATCCCATGGGTTTGGGCAGGGAACCTAGTGTTAGGAGGGTATCCTTCACCAACTTGTCGATGAATGTTATCCAACTGAAAAATTGTTTTGCTAAAATGAATTTTAGTTATTAAAGACCTGCTGTGGAACTTAGTAATGGTAATTGAAAGAAAATTGGCTTTGTGCAAATTAACCATATTATGCCATCCTTTGATTATCCATATATGCATGTCATTTTGCTAACCCACGGGTGTAACTTGCGAGCACGGTTGTGTGCTCACTCTTGCTCATTGCAATCTTTGCCAGGAGAGGACCTTGGCAGTGAAGAAGACCCAAGCGAATAGGTTGTGCCTTCCAGTCAGTTGCCTGTGGCGTGCTGATGGACCTCTGATCTTTTGTTCTTTTTGCTCTTTTGTATATATGTGCTTGGCCCAATGCCACCTTGTAAACAACTCTGTAGATATTTTGCTTTAATAAAGATGCGTTTTGGATGTCACCACCATTGTGTTATTACTGTGAAGAGCTAGCCATGATCCTTGGGACTAGCTCGGGATTCACAGGGAACCTTAGAGCAAACTTGGACCTCCATGTCCACACGATGGAATGAACGCGTGAGGTTCTGAGGTGGTCTCGGACCTCCACGACCTCCTCTAGAGGGTCGCGGGTGGTCTTGGGGTGCCTTCAGACCTCCTCGTTTTTCTCTGACTGTGGCCGTGACAGGTCCGTGGGTGCTCCCTGGCTCTAAGACCCTCTCGGGTCATGTTCTCCTGGACCTCCAGAGGTCTCGCTGACCTCCGGGAGGTCTTGGTGGATCTGTCTGAGAGGTCCTTTGTGGACCTCCTGGGAGGTCCTGATGGACTTTCCAGAGGTCTTGGAGGACCTCTCGGGTGCCCTAGAGTTGGGTCGTCACACAAACTTCCTGAAAAAAAAATCAGAATTTACGGTAGTACTGCCCTTGAAACCCGGTACTACCGATTTTCCGCTCATCGGTCGAAACAGTAGCATTTAATGCTCTGAACTAGCCATTACTCATAAAGTTGAGGTACTACCGCCAACTAGAAATGGTACTATCGCAGCGCAGTAGTACCGCTCGGCTAGAACGGAACTACCGTTTTACAGAGCTCAAGAATTCTCAGAAAACCAATGTACCGATTTTCAAGGGAGATCAAAACTCCCAAAAACACTCTATGTAATTTTCGTACCACCATCTATATTTTGGTATTATTGACCTACGGTAGTATCGCAGTTCAAATGCGGTCGTACCGATTATCAAAGAAGATCAAAACACTAAAAAACATGTTATCTGAAAAATATGTACCGACAACTAGAGTTCGGTACTACTGACATGCAGTAGTACCGCTTATCACTTGCGGTCATACCGATTTTCAAAACAGATTACACATCTTGCTTCAGCTCACTTCACAAAACGCATTTGCTAATTGATGCGCGATGCAAACAATGGTTAAAGGCAAGATTCTCAATAAGTTGCAAAACACATTTGCCGACTTTGAGATTCAACGCAACAAGGAATATGGTACATTGACTTAAACCATTTGCAAAACACATTCGCAAACTAAAGTCACATGTTACAGGGATTATACATGAGTCGCGACCGTTTGCAAAACACATTCGCAAATATCGGCAACATGCTAACGAGAGCTAGAGCAAGCATTAAGAACTATCAATACGTGACTAACTCAAGCTACTAGTTAAGACTCCTCTTAATAGTATGACAACCTATACTAGCAATCTGGTCTTCCAACCAAACACCAAGATTGGTAAAAGACTAGGAACACATCCTTAGCCTAGCTAGTCATACTTTTGCTTTGCACATTCACCTAAAGCTTGGTGACACGCATCTTTACTTCAAGTCCAGATCCTTGACTTGATATGCATCAACCCATGATGCATCATTCACTTGACTTTCATCAACAAATGATGGTTTTCTTTACTCTAAGTTGTTGACTTGGATATACATGAACCCATGATGCATTCTTCACGAGCATTCCATCAACACATGATGGATCTTCTCTTGACTTGATGATCAACTCATGATCATCCTTTCTTTGAGATCTTGATATGCATCAACACATGATGCATCATCTTCTTGAAATTTGACTTGATGACATTCAACTCATGATGTCATCCGAAGTCACCATCATCATGGAACATAACCTATTTACCCAACTTATAAAAAATGTTAGTCTCATAACGTGATTGTCATTAATTACCACAACATACCATTAACTCACAATGGTGGGTCAAGATACTCCAATCTTTCCCTCTTTGGTAATTGATGGCAACCATCATAATTACAAATAATTGAATATAAAGACATATGAGTATATATGAACTACACGAGTTTTATAAACTCAATGGATATGTTTCAAAGTAGAAATCCTTAATATAAGTGGATAAAGGAATATAGATCAACACCAATAAAACTACAAAACATAGAGTGAACTTCCGAAATGTGTGCATACACGAATGTGTAATAAAAACATATACACATATTCAAGTTAGATTTTTATTGGAGTTCAATCTATATTTTGGATTCGATAAATATAACAAAATATATGAATATGATGTCGAATGCATACCTTTTTATTTTTACTTTTTCATCCAATTAAGACTAAACAATAAGTATAACAATCAAAGTATTAGTCTCATAAATAGATTTGTCATTAATAACCAAAACACTCCATTAACTCATAAATAGTGGGTTTAGATTCTTCAGCGTCTTCTCGGGAAATGAGGGTGAGGGGGTGAACTTTTTGAACTCAATGTAATTTGATTCCAAAAATCAATGCAACTCTGAACTGGATTTATACATTTCTAAACTTTTTACAATATCAAAACATTGACGACTTAAACACATCTCTGAACATTGAACACACTATTCGAGCATTGACAACTCTGAACCATCCTCCTATTCCGGTTCTGTGTTCGGAATGGAATAAACCCGGTGTACTCTTCCGAACTTTTTATTATTTGTGCAGATTAAATATATATTACTAGTGGTTGAAAAATATTTCGATACTTAAGCCCGTAATATCTACCATATAAGGGTCTCTGAGTGCACATACGTGCAACTACTGTGTACATTTGTGTGTTACTAGAAAAGATTGACATTTACAGTTGCTTTTTTGACCCAGTAGGCTCAAGTTACAAGAATTCATTTTTTTCTATGCTTTTAACCCACCCGTCTCTATCCAAATCCCTTCACGGTCACGGGTCTTCACTTCCACTGTTCCATCTGTGTCCTTCTTCTCTCCTCCTATTCACCATTTTTTTCTCCTGCAACCTCCGCTAAACGGAGGAGGGAGGAGGCGTGGCGAGGACCGCTACCACGGTCGCTGTCAACGTAGCCGATCTCACTATCCTCTCCGCCCGAGCCAACGCCTCGGCCGCCTCGTCGTCATCCAGATCAAGCAGTCGCCGAGCTCCTGTGTCTAAGCGCTCGCCGCCGTTCAAGTGCGCCTAAGGGTGCAATTTCTTCAAAAAAATCAGTGCAACTCTGAACTCTGAACACCTTCGTCCAGCGATTTCTTATCAAGAAGGTCGACCTGCTGCAATATACGAACAAAAATTAGTATGTATGCTGCACTGGAGATACAAACAAAAATCAGTAAGTCGGATCGGGGTCACACAATGCAGACTGTACAGAAAACTTTGCAAAATGCAAGAAGTAGCACAATCTACAGCTTCATTGGTTCACGGAAAAGATAGCAAGTAACACAACATACATGTTCATCTGGGGCAAAAAAAAACACCAAGCTATATCTCACAGTTCAGATCTCTATTCCCATGTTTGGAACCAACAAGATGCATCTAATCACACATTCGTTAACTGGATCACAATTTTACCGAAAAAACATGTCTAGGCACCAAATAAAAACAGATCTAGGCACACAAAAAATGGCGCTCGACCGGCCGGCAAGTCACCGCCGGGTGTGAACGAAGACAAGAATTGGACTAGAACGATGGGGTAAGGCGATTTTGTTCAGTGACAATTGGTAGGTAAATTCTCTGACTCTGGCCATTTTGGTAAGTGGGAGGCCAGCTTCGTGCGGGGAGCAACTCCTCGCTGGACTCCGGCTGCCCCCATTGAGAATTCAGGAGCTGAAGTTCTACCAAATACACCCTTCTAGTAGGATTAACTATCGAGCTTAACAAGTTATTATCAAGCTTCATTCGATATTGATATAGTTCGACTTAAAAATTATTTTATTTATTGTTTAAATGGTTATTTTACAAATGAGCTGCTATCGAGCCCAGCCTCATTAACATTTTTTTATTCCCAAATTGACTCATTTCAATTTTAACTAATTAACTACCGTAATCAAATAAATTTTGATTGGAGCACGTAGCCATTTTTTTGAGTATGAGCCAAATTTAATAAGCCACGACTTGGTATTGGCTACTGGATAGAAAAAGGAGTGGTGCCAACGGAGGGTTAAAGTCAACCGGGAAAAGCGATGGCTCCCGGCCTTGGCACGAAGGCCAGTAGTGCGTGTGCATGGGAAGACTGATGAAACATTCACTAGTCTACAGGCAGAATGAGGCTACAATATTCAACAGAATCACCAAAATTCCAGCACCCTGGGGCGTTGTGGACCGCCATTAGCATTCTTCCAGTGCCAGTGGTCCGTATAAACGCTACCGTTACACATTGGAAAACAGCACGACAATACGTAAGGTTCAGCAATTTGGAGAGCAACCTCTGCTAGGGTTTTTCCACCCTCGTTCTAACAGTGACAACTGTCTTCTACTGCGATAATAGCAGTTGATCTATAAGTACGATGTATTCAACTTTATTTCATCAGCTGTCTCCATGGATTCACAAAATCTGAGACGATGTGTTATTCAGGACCACGGGCTAGGTTTCATTCAATTCTTCGCCTACGACTTCAACCAAAGCTTCGAAACAAGTCTTCGTCCATGGGAACGTCTGGCAGGTAGGTTCAAATCTTCCCAATGTGGATCATCAACCTTGGAGAAATATTTTTCAACTACCCCATCGTGCACCTGTTCCAAACTTGGAGGCATCCATTGCAATTAACAGAAACATCAACATAATCAGAGGGTGTGCCAAATGAAAATAAGGTGATTTTCAGAGAACCATTGTAAATATGAAATAATATGACCTTTGGATTTCGATATTTATCTAATAATATTGCCCTGCATCCCTGCAACAGGAATTGGATTTTCGATATATTGGCCTCGAATAAACAAGACCACTGTTGAAGATGTTGATATTACCTCAAAGAAGTCTCTACTCAAGTCACCACGCATCACATGGCAAACAATTCTATATTCTCAACGTAAGCATTCACCAACAGTTTGTAGTCTCCCTTCTCTTATCTGAAATCACAATAATAGAAAAAAAAAGGAGCCAATATAGAAATGAGACATGCATGGCCGATACCTCACTTAGTTTGGGCTCTGCATAACATGACAGCAAACTTGCTTCATAAATTGATGAAAACCAATCAAGTTCCTCCTAACTAAACGAATTCTAATGTAAAAACTGAGACTTTTGGTCCCGGGTGTTTGTTGTAAATCCAATTACTTTTCCATGTGACAAAGCTAAATCCTTTTAATATGTGGTGATACTGATAGCTGGGGGTTTGACATCTTGAATCTGCCCATGGTGAGGTTGGAACTTCCACCTTGTACTGGTCCAAGAAAGACCACAAGATCTTATGCTCAGGGAGGTCAAATATCATACATAAATAGGCTAGAAGACTGAATATTGTCATCTTGCTATCCTGGATGTAGACACTGTGTGACCCCTAAAAATATTTAATTCAACTCCTACCGACTCAAACATTAATATCCGAGATCCCGAGGTTAAGGAAGTTCCTGTGGATGGGAATATCCAAACAGTCCATCCAGAGATGATGTGAGAAATTGGCACCAGCTGATGGCTGCTGTCAATCAATTGGCAATGTCAGGCAAAAGTGCAGGAGTTTTAATAGGAAGGAATACAAGAGGAGACAAGGAAGCGGAGAGGGGATAGCCGAGAAGGGAGGTGGAAAGAGGGGGTAAGGTTGGGCCCAGTTATGGGTATGTTGGCCCCACTAGAATTCTCCAATGTCAAACCAGGATATATAAAAATTTCACACACCACCATAACGCCGAGAATAAAATTCAGTGGAAATTGCAGTATACAAAAAAGTGAACCATCTAGTTTGTAAGTGTTTGAAAGATACCGATCTGAGAGAGATTTTCAGACTAGTCGGAGAAGCCTTCCTCAACGATTGAATTGCAGCAGTAACCCATCCATCATTCACATTTGGAGCTTCTCGTTCCTGACATGATAGTTATCAAATTTAACAGGACAAAACGGGGAAACCCATAGAAAGGCACAATTAACTCTAGGAAAACTCACAAGAGCGGATATGATTTCTTCGACTGTTCTTTTGGAAAAGCATTTGTTGATGATTTCCAGCCTTGGAGCATGAAAAGAATGGAAGTAACAAAATAGGAATTAGGCCATAACTTGATCAGAGCATCAAATGGACGACACAACTCATAGCAAAACAAAAAATAAAAAAAGTTTCCCGAGAAATCAAAATAAATCCTTACAATATACGGCCTTACTTACAGGCAACATGGACTTCGGCTAGTATCAAAGATGGGCCTTAAGGACCAGATTAAGAAGCAATAGAAAAAGCATGTTACAATGATCAATTCAGGTTCTCATGCATTGTTATCTTACATCAATTGGAACAACAGATTCTTAAGGATTATGGACAGGTAAATACGAAAAGTTACAAGAAGAAAATAAAGCTAACAAACTGGTGAAGTATAGCCATCTTTTCAGTCTGTTGACAAGGAAAAAATTGACATGCAAATGACGAGCAGAGCATTGAAAGTAGAAAACTAACATGTTGGGGGCACAAAGAGACAGAGAAGATCTTCCTAGAACAAGCCGTATAGCTGATAGAATTAGAAACTCTGATTTTGTAGCTAACTTAAAATTGTGGATTAATTAGCCTGACTAGCTGGTTGTAACAAAATAAAACATAGTTTTCTACGAGAATTGTCACATGACACGATTCATGATATGAAGCTGCAACAACCACATGTTAGCATCAAAATGTCCAGGATATCTCATGTTTACAAGGGACAGACAGAGCTGAGCTAGAATAAGTTTTCTTTTCATTATTAAGATAGACTCCACATGCACGAATAGATAATGTCAATATAATTGCAGAGGAGAGGGCATTCAGCTGCCTTGGCCTATTCAAAATCAATGTCCGTGTAGAGCCATTTGCTTCCACCAATACCTGGCAAATAGAGGGTGGGGGAAAAGGATGGTTACTTTCTGGTAGAACCAACCATCAAAGGTACTTAGAGGGTTAAATTGAGTGCAAGGCAGCATGCGAAAAAGATACACATCATAAAAGGCAATATATAGTTGATAACATGGTACATTATTATAATAAACAACTGCAGGACCGGTATGGCAAGGGGGGGGGGGGGTTGAATGGTGCCTTCAAATTTCCCCCCATCTTCACTCCAATAGCTATGAAAAGCTACGAAGAGCAAAAATCAAAAAATCAAAGTGCTACAGTGATTCCAGATCGTGAACAGTAAAAACCAGCACTGTTCCAAATACGAAGATTCATGTAACTTTTGATTCGTAGATCCAAAAGACTTGAAACTTGAACCAAGGCTAGATCATGATCTTAGAAACCTATCCCAACAGAAAAATATGAAAGAACTTAAGAGAATTAGGATATTTTGGTTCGTGAAGCTCTGTTGCATCAAAATCGGGTCAAAACCAAAAATTGAGCTAACTCTCAAACAAAAGCTCCAAATGATTTGAAATTTGGTATGCACCCTCTCTAGGATGTCAGGAACCTATTCCACTCAACGATCAAGAAAATTGTTGCCAAAGTTATGACATTTTCCTGTTTGAGGGAAAGTTGCACAAAAACAGGGCAAAAACCGAAGATTGTGAATATAACTTGCTTATGGATGGATGATGGCCAAGATGGCTCTAGATATGTTAACACATATCACAGCAAGCAAAAACACCAAAGAAATCGAGTAAAAAACAGTTGAATCAAGAAATCACTCGGAGAGGCCAAAGCGAGCAAAAACCGAGTTTCTTCATGAATTTTGCCATGAAAGTGCCTAGATGGTTGGAAATTGATTCTTTTGTGCAAAGTCATACTAAAATTGGAGTTTTAATGTTTTACTATGATTCTGCTCAATTGGTCATTTTTTGAGAAATTATCAATGTGTTTATCAAGGGGAAGATTGAAGGACTATATGAAAAGGTCCTGGATAATGTTGTAATGAACCATTGCAATTTGTGAAGGTCGAAAAATTGATTTGCAAATTTATCGTAGTTTACAGGTTGCTTGAGATATGTTACTGCTAACGTAGGTCAAGTTGTGAAGAACTTGTGACCAGAAACGATTTCTTTGTCTTTGGATGTGCAGGGTCGCCTGGAGTCAACCACAGTCAATGGCAAGGATCGAGGCTAAGCTCATGGAGGAGCTGAGGCCCAGAACGATCGAGGATGCTAGGTAAGGTGGTGATCTCAAGCATGGCACGAGAAAGGCGGGAAATGTTGAAGGGAAGTTCGAATGGCGGGATGGCACCCTGCACATCCAAAGACAAAGAAATCGTTTTCGGGCACAAGTTCTTCACAACTTGACCTACGTTAGCAGTAACATGTCTCAAGCAACCTGTAAACTCCAATAAATTTGCAAATCAATTTTTCGACCTTCACAAATTACATTGGTTCATCACAACATTATCCAAGACCCTCTCACATGGTCCTTCAACAACACATCATAGTTGTTTGAAACAATCATTAAAAAGTCTTACAAACCAATTGCGCATTCTAGAACCAGTCAAGGCTGGTAAAAATGGGTACTAAAACAGAACCAAACCCACTCAACGATGCCACAAATGGTCAGGCATTGATCACATAGGGAGGGGTTTGAACTTTGAACTCTTCGTTACGACCAAGGGTAATGCTACAGTGCGTGCGTCCGGTGGAACGGACGCTACATCACTCTCTTTCCCCCACGGGGCGCTCTCACAACCACACACATTCATCCTCACGCTTTACCACTCGTTCTTATCCTCGCTTCTCCCGTTCCTTTCTCCCCTTTCATCTCTCACACGCCCGCCCACCCTTGTCGCTCCCTTGCGATCGCCTCTGACAGGTTGCTCCTTGCTTGCCCGTCTCCCCTGCCGGCCGCCTTCTCCCACCTCTACACCACAGAGTGCTTGCTCTGCGTGCTCCTCCTTGCCCTGTCGCCTCCTCGCCTTATTTGTCGCCGTTTCTCCTCTTCCGCCTCCTACCGCCCCCAACACGGATTCGCCTTCCTCGGATCGCGCCGACCCATAGTGGAGTGTTCCCTACTCACATTTGCTCCTCTACCTCACCGCGCTTGACATCATCCTTCCGGTCGTCGCGTGGATCGCGGCGCCTTCTTGTAAGGATGAGCAACCACGACGCCTCTGCGCGCAAGGATGAGTAACCAGGTGATGGCCAGCTCTGTGTTGTTGATTTTTGTTGATGTTGCGCCCCTTTAAAAAAATGTTGCAACCGTGCAAAACAAATGTTGCACATGAGGGGGGGGGCGGAATGTTGCATATGATTTTTCTGAGATGTTGCATCTTTTTTTGATATGTTGGATGTTGGTGTGTGTTTGATTCAGATAATTTTGTGTTGTTTTCATTATGAGGATGATCATGAGATTTTGAGACAATGTTGCATATGAATATTTGATATGTTGCAACAAGCGAAAAAAAAAATGTTGTACTACTCTTTCCTATATGTTACAATGGACCGTACAGGGGGAGGCTTCCCACCATACGTCCGAGCCTTAGTTTCTCCCTACGACCAAACATTCCTTGCATACCGTTATACAGAGGGACCAGTCAAGACAAATAATCTCTAACCTAATTGAATTTTCGAGCTAAAATATGGGCCATGGAACAGTCAAAATTAGTGCCACAATAGAATATGGACAAGTAATAATAGTCATCCCTACACGATTTGTAAATTGTATGAGGAAACACACACTAATTTCTGGAGTAATTTATTAGAAACGTACTGAGCATTAGACAACGATAAAAAGGGGAAACCCAAACCTATCGGAATCGATCAAACTGCTGCGGCTACAAACGAGTCAGCATAGTAGTCGTAAGACAGTGAAAGCACCAAGCATCCTTTAGCCTAATCTACCATTTTAACTTAATTTAAAGCTAACCAAACCAATCGGGACCGAACTAGAGCGAGAGGGAGCGCGAACTGCTAGGACGAAGCAACCCAATCGAACGCAACCGAATGATAGACTGGGGGACTCGGAGGGAGGGAAGGGGGGATGAGGAGGAAGCGGCGGACCTGATCGGAGTCGCCGTTGACCGCGGCCACAGGAGGCAGCGAGGCCATCTCGAGTCGTCGGCCGGAGAAACGAAGCACCTCGACTCCTTGGAATTTGGATGGAAGCGACGAGGAGCAAAGCCTGACAAGGAAGGGAGGAGAAATTGCGGGGAAATGAATCGATCGATCGATCGAGAGGCTGGACAGGACACCGGGGAACGGCCGCCCACGGCCCACCCACCAGTCAGAGATAAGTTAAAGGTTGGCCCACCAGTCAGAGATACTGGAGTTCCTTTGTTTTATTTTTGGAAACCGCTACTGTTCAGACGTCGGACGCATCGAACATCTCGCTCACCCCCGAGCCGCTTATTTTTCTGATCTTACTTTGCTTTGTGCTTCCTCTGTTTCTAACTATTTTCTCCTTTCTTCCCCTAATTTCTCTACTGGGTCTCTCTCCCTCTCCTCTCTCTCTCTCTTCCTTCCTTCTTCATCTCTAGAGATCCCTCCACGGCTACTCTCTTCTTTTCCTCTGGCCGTCCAAATCTGGTCGAGTGCCGTTCTTGTGCCCATGCCAGCGCCTTGGTATCATTGCCAGTCATTCTGAGTTCTTGACCATGCACCGCTACCCACGCTCGGCCTCCCGTAGTCGTGCTGCTACCGGGCAGTTGCACCAGCTCGATGAAGCCCGTGCCACCTCAGCGCATTCCACCGTCGGGCTGCCGCTCCTTTCTTCCCCCAATTTCTCCACCAGGTCTCTCTCCTCTTCTAACCCCTCTCCCTTTCTCTTCCTTCCTTCTTCCTCTCCAGAGATCTCTCGGGCCGACTGCTCTCCTCTTTTCCCTCCGGCCATCCAGATTCGACTGAGCCGCCGCCTCTCCACCATCGGGTTGTTGCTTGTGGCGACCCAACCCTAGGGCACCCGAGAGGACCTCCCAGGACAAAACCTAGGACGTCCCTTAGGACCTCCCAGGAGGTCGGGTGGCACCTCCCGAGGCTCGGGTAGGATCTGCCCCCGGTAGTACCCATCGAGACCCTATCAGGACCTCTCGGATTACCATCGAGGAAGTGGGAGTCACGGGAGATCCCCATCGCCACGGCCAACACAGAGAGGTCGCAGGACTGACACAGGAGGTCGTGAGGCTTGGGGATCACTCTGTGATTCCAGCGTGAACCGAGCTAGTCCCAAGGATCTTAAACTAGCTCTTCACAAACAAACAAGAATGGTAACATCCACGTCAAAGACTTTATTTACAACATAACCAAGGAGTTGTTTACAAAAGGTGGCCTTGGGCCACAAACAAGCTTACAAAAGTGCAAAACAGAGGTCCATCCACTATACCACGAGCAAAATGGTGGAGGGCACAACCTACTCGTCTGGTCCTCCTCTTCTCATTGTTGTCTTCTCCTCGATAAGATTTTGCATTGAGCAAGAGTGAGCACTACCCTTGTGCTGCGCAAGTCACACCCGTGGGTTAAAAGAAATAGCGTGCATACATGGATATACAACGAGAGGGCATAATATGGTTGCTTTGCATAAAACCAAGTTTCTTTCAATTACAATTACTAAGTTCCAAAGCGGTGTTTAATAGAAAAAAAATCCATTTTATAAATTTGATTTTCGGTTGGATAGCATTCATCAATAATTTGGTGAAGGATACCTCTGCACAAGGCTCCTGCCCAAACCCATGCGATAGAAATACCAAAAGCAGTTTATCATCCATTTTAGAAACACAAAACCAACATCTAACTCGAGTGGCATTTGCCAAAGATGTCCATGACCGCGGACACGGCTATTGAATAGATTTACACTCGATCGAGGATGTGCACTTTACCCACACGACATGAGTTCCTCTAGTTTATCCGGCATCCGTCGATGCCACCTCTCACTACCAAAGGTAAGAGGTCTAGAGTTCATGACAAAGCCTTTAAAATGCATTGTTCCACCACGCCTCTCCTTGCTAAGGTTTAGCCTCCTTTGGATTGACTCATGAGATCAGGCCCTCTTGCACCGGTGGGAACATAGGTCATAAAGACCACCGGCCATAGAAGACCTCCCGCTCCTCCAGCTGGATTAGCTGCGGTGGAAGTTCTGCAATTTACTTAGCTAGGTCCCACGCCCCATCTTGGAGACATGTGGTTGCACGGTTTGGCATAGCCCATCATAGGCCTAGCATTGGCGGCTCAAAGACCGGTCCTCAAGCCCGACTTGGCGACAATCACAAACCCTTGGACCTCCACCTTTACCGGGATAGAGTCCGTGCATCAACCTTGCACCAACCAAGCAACCAATTCGCCCAAGTCCAAATCAGTTTTCATTTCCTTTTGCTTCCTGACAATATCTCCTTACTCCCATGACATCCCAAATGCCATGGTCAAAACATTTTAAACAATAGTTGGTCATGAAGGTAAAGATTTTTCCCAAATCAAATGTTTTTGGTCTAAGCGATCTAAGCATATGTTTTCACAATTGCTCTGGTTCACACTAATGTATTAACCGAGTTTTGTCTAAGGTGACAATAGAGTTGATTCAATGTCAAGTTGGCCATATGAAGGAATTTGGGCATAACTATGTGTTTTGAAGACAGTATTAAATTATCTTGGTAGAACTAAGCATGCATTATCCTTTGAAAGCAGAACATAAGTAAATTGAAATATTGGGTGCAATATGATCAAGAGCATGACTTGCCTTGCTCCTTTGTCTTGAGAGTCTTCTTCTTGGTGGTCTCACGCTCCTCGGTGTCCTCACGATCTATACGGAGAAAGGAGACAACTCAAACCAAATTCAAATAAAGAGCCAAGAAGAACTTCAAAAGAAACTCTTAAGACTCAATTAACAGAGACCATTCACAGACTCAAATTAGGTTCTTTGGGAGAGGTCTCAACTTCTTGGAGAGAGATCAAATGAGGAAGGTCCTCGCAGGAAACCAGAGGGCGGCGATAGCGAAGACCAAGATGAAAACGTTTGTGTGAAGTCCGGAGGGTGGTCTTTATACAAGAACCATAGAGTTCCACCGAGAATCCCAAGGAAGAGGTCACGAAAGGATATACTCTCTTCACGGTGGAGATAAGATCAAGAACGGGTCGATGCACAAGAGGACTTACCAGATAAGGAGGAGGTGAGGAGTTGAAGGGGAGGTCGAAGGCAATCGGGCAATTAGGGTCAATGCCCAAACTCTGATGAACCTCCAATGGTGAAAGTCGATGAAGGTGCTCAGGGATGCCCTCGGCGTGAGGCTCTCAAGAAGCCAGCGTGAGTCAATGTAGAGTGTGGGAAAAAGGTGGCAAAGGAAGGCTCTGGGGCTAATTATAGTCAAAAGAGTGTAAGGGTCATTTTAATGCGTGACGTGACTTGATGAGTATGAGGGTAGGAAAAAGTGCGAGAATGTCCCGGAAAAATAGTAAAGGACATTGTGCACTATTGCGGAGAAGACTAGAAAAGACACCAACGGTGTCCTCAAATGACTACATTCAATGGAAGCATCCATTTTCAAAAGCTGCATTTAATGCAACAAGACATGCATTAAATGCCCATGGTACTAGTGTGGCGGAAAACATAAGAATAGGCAAGCTTTGGCGGTGGGACAGTCAAATCTAGAAACAACTAGGTCAAGGGGAGGTCTGACAGTTGGATCTCCAAAGAGGAGGTCCAACGGCCAAGATCTAGTGCAACCGGGAGGTCGCAAGGCGAGAGAGAACCTCACCGTAAGTAGGTCTAAGTAGTAGGATCAACTCGAGACAGACAGTGCGGCGGTTAGGATTTCAGGGGAGGTCCTAACGGTCGAGATATGTCAAAGGAGGGAATCTGGACGGTTAAGATCTCCATTGGGAGGTCTTGACGGTCCAGATGTTCAAGGAAGATGCAGGGGTTAAGAGGCCCTGATATACACAAAGGAGGTGGGATGTGGGGAGGTCCCAACACACGTGGAGGAGGTCCACGTGACTAAGAGGTCTGATAACCAAGATCTCATCGAGGAGGTCTGGTGAGGAATCCTTGCAAAGAGGAGGTCTGTTGGTAGGATCTCCTGTGAGGAGGTCCTATCAGTTAGGCTCTCAAGAAGGAGGTTCCACGGCTCAAGGAAGTCTTGAGAGGAGGTCTAAAGGACTAGGTCGACAAGGGAGGTCCTAAACGCTAGGATCTCCACGATGGGAGGTCTGGCGGTGAGGATCTCAATCTGAGGAGGTCCAAATGGTTCGAGAGGAGGTCTTGAGGTCGAGCTCCTCGATAAGCAGTAAGGAGGTCAAATGGATGGGGAGGTCCAAGGGCAGAGGTCGTCGCCTCACGGAGGTCCAAAGGCGTATAAGAGGTCCACTGGAACACAAGGAGGTCTGACCTAAAGAGGTGCGGACATATTGATCGTCAGGGAGCAAAGTCTGAGTCCCAAGGGAGGTCTAAAGTAGGGCCTAAACATGTAGGCACGACTTAGCCATGAGTGGTGCAGGCCACACAAGAGGTCCAAACCGATTTCATCACGAGAGGAGGTAACAACATGAAGCTTCAACTTCTCCAACAAACCCAACTTTTAATTTACACCAAAATAGAAATAGTTTTATTTTGTTTTACAATTTAAAGGAAAAGGGTTTGAAATTTCGAGATGTTACAAACCTACCCTTAAAAGAATCTCGACCGAGATTCATCTGAGATCGATGAAGAGGTAGGGGTAATTAGCCTTGAGGTCTTCTTCCTTCTCCCATGTAGCTTCACTTTTCGGATGATGACTCCATTGCACCTTGTAGGATCGATAATCCGCCTCTGGTAACCCTTTACGCAACATCCGAATTTTAATTGGTTGCTCCACATAGGTAAGGTCTTCTTGAAGATCAAAATTCTCTAGAGATGTGTGATCCTCGGCTTTTAGAATACATTTCCTTAGTTGAGATCGTGAAAAACATTGTGCCTGGTGAGATGGACTCTGGGAGCTCCAATTTATAGGCTACTTCACCAATTACATCCATGATCTTGTATGGTAGAGCAAACCTTGGTGCAAGCTTTCCTTTAGTCCAAAATCTTCTAACTCCCCTAAGTGGTGTCACTCTAAGGTATACAAAATCTCAACCTCAAAGGACAAATCTCTTCGACGGTTATCGGCATAACTTTTTGTCGAGATTGAGCCACTTTCAAGCGCTCCTTTATCGGCTTCACCTTGTCTTGACCTCTTTAACTAGGTGCGGTCCATAGAGTTGATGTTCTCCAACCTCATCCCATAGGAGGGTGTTCTACAAGGTCTACCATATAAAGCTTCAAAGGGACATTTGTAAACTAGTTTGATAGCTATTATTGTAAGAAAATTCAGCATAAGGTAAGTTCTTGTCCCAACTCTTCCCAAAATCCAAAGCACAAGCCACGAGCATGTCTTCAAGGACTTGGTTCACCCTTTCGGTTTGCCCATCGGTTTGAGGGTGATAGGCGGTACTAAAATTGAGCTTAGTACCGAGAGCTTCATATAGCTTTTCCAAAACCTCAAAGTGAACTGCGACCCTCATGCGAAACTATTCTTTTGGGCACTCCATGTAAGCAGACAATTCTTGCCATATGCAGTTCGCTAGCTTATCACTCTTATAGGTGGTCTTGTGTAACATTCTGATTTTTCCAAGCGCTTTTAAAAATGTGTAAAATAAATTAAAACTATTTTGCTCTAGTGAGAATTCAAAGTTGGGTTACATTGGAAGGATTTGGGTTGTTGTGTCTTCTTGTTAGTGAGCTCGACAACTCTCCTCAGTAACCTATCTCCTTGGTCTTGTAGATTTAGACCTCCCTTAAAAGCTTAAGACTTTGTCTTATTGGAGTATCCCTTTGTCAGTCTCCTTTCTTTGAACTTGGTCACTTAGATCTTTTGTTGGTTTGAATCTCTTAGGATTCAAACCAATTTCTATTCAGACTTCTCTTAGGTTTAGATCTCTTATCGCAGGGCACTTCATAGTGCCAGATCCCTTTATTTGGACCTCTTTGTAATTTCGTGGCCCTTTTGTGTGCCTTCGTTTTCCTAGTTCAATTGAGCTGTATTGACTTCGCTCTGGCCGAGGAGACCTCCCTCGAGAGGAACTCCTTTGTGGAATGTCTCTGGAACCACTCGCATGGACCTCCCTGTATTTGATCCGGCGGTCTCGACCTCCTCCCTCTCTAATCTAAGGGTCTAGACCTCTCAAGCGTTATGTCCTTTAGAGACCTCCTATTTGTTACGAATCGGACGGCTAAGACCTCCCCACCTCGAATCAATGGTTCGAGACCTCCCATGCGCTATACCCCTTAGCGGACCTCCCTCTACATTCAATCCAACGATTTGGACCTGCCTTGCTTTGAATCAAGGGATTAGACCTCCCCATGGCGTCTGTTCTCTCGAGGACCTCCCCTCATGCGACTCTTGGTGTTGGACCTCCTCTCGGAGATCCAACCGCTCAGACCTCCTCGCCAGACCTCCTGTGGTGAGATCCTGACCGTCAGGACCTCCCCCTGTCTGGACCTCCATAACCTTTAGACCTCCCTGTCCCTGGGCTTAAGACCTCCTAAACCACTCGGACCTCCCTAAGGACCTCTCTTGCGGGGTAAGACCTCCCCATTGTTGACCCATTGTTTCAAAATTCTTGGCCCCACTTGTGGGTCTTAGTCAACCTCATTTCCTCATACATAAATGTCTTAGGCATTTAATGCGTGTCTTGTCACATTTAATGCATTCAAATCGTGGTGTATACCTTGAACCTAGTCACTTAGTTGTACTCGACATACTTCCTTGTTCCTTCTCAAAGCATCATCGTGTTCTTTTAATGTACCTTTCACCTGGGTGGTGGTGACACTACGACAATCACCAACTTTTGACTTACCTCTATACTTATCCTTGGCACGTAAGTGTCTAGTTTTTATCACCTATTGTTGACTACTAGCGATCCGAAACCGGTCATTTTGCCTACTTCACGTTCACCATTGTGGCTCGGGTCGATGGCCTTCAAGAGGCGTTCATGTAGTTCACGACCTCTTTTCCATCCATTGCTTTTCCTTGTCCTGGTAAGTCCTCGCTAGTTTGCCTCCTTCTTTGTATTGATCATGGTATTGAATTGGTCGTGTCCCTCACGGGACCTTCTTTTGTGGACTTAGTGGCTTTTTGTACAAGGACCCCCCCTCCTTGGTTTTGCGCTAGGGCGCCTTGGAGACCTCCTTGTTCTATCACTCATATCACTTCCTTAGGGTCTTTTGTTACAAGACCACCCTCATCTGAGTGAGCCTAGACCTCCTCTCTAGAACCCAATCTGGAGTTGAAACCTCCTCTGTTGAATATGTATTGGTTGTTCTTTTGAGATTCTTATGGTCTTCTTATTGTTCTTAATTGGATCTTTATTTGAATCTTCTTTGAACTTGCCTTATATACATATATATATGTGTGTGTAGATTGTGAAGGTTCCCAAGAGTCTGAGGATTCTGAAGAGGAAGAATCTCAAAGTAGTGAGCAAGGCAAGTTGCACTTTTGAACATATTGCACCCAGTAATTCAAAGTATTATGTTCTGTTTTTAAAATATATTGCATGCCTATGTTTATCAAGTTAATTCAATCCCAGTTTAACTTTAGAGTATCCCCATTTCCTTTGTATGACCTCTGTTGTGCTTGGACTGAACACCTTGTCACCATTAAGTTAAACTTGGCTAATGCAGTAGCACAAGCCAAGAACATTTGATAAAACCTATGCTTAGTAATGCTTAGACCAAAACTATTGATTTGGGAAATCTTTACCAACACAACCAAATAATATTTAAATGTTTTCACCATGACATTGGGTTGTCATGGAGGTATGAAAATAGTCTTTGGGTAAGCAAAGAGAACAAACAATTGGTTTGGTGGGGCAAATTGGATTGCTTGGTTGGTGCAATGTTTATGCTTTGGACTCTAACACAGCTAGGGTGGAGGTCAAGGGTTAGTGAATGTTGCCCTAGTCATGTGAGGACCGGTCTTTGGCGACCAATGCCATGCCTATAATGGGCTATGCCACAATCGTGCGACCACATGTCTCGAGAATGGGGTGTGGGACTGGTGAGTAATTTGCAAAACTCCACTACATCTTTGCTCCATTGGTGGTGTGGGAGGTCTTGTCGACTAGAGGTCTTTGATGACCCATTGTTCCCCTTTGGTGCAAGAGGGGCTTTCAGGATTGAGATCCATAGGAAGGTGAAACCTTAGCAAGGAAAGGTGTGGTGGAGTGATGCATTGTAAAAGCCTTGTCTTGAGCTCTAGATCTCTTACCTTTGGTAGTGAGAGATGGTATTGACGAATGCCGGACAAACTAGGGTACTCAAGTCGTGTGGGTAAAGTGCACAACCTCTGCGAGTTAAATCTATTGAATAGCCGTGTCACGGTCAAGGACATCTTGGCAAAGGCCACTTGAAGTTAGATATTGATTTTGGGGTTTTCGAAATGGTTTCAAATCTGTTTTGGGATTGTTATCCCTTGGGTTTGGGCGAGGAGCCTAATATCGGGAGGTATCCTTCACGATTTTGATGATTGATATCAATGAAAAATTGTTTTGATATAAGGAGTATTATTTATTAAAATTTGGCTTTAAGAACATAATAATGGTACTTAAAAGAAAATTGGCTTTGTGCAAAATAACCTATTATGCCATCCTTGATTACCCATTATGCATGTCATATTGTTAATCCACGGGTGTAACTTGCGAAGCACTGATGGTAGTGCTCGCTCTTGCTCATTACAATCTTTGCGAGAGAAGACTTTGGTAGCGATGGAGATCCATGACTAGGTTATGCCTCGGTCATTTGCACTGTGGCGTGTTGATGGACTTTTGTGTTATCTTTTGACCTCTTTTTGCTTTTATGTACTTGTGTTGGGCCCAAGGCCATCCTGTAATCAACTTTGTTAAATATTATGTTTCAATAAAGGTATGTTGGATGTCATCACCTTTGTGCTTGTCTTGTGAAGAGCTAGCCATGATCCTTGGGGTGGCTCGGGTTTCTGAGGAACCTTGGAGTAAATTTGAACCTCCCACCCTCTTTGTGGAGTGTATCACGGGAGAATCTTGAGGTGGTCTCAGACCTCCACGACCTCCTCTGGAGGCTCGTGGGAGATTTTGGGAGCCCTCTCGGTCCTCCTCATCCTCTTCTGTTTGGGTGTGGTAAAGTTCTCATGTGCTCCGGGTTCTAAGACCCTCTCTCGGGTTGTGATCTCTGGACCTCCGGGAGGTCTTGTTGGACCTCTGGCGAGTCTTGAAGGTCAACAGAGAGGTCCTTTGAGACCTCTGGGAGGTCTCTTTGGACTCAGAGGTCTGGAGGATCTCTCGGGAACCCTAGGATTGGGTCGTCACATCTTGGCCGGTATGAAATGGGCTACCTTGGTCAGCGGTCAACTACCACCCAAATGGAATCAAAACCCGTTTGGGTGCTAGGCAATCGATAATGAAGTCCATGCCTACTGTTCCCATTTCCATTCGAGGATCGGCAATGGTTGTAACAACCTACCGGCCTTTGGTGTTGACTTTAACCCTCGACATCGTCCTGCTGAGAGACATATTTGGCAATATCTTGCTTCATGCTAACCCACCAATACCTTTCTTTGAGGTCTTGATACATCTTAGTCTTTGCGGGATGGATAGAATAAGGTGATTTGTGGGCTTCCACCAAGATGAGTCGCTTGATATCTTGATGATTGGGCACGAAATTACATTGCCAAACCACACTATCCTTGTTCATCTCTGAGAGAAACACAGGGCCTTACCTCTCCTCATGTTCTTCTTAATTTCTTGGATGTCTTCATCTTCTCCTTGATGTTCTTTAATTTGGTCGAGAATAGTTAGGCGCACCACTAAGGTGTTTACACATTCTTGCTTTACAATTTTCAAGTTGAGGTACTTCAACTCTTCATCTGACTTCGGTTGTTGTTCTTGAACCAACAAGGTATTGCAATAACCTTTTCGGCTCAAGGCATACGCCACCACATTGGCTTTGCAGGTGATAATGAATCCCAATGTCATAATCTTTAATTAATCCCAACCATCTCCTTTGTCTCAAATTGAGCTCTGGTTGTGTAAAGATGTATTTCAAACTTTTGTGGTGCTGTGTATATCTCACGGCGATTACCAATAAGGTAGTGGCCTTGATTTTCAAAGCATGCACAATAGTTGCCAACTCTAGATCATGTCTTTGGGTAGTTCTCTTCATGAGGTCTCAAGCTGCCGAGATGCATATGCTACTACCCTTCCATCTTGCATTAGCACACATCCAAGACCTTGATGAGATGCATCACAAAATACCTCAAAGTCTCTATGGATGTCCAGCAAGACTAGGACTGAGGTGTGACAAGCCTCTTTTCAATTCTGAAAGCTTTGCTCACGGTGGTGGTCCATTCAAATTCGCTCCTTTTTCAAGATTTGGGTGAGAGGTCTAGAAACTTTGGAAAAGCCTTCAATAAACCTTCTATAGTAGCCACTAGACCAAGGAAACTTCTCACTTGATCCTTTGTCTTGGGAGGTCTCCATTCTATACAGCTTATACATTGGAAGAGTCTCTGACCACTCCTTTGGCGAAATGATGTGACCAAGAAAGGCTACTTGACTTAACCAAAATTCACACTTACTAAACTTGGCGTGAAAGCTGCTGCTCTCTAAGCCTTCCTAAAACAATCCTAAGGTGGTCTTCATGTTCTTTTTCATTCTTGGAGTAGATGAGGATGTCATCAATAAACACCACCACAAACTTGTCTAGGAAATCCATAAATACTTTATTCATCATGCTCATGAAATAAGTTGGTGCATTTGTCAACCCAAATGACATTACGTTGAACTCATATAGTCCATACCTTGTGGTAAAGGCGGGTTTAGGAATGTCTTACGCCCTAATCTTTAATTGATGATACCGGATCTTAGATCAATTTTAGAGAACACACTTGCTCCTTTTAGTTGGTCAAAAGGTCATCTATCCATGGCGGGGATACTTGTTTTTAATGGTGACCTCATTGAGTGATCTATAGTCTACACACATCCTCGGGCTATTGTCTTTCTTTTTTTCACAAATAGCACAGTGCTCCCCATGGTGAAGAACTTGGTCTAATAAACCCTTTGTTCTTTAATTCCTTGATCTCGCTTCTTTAACTCTACCAATTCATTCACGGGCATCCTATAAGGCCTTTTTGAGATGGGTGCGATCGAGGACTAAGTCAATTAGAAACGATATATCACTGTCGGGGCATACCGAGTAGCTCTTGAGGAACACATCCATGTACTCTCGACCCTTTGGGAGGTCTTCTATCTTCACTTCCTTCACCTTTGGTCGAGAATAGGTTTTGTGCTAGGGGAGGTCTTGGACTTATATCCCACTTGTATTCCACGGTCATTAACAAGTGATATGGAATGGGTAGCACAATCTATTTGCACTTTATTCTTGGCTAACCAATCCATCCCAAGAATCACATCAAACCTTGAGATTGCAAAACTATTAAATCTGCATGGAATGGTACTCGAAATCTCTAAGGTAAGGTGCAGGCGGAGGTATTAGTCCTCATATCCAAGCCGGAGCATGAATTAACATAGGGTTAGCTAGAGGAACTATAGATAACCCATACTTCCCCTAAACTTGCTTGAAACAAAAGAATGGGAAGCTCGAATCAAATAAAACCAATCTTTGGTATGGAGTTAACAAGGAACATACTCGATTACTACTTGAGTCTTGACTTGAGCTTCTTGGTAGTGACATGATTGACCCGACCCTTTGTGAGATCGTTTTTGGCTTCACACTTGAGGCGCCTGTCTTTGAGACACCTTGACCCGGTCGAGTGGGGCGGTGCTTTCTGCTTCTTTGGGCACCTACTAGCATAGTGCCCCACCTCATTACAAAAGAAACAAGTCACTCCAAAGATAAAGGTCGTGGAGGACTTCTTTTGGAAGCCGACTTCGAGAGGAGGCCTTATGATGGTTTGATTTGCTTGAATCTTTGCATTGTCTTTGGAGGTCTTTGCGAAGAGGTCAGAGACCTTATGATGGGAGGACCGAGGTGGGAGGTCTTAGACTTAGGAAAACCTCGAGCCAAACCTCTGTGCCGACTTCTTCCTTTTTGGCCTTCCATCTGTTGGAGCTTACTTTCTGCCGAATGGCCTTGCTTACAAGTTGATGAAAATCGAGTGCTCTGAGAAACAAGGTGGATGAAACTTCATCATTAAGCCCTTCAAAAAGTGCTCCTGCTTACTTTCATCCGTGGCAACATCTCTGGGGCATATCTTGCCAATTGATTAAATTTATGCAAATACTCATTCCTGACCGGTTGCCTTGTTTTAAAGTGCGAATTCTGTCCTTTTAAAGACATCACACGGAGGAATGTGGGCCGATTTAAAAGCTCGCATAAACTCATCCCATGTGATGGCATGGGCATCGGCATGAGATTGACTAAAGTTATCCCACCACTCGAGATCTTTGGTCCACTAAAAGTGGTGAGAAGCAAAAGAACTCTCTCATGATCATGCATTGCACCATGTCCAATTTCTGCCTTGTTACGAGCCAATCATCGCCTTCTATTGGCTCGTCTTTCTTTGGAAAATGTTGGAGCCTGACCTCATAAGTCTGCAATCTTGGACCTTGGAGGAGGTGGAACATGAGCTTGAGGTTGGGCTGCTGCGGTAGCTTGCAAAGACTGAGTATTGGCAATGGATTGAGACAGCAAACTTATAAGCTGAGCTTGATTTGCCATTATTTGGGCCCAACTAAGACCATCAAGCTGGAGGTGGCGGTGGGCGTGATGTTGGGTCTGCTTGCACGCCATCAACACCTCTATTTTGGTTACTCCACAAAGCTAGGTTCCCAGGTGCTCCTGCAGCTTGTCTATTTTGGTTGCTTGAACTTCCACTACCATTCCTGGTGGTCACCATTTTGCTAGACTCCAGAGTCTGAGGAAAGAAAAGCAAAGGCTAAGTAAGACTAACCCAAACAACCAACTCAACAAGGAGATCCAATGCAAGAAAAACAGCAAAAAGAACTCTTTCAGAAACTATAGTAATAGAGCATCGTTCTACTCGTTTCTTACCATTTTGAGGGAGTCTTTAAGCACCAAGCCTAACCCAAAAGACCTCTAGTAGAATTTTTCAAAGGTAAGTAGGTCCATTTGGTATTGCAAATCAATGTAAAGAAAGAGACCGGATAAGGTGCAGATTAGAATGCGGATGAGTACCATTAATGAGGTAAGTAGTAGAGATGACCGGGTAAGTAAGAACATTTTATTCTTCTTGTTTATATAAAATAAACTTTGAAATTCTATGGCAATTCTATTAGGTTGTGACCTGCAGTCAAATGGCTCTGATACCACTCTTGTGGCGACCCAACCCTAGGGCACCCGAGAGGACCTCCCAGGACCAAACCTAGGATGTCCCTTAGGACCTCCCAGGAGGTCGGGTGGCACCTCCCGAGGCTCGGGTAGGATCTGCCCCCGGTAGTGATACGGGGTGGCCCGATCTTCTCGAGTAGAACCGTAGATAAATAGTGCTTGACTGACGAACAACGCCTCTGTTTGTACACCGCAGCGCGGTCTGCGGACTTGCGGCTCTATGGATATTCGCCAACACGCACCGGGATGATCGCCGCTAGACCACGGCGAGAGATCGCCAAGCCCTCAATTCCCGGCGGAAAAGCAAACTTGACCTTGATTTGCGAGCTAACAATTGATCGCCTAATTCTCTCTCGAAATCCTCGCATGAACTCTGGAGCGAAAGAACAAGCAATATTGCTATGTTTCAATTCTTACATAAAGTGGTCCCTCCATGGTGAAGCCTTAGGCCTATATATGGGCGAGCCCCATACGCACGCAACAATCCGCTTAGAAAGGAAATCGACCAAAAAAAAGGAAATACATAAATATGTTTTGGAAATAATATGAGCATAAAAGGAAAATCCCTATTGGAATTGATTCCACCGTATATGTTGTAGGCGTGCATGACTTTGGTTCTAATTCTTCGGCTTGTCTCCCATGCGTTTCTTTCTCTTGCATGGCTCGGCTGATTGACAAGATGCACTGGCCATCTCCAAAGTATTGACGTGTGCTACTTGGATGCATGCATGGCACTAATTCGAGCTGTACCAATAGCCGTACATGTACATGTAGCGTGGTGTTGATGAGGCATATATGTGTATGTTAGGCCTTGATGCTTGGCTAGAACATGTGATGGTAGGTGACTTCCTTTTGATGATCTCGATGCATAGACTTGGAGCGACACCAAGTCCATCGCCCGCCTTCTTGTACTCGAGTTGGAATTGTTAATAGGCACGATGGCGCGACTCGGTACCAATTCGAGCTGACTCTTCTTCTCCTTCCTCAAACACGAGAATAAGTAAAGTACAAGCGTGAGGTAGTATAAAATTCTCATTAAAATTAATGACATGTTCATTAAGGAGTAAGTTCACCGATCATGTAGTTTCTTGTACGTGCTCTTGTAATTGGCCCGATCGGCAAGTCGATCGTATATCTTGAGCATTAGGTGGAGGAGAAAAAATGTGTCGAGGGATGCCCTCATCATCCTCCCCTCTTGAAAAGCGTCGTCCTCGGCGCTAGATCATCGACAGACCAAGAGCGGTGATAAATCAAACAACGTTGAATGTCGAGCTCACGCCATAATCATCTCTGGAAGCTCAATTTTGTATGCATTATCGTTAATCCGCTCAAGCACTTTGAAAGGTCCATCTCCTCGTGGCGACAATTTCGATTCGTCGATCGGAAGCGATCCTTGCGGTAGTGTAACCAAACTAAATCGCCATTTGAAAAATCATCTTCTTTCTTTTCTTGTTGGCCTTGTCGACATAGTGCCGCCTTGCGCTCAATTTCTTCTTTCACCTTGATGTGCAATTTCTTCGCATATTCAAGACGCTTTAGCGCCTCCATATTTGTTCGTTGTTGACTTGGAAGCGGCAGCAAATCAAGTGGCGTAATGGGCTTGAAACCATACACCACCTCAAATGGGCACATCTGTGTAGTAGAGTGGACGGCTCTGTTGTAGGCGAACTCCACGTGTGGCAAACAGTCCTCCCACTCCTTGATATTTTTCTTGATCATGGTCCTTAGCAGCATCGAAAGTGTGCGATTCACCACCTCTGTTTGACCATCAGTTTGGGGATGACAAGTTGTACTGAATAACAACCTTGTCCCTAGCTTCCCCCAAAGTGTCTTCCAAAAATAACTCATGAATTTGGCGTCACGATCAGAGACAATGGTCACAGGCACTCCATGCAACCTCACGACCTCCACTGAAAAAGCAGGTTAGCAACATGCGAGGTATAAATCGCTCTTGTGGCATGGAATAAAGTGTGCCATCTTTGAAAATCGATCCTAGCGACAAAAGCAGAATCTCTCCCCTCTTAGTCCTAAGCGGTCCTAAAACAAAGTCCATACTAATATCTTCCCATGGTGCATTAGGAATTGGAAGAGGAGTATACAAACCATGTGGATGCAACCGATTTAGCCTTGTGACAAGTTATGCACCGTTGTACATACCTATCCACATCACGCCTCATCTTAGGCCAATAAAAGTGATCGCTCGGCATAGACAACGTCTTCTCCGTCCAAAATGTCCCATCAATCCACCGCATGAGATTCACGCAATAATAACAAACGCGCGGACGATTACGGAGCGCATAGTTTGTTAGCGCGAAATAAAATCCATCTGAATGTGAAATTTGTCCCGGCCTTTCCCATCTTTGCAATGCGCATAAGGTGAAGCGAAATCATGGTCATTAGCATATAAATCACGCAAACTCTCTAAACCAGGAACTTGCACATCTAAGCGATTTAAAAGCACACTTTTTCTAGAAAGAGCATCAGCAACCACGTTTTCCTTTCCCTTCTTATATTTCACAATGTAAGGAAACGACTCAATAAATTCCACCCATTTAGCATGTCGACGGTTCAACTTAGCTTGGCCTTGCAAATATTTTAATGCCTCATGATCGAGAATGTATAATGAATTCCTTAGGCCATAAATAATGTTGCCAAACTTCTAAAACTTCGTACTAAAGCATACAACTCCTTATCATAGACCGGATAATTCAATTGTGCACCTTTGAGTTTCTCGCTAAAATAAGCAACGGTCTACCCTCTTGCATCAAAACACCGCCAATACCAACTCCACTAGCATCACATTCAATTTCAAAATTCTTAGTGAAATCGGGTAAAACAAATAATGATTGCCTCGGTTAAGCGCTTTTTCAATTCATCAAATGCGACTTCTTTGTGCCACCCCCATGTAAACTCAACACCTTTTTTGTTAATTCATTCAAAGGCGACAATGGTGCTAAAATCTTAATATAAACGCCGATAAAACCCAATGAGTCCATGAAAGCTCCTAATTTGACTAACATTCATAGGAGTAGGCCAATTTTAATTGCTTCAATTTTAGACTCATCTACCTCTACTCACGTGTCGAAACCACATAGCCCAAAAATATAACACGATCTTTGCAAAAGTGCACTTCGCTAAGTTCCCAAACAACCTAGCATCGCGTAAAACACATAGCACTTGTCTAATGTGGTCAACATGATCAGATTCATTATGGTGTAAATCAAGATATCATCAAAATACACGACCACAAATTTCCCAATGAAATGCCTCAAAACATGATTCATCAATCGCATAAATGTACTAGGTGCATTAGTTAACCCAAAGCGGCATGACTAACCACTCATACAAACCAAATTTTGTCTTAAAAGCGGTTTTCCACTCATCCCTTCTTTCATCCTAATTTGATGATACCCACTCATAAATCAATTTTAGAAAATAATAGCACCACTCAATTCATCTAACATATCATCTAAGCGAGGTATAGGATGGCGATATCGAATAGTGATATTATTAATTGCTCTACAATCTATGCACATGCGCCAAGTACCATCTTTCTTTGGAACTAAAATAACGAGACAAAGCACAAGGGCTTAAACTTTCGCGTACGTACCCTTTGTCGAGAAGTTCTTGTACTTGTTTCTGAATTTCCTTTGTTTCCTCGGGGTTGGTGCGGTACGGTGGTCGATTTGGTAGCGTCGCTCCCGGAATCAAATCAATTTGATGCTCTATCCCGCGGATTGGTGGCAAACCAGCGGGCACATCCTCCGGAAAAACATCGCTGAATTCCTGCAAAACATGAGAGACACCTCTAGGAAGAGACGTTAGGTTGTCAGTAGAAAGCAATGCATCCTTGCACAGAAGTACAAAGTGCACCAAATTGGGATTCTCACAAAAAGCTCTCATCTCTGATTTGGTGGCTAACATTACTAAACCTTTCTCTCCCTTACTTTTCTTTTTATCGCTCAATTTTGACTTGTGGCTCTCACTCACCGAAGGTGGAATCTCGCTATTTGGTGTACTCTCAATTTTCACCTCTACTTTCTTCTTATCAGCATTGACTATCTCTGTCGGTGTAAGTGGATACAAAATCACATCTTTGCCACTCCACTTAAACTTGTAGCAGTTTGTGTGCCCATCATGATAAACATGGCGATCAAATTGCCATGGGCGCCCCAATAGCAAGTGACAAACGGACATGGGCACCACATCACAAACAATGGTATCCTCATACTTGCCAATCTTGAAGTGCACCTTCACCATATGACTAACTTTCACCTCACCCACATCACTCAACCACTGCACATGATAAGGATGAGGATCGGCAAATATTTTAAGCCCAATTTTGTGCACATCTCCTTGCTGGCGATTATGACAACTTCCTCCATCAATTATGACTTTGCATACTTTACATGGCTATGGCCATAGTGAAACAAATTTGCATTGTCGCTTGGTAGATAGCTTTGTGACACGCTAAGTACGAGGTGTGCACACTAGCATATGCTCTCCATCAGGCGACCGGCCTCTGATCCAATCTCTCATCCTCTGTGGGATCCTCTACAAAATCGACAAATGGAGTAGTATCGTCCTCATCACTAGTGAAATATACCCATCATCGATAAGTATCATAACTTTATTATTTGGGCAATCTTTACGAAAATGACCAACTCCTTGCACTTGTAGCATGTCACATCCGTGACCGGCTGTAGAACCCATTGAGGATGCCGCGCTAATAGCGAGCACGGTGGTCGGCGTCGATGGCGCGTACTATCATCTTCTTTTGTGCTAAAGCTGGCGTCGCAATTGCCCTGATGGGCGGGCTTGCACAGGCTGTCCCGTGTTGTAACGGAGGTGCTATGCTCATGAATAACGTTGGCGTGCGGCATACTTAGCATCTTCAATCACTGTTTCTCGACCTCCGTGCACGATGCATCAACTCAACCATGTTGTTGTATTGATGATGATTACGATCCGCCGAATAGCATAATTCATCCCGAAGAAAGCGAGCCATCGCTTGTTCCTCATTCTCACGTACATCGGCATGTATGATAATCTGCTCCATCTCTTTATAATACTCATCAGCGATTTCAACCCCGCCGCAACCCAATCAACTTCTCATGCGGTGGCGCTTGTAATGTGTAGGTACAAAGCGCGCGCGCATCTGTCTCTTCGGCTCGTCCCATGTAACAACACGTGGCTCGTGTCGTTCCATACGTTGTTGCACTGGCGCGCCCCACCATGTAGCGACATATCCGTCCAGCGACAGCGGCAAGATCCAACTTGCGGCGGTCGAATAGCGGTTCATGCGGAACAACTTGTCAACTTTCGGCTCCCATGCAAGATAAACCTCTACCTCTGTAGTACCCTCAAAGGCGGCATTGTAAACTTGGGCTTTGCAGCGGATCATCGGCGTCCTCATCGCTACCGCGATTGCGAGCATCTTCGATTATGTTGGCGGCACGGCAAATAGTCGTCGAACACGGACTCATAGCCGTCATCGTCATTGTGGCGATTGCCACGGCCTCCTCCATGGGCACCATAGTAGGCCCCCCAAAAGCGCCGTCATGCGGCGCCTCCATAAGCGCCATCGTGGATGCCAGCGTTGGCATCGGTGTGCACCGCCTCTTCTGCGCCAAAAGCCACGGCGCGCCCTTGTGCGGGGGCGCGCCACAACCGGCAACAACATGGCGCTGTTGCGCCGCCTCAGACACGCGCGCTGTTAGATTAAATTGTCGTTGGCGTGGTTCATCCTCATACGCTGCCGATCTGGCGGCAACTTCCATCGATCTCGTCGCGCGGCTCAGACGGGAGGTGAACACTCCCGTATCGCCACGCGTGTACCAGTACATCGAAGCGGTGAGATTGGCAATAACATCGAGTAGTACCTTGTGGTTGTCGTCAGCGGTCCTGACGACTTTTGGAAATCGACCCCAGACCGTCAAGTTGTTTTGGACACGCCCAAGGTCACTGCAAGACCTGGTCGACCTCGGCCGGAACTTCGTCTCGGCGTGGCACGAAGTGTATGGTAGTGCATCTTTGTGATCGGATCGATAAGGTTACCATCCGGATCCTTGTCTGCTTCACTTCGACATAGTTATAGTAGCAAAAATACCAAGTGACAATATATGTGGAAAATAAGTGGAAATCTCTCAACTCATCGTTACGAAACAAAGCAAGTTGCACCGTTAAAGTAAATTAAGAGTAGCAAAAACTTACGCTCGTTACAGCGACGACCAACCAGTTGTGCGGCGAATACCAAAACCATTACCAATACTTGACACGGATGTTTTAGGTGGAGCTAGGTGAGGAATCCTAACAATTCGAATTTAAAGATTGTCTAGCTAGGTAGTAATCCAAGCGAGACTCACAATGCCTAATTGCCGATCGATAAATATAAGTGAGGAGTAGACAACGAACACACGCACAATGATAATGAGACTATTGCAATCAAAGGAATGGCGATAAAGAACAATTTTGTATGGAAGCGGCTTTCGTATTACCTTGAGTTCAAGGAGAGCGCTAGCTAGTGCTCAAAATTTGGATATGAGGGCACAAGATTGCTCAAAAACTATAGTACGTGAAACGACATGCTGGCGAGATACAAAGATATAACAAATGCTCCTACGAGAAAAATTGAAAACTATAATTCGACGTGTGCCTTCTTTTTTTTTTCTCTCTCTGTTTCTCTGTTTTTTTTCCTCTGTTTTTTTTTTCTTTCGGCACTTTTTTTTTGACCACCGAGCACTAATCAGCCAAGCTTTACCACAGGATGAATACAATCTGTTCTTTTGTCACGGCCGAGCACTAATCAACAATGCAGATTTTTTTTCTCGTTGGAAGTCACGGCAGCACTACTGTTCGGAACGTGAACAGTGCCACAAGATGAACAGTGTTCGACGTGAACAGTGCGCGATCACGTGAACAGTGCACTACACACGAAAAACTTGGCGTCCCAAAAATTCCTATGAGCAGTCCCTCGAGCACAACAACGAGCTAGTCTCAATAGGTATGAAAGGTTCGCGAATAGATAGATAGGTTCATGAAAAAAAAACACGTGCAATTCACAAGATAGAAGTGATGTTTAGTTGCACAAAAGCAGAAACAAATACGGACACAAATATTTGTGGAAGGGAAAACAAAAAGTGGCCTTGAGCGGAACACGACCGGCAACTAAACACGATGAGCGAGTGGATTAAGACCTAACAAAACACACTAAAAATAATGAATTAAACTACAGCAAAAGGCGATTTTTTTGGCTTTTTGATTGTATAGGACGAGAAAAAATAATCTACTAAACTAGGGGTAAAAGAGATTCTACCGAGTGGCACGGAATCGATACCACGATGATACGGGTGGCCCGATCTTCTCGAGTAGAACCGTAGATAAATAGTGCTTGACGACGAACAACGCCATTTGTACACCACCAGCGCCCGACTTACGGACTTGCGGACTCTATGGATATTCGCCAACACGCACCGGGATGATCGCCGCTAGACCACGGCGAGATCGCCAAGCCCTCAATTTCAGCGGAAAAGCAAACTTGACCTTGATTTGCGAGAGCGAACAATTGATCGCCTAATTCTCTCTCGAAATCCTCGCATGAACTGGAGCGAAAAGAACAAGCAATATTGCTATGTTTCAATTCTTACATAAAAGTGGTCCCCTCCATGGCTGAAGCCTTAGGCCTATATATGGCCGAGCCCCCACACGCACGCAACAATCCGCTTAGAAAGGAAATCGACCAAAAAAAAAGGAAATACATAAATATGTTTTGGAAATAATATGAGCATAAAAGGAAAATCCCTATTGGAATTGATTCCACCCGTATATGTTGTAGACGTGCATGACTTTGGTTCTAATTCTTCCAGCTTGTCTCCCACGCGTTTCTTTCTCTTGCATGGCTCGGCTGATTGACAAGCTGCACTGGCCATCTCCAAAGTATTGACGTGTGCTACTTGGATGCATGCATGGCACTAATTCGAACTGTACCAATAGCCGTACATGTACATGTAACGTGGTGTTGATGAGGCATATATGTGTATGTTAGGCCTTGATGCTTGGCTAGAACATGTGACAGCCGGCTGACTTCCTTTTGATGATCTCGATGCATAGACTTGGAGCAGCACCAAGTCCATCGCCCGCCTTCTTGTACTCGAGTTGGAATTGTTAATAGGCACAGTGGCGCCGACTCCGGTACCAATTGCGACAGCTCTTCTTCTCCTTCCTCAAACCTGAGAATAAGTAAAGTACAAGCGTGAGGTAGTATAAAATTCTCATTAAAATTAATGACATGTTCATTAAGGAGTAAGTTCACCTGATCATGTAGTTTCTTGGCACGTGCTCTTGTAATTGGCCCAGTCGGCAAGTCGATGCGTATATCTTGAGCATTAGGTGGAGGAGAAAAATGTGTCGTAGGGATGCCCTCATCGGGTAGTACCCATCGAGACCTGTCAGTTCTCTCTGGATTACCCCGAGGGAAGTGGGAGTCACGGGAGATCCCAATCGCCACGGCCAACAGGGAGAGGTCGCGGGACTGACACGGGAGGTCGTGAGGCTTGGGGGATCACTCTGTGATTCCAGCGTGAATCGAGCTAGTCCCAAGGATCTTAAGCTAGCTCTTCACAAACAAACAAGAATGGTAACATCACGTCAAAGACTTTATTTACAACATAACCAAGGAGTTGTTTACAAAAGGTGGCCTTGGGCCAACAAAGAAGCTTACAAAAGTGCAAAGACAGAGGTCCATCCACTATACCACAGGCAAAATGGGTGGAGGCACAACCTACTAAATCTGGTCCTCCTCTTCTCCATTGTTGTCTTCTCCCGATAAGATTTTGCATTGAGCAAGAGTGAGCACTACTTGTGCTCATAAGTCACACCGTGGGTTAAAAGAAATAGCGTGCATACATGGATATACAACAGAGGGCATAATATGGTTGCTTTGCATAAAACCAAGTTTCTTTCAATTACAATTACTAAGTTCCAAAGCAGGTGTTTAATAGAAAAAAAATCCATTTTATAAATTTGATTTTCAGTTGGATAGCATTCATCAATAATTTGGTGAAGGATACCCTCCTGCACAAGGCTCCCTGCCCAAACCCATGCGATAGAAATACCAAAACAGTTTATCATCCATTTTTAGAAACACAAAACCAACATCTAACTCTGAGTGGCCGCTGCCAGCATGTCCATGACCGCGGACACGGCTATTCGAATAGATTTACACTCGATCGAGGATGTGCACTTTACCCACACGACATGAGTTCCTCTAGTTTATCCGGCATTAAATCGATGCCACCTCTCACTACCAAAGGTAAGAGGTCTAGAGTTCATGACAAAGCCTTTAAAATGCATTGTTCCACCACGCCTCTCCTTGCTAAGGTTTCGCCTCCTTTGGATTGACTCATGAGATCTGGGGCCCTCTTGCACCAGTGGGAACATAGGTCATAAAGACCACCAGGCCATAGAAGACCTCCCCTCCTCCAACTGGATTAGCTGCGGTGGAAGTTCTGCAATTTACTTAGCTAGGTCCCACGCCCATCTTTGAGACATGTGGTTGCACGGTTTTGGCATAGCCCATCATAGGCCTAGCATTGGCGGCTCAAAGACCGGTCCTCAAGCCCGACTTGGCGACAATCACAAACCCTTGGACCACCACCTTTACCAGGATAGAGTCCGTGCATCAACCTTGCACCAACCAAGCAACCAATTCGCCCAAGTCCAAATCAGTTTTCATTTCCTTTTTGCTTCTGACAATATCTCCTTACTCCCATGACATCCCAAATGCCATGGTCAAAACATTTAAACAATAGTTGGTCATGAAGGTAAAGATTTTTCCCAAATCAAATGTTTTTGGTCTAAGCCGTCTAAGCATATGTTTTCACAATTGCTCTGGTTCACACTAATGTATTAACGGGTTTTGTCTAAGGTGACAACAGAGTTGATTCAATGTCAAGTTGGCCATATGAAGGAATTTGGGCATAACTATGTGTTTTGAAGGCATGTATTAAATTATCTTGGTAGAACTAAGCATGCATTATCCTTTGAAAGCAGAACATAAGTAAATTGAAATATTGGGTGCAATATGATCAAGAGCATGACTTGCCTTGCTCCTTTGTCTTGAGAGTCTTCTTCTTGGTGGTCTCACGCTCCTCGGTGTCCTCACGATCTATACTGGAGAAAGGAGACAACTCAAACCAAATTCAAATAAAGAGCCAAGAAGAACTTCAAAAGAAACTCTTAAGACTCAATTAACAGAGACCATTCACAGACTCAAATTAGGTTCTTTGGGAGAGGTCTCAACTTACTGGAGAGAGATCAAATGAGGAAGGTCCTCGCAGGAAACCAGAGGGCGGCGATAGCGAAAGACCAAGATGAAAACGTTTGTGTGAAGTCCAGAGGGGTGGTCTTTATACAAGAACCATAGAGTTCCACCGAGAATCCCAAGGAAGAGGTCCTGAAAGGGATATACTCTCTTACGGTGGAGATAAGATCAAGAACGGGTCAGTGCACAAGAGGACTTACCAGTATTAAGGAGGAGGTGAGGAGTTGAAGGGGAGGTCGAAGGCAATCTGGGCAATTAGGGTCAATGCCCAAACTCCTGATGAACCTCCAATGGTGAAAGTGCGATGAAGGTGCTCCTGGGGATGCCCTCGGCAGCGAGGCTCTCCAAGAAGCCACTGAGCGTGAGTCAATGTAGAGTGTGGGAAAAAAGGTGGCAAAGGAAGGCTCACTGGGCTAATTATAGTCAAAAGAGTGTAAGGGTCATTTTAATGCGACGTGACTTGATGAGTATGAGGGTAGGAAAAAGTGCGAGAATGTCCCAGAAAAATAGTAAAGGACATTGTGCACTATTGCGGGAGAAGACTAGAAAAGACACCAACAGTGTCCTCAAATGACTACATTCAATGGAAGCATCCATTTTCAAAGCTGCATTTAATGCAACAAGACATGCATTAAATGCCCATGGTACTAGTGTGGCGGGAAAACATAAGAATAGGCAAGCCTGGCAGGTGGGACAAGTCAAATCTAGAAACAACTAGGTCAAAGGGGGAGGTCCTGACAGTTGGATCTCCAAAGAGGAGGTCCAACAGCCAAGATCTAGTGCAACCGGGGAGGTCCGCATAGGCGAGGAGAACCTCACGCAAGGAGGTCTAGAGCAGAGGATCAACTCCAGACAGGAGGTCCGGCGGTTAGGATTTCAAGGAGGTCCTAACGTCGAGATATGTCAAAGGAGGAGGTGCAGACGATTAAGATCTCCATTGGGGAGGTCTTGACGGTCCAGATGTTCAAGGAAGAGGTGCAGGGGTTAAGAGGCCTGATATACACAAAGGAGGTCGGGACGTGGGGAGGTCCCAACACACGTGGAGGAGGTCCACGTGACTAAGAGGTCGATAACCAAGATCTCATCGAGGAGGTCTGGTGAGGAATCCTTGCAAAGAGGAGGTCTGGTGGTAGGATCTCACTGTGAGGAGGTCCTATCAGTTAGGCTCTCAAGAAGGGAGGGTTTCCACGGCTCAAGGAAGTCTTGAGAGGAGGTCTAAAGGACTAGGTCGACAAGGGAGGTCCTAAACGCTAGGATCTCCACGATGGGAGGTCTGGCGGTGAGGATCTCAATCAGGAGGTCCAAATGGTTCGAGAGGAGGTCTTCAGAGGTCGAGCTCCTCGATAAATGAGTGAGGAGGTCAAATGGATGGGGAGGTCCGGAGGGCCAGTCGATCGCCTCACGGAGGTCCAAAGGCGTATAAGAGGTCCACTGGAACACAAGGAGGTCTGACCTAAAGAGGTGCGGACATATTGATCGTCCGAGGAGCAAAGTCCGAGTCCCAAGGAGGTCTAAAGTAGGGCCTAAACATGTAGGCACGATGTAACATTCTCGATTTTCTAAATCCTTTTTAAATGTGTAAAATAAATTAAAGCTATTTTATTTTAATGAGAATTTCAAGTTTGGTTCGGTTGGAGAGGTTTGAATTGTTGAGACCTCCTTTTGGTGTGCCCAAGAGACCTCCCTTAGTATATCTTCTTTGGGTGTGTAGGTTTAGACCTCCTCGTGGTCTAGACCTCCCCGATGGCATGTGAGGTTAAGCCTCCCGTGAGGCTTAAACCTTCTCACAGCTTGGGCGTATTCCTCGTCGGGCTTGTTCTTTGAAAGTGGTCACTTGGACCTCTTTGTTGGTTTGGATCTCTTAGGGTTCAGACCTCTTACGTATTCGAGACTTTTCTTAAGTCTAAACCTCTTGCTGTCTGGGCGCCTCTCTATGCTCAGACCTCCTTTCATTGGGACATCCGTGTGTTCCAGTGAGCTTCTTGTTCACCTGCGGACCTCTGAATTCGTGTAAATCCCTTGGATATCCTTTCTTGGCGAAAGGACCTTCCTTGTCTTTGGATCTAGCGGTCGAGACCTCTTCCCATTTCCAATCCAAGGGTCTAGACCTCCCATGCGCTATGTCCTTCGTGGACCTCCCTTTGTTACAGAATCGAGCAGTTCGAGACCTCCCCTGGTCCGAATCGAGCAGTTCAGACCTCCCTCTGTATTGAATCTAATGGTTCGGACCTCCCTCACTTTGAATCAAGGGCCCGGACCTCCTCATGCGTTATTTCTCTCTGGGGACCTTCCCTTCGTGCCCCGATCCGTGTTGGACCTCCTCTCGGAGATCCAATCGCTCGAGACCTCCCCTTGAGACCTCCTTGCTTGAGATCCCGATCGTCGGGACCTCCCCTGTCTGGACCTCCTCAATCTTTAGACCTTCCGTCCTTGGGCTTAGGACCTCCTAAGCCGCTTCGGACCTCCTCGAGACCTCTATTGTGGGTCAAGACCTCCTATTTGACCCATTGTTTCTAAATTGGTGGCCCCACATGCCGGTCTTAACCATTCTCAATTCCTCCGCCACGTTATTATATTGAGCATTTAATCTGGTCTTGTCACATTAAATGCATCCATATCGTGGTGTTTTACTTTGAATTGGGTTACTTAACCGCACCTCGATATTTTTCTTTGTTCCTTCCCAAGCAACATACGTGTCCTTTTATTGTACCTTTCACCCAGGGTGGTAGTGACACCTGCCCTGACATTCATTAACATTTGGCTTACTTCTATGCTTATCCCTGGCACGTATGTATCTAGTTTTTATCACCCAGTGTTGACTATAAGCAGTTCTGGGAGCCTTGCCATTTCACTTTCTTCTCATGTATCCTCTTGGCTCTGGACCAGTGGCCTTCCCGGGAAAGCCTGGCTCTCACAACCTTCCCTTTCACCCATTGCTGCTTATCCTTGGTAAGTTCTTTGATGATCTCCTCCACCTTTGTGTTTACCACTACCCTGAGCTGGCCATGTTTTTCACAGGACCTTCTCGGTGGGTTTCTTGGAATTCTGTGGTGCTCGTGTGAGGACCTTCTCTCCGGACCTTGCAAGCATTTTGGCCTCGGGACTTCTCGCCTAATTGCCTAGGTCACACCTTGGGACCTTTTTCCAAAGACCCTTTTTCCTTTGGTAAGCTAGACCTTCTCCAAAAGAACCTAATCTAAATACAATACTCTTACATTAATTGGGTTTTGAGATTTCTCTGGAGTTCTCTGGTTCTTTATTAGGATCTTTATTGGATCTCTGTTTGACTCTTCTTTGAATTTGCCTTCTATATATATGTAGATTGTGAAGATTAGGGAATCCGAAAGTTTCAAGAAGAAGAATCTCTAAGTAGTGAGCAAGGCAAGTTACACTCTTGATCATATTGCACCCGATAATTTAAACTAATTATGTTACTGCTTTTAATGTGTCTTTGCATGCTTATTTTTATCAAGTTAGTTCAATACCAGTTTTAACTTCATAGTTACACCTATTTCCTTTGTATGACCTCTGTTGTTCTTGGAGTGAACATATTGTCACCTTTAGGTCAAACTTGGCTAATGCAGTAGTATGAGTCAAGAACATTTGAAAAACATATGCTCAGTTATGCTTAGACCAAAACTATTGATTTGGGGAAATCTTTACCAACACAACCAAATAATGTTTAAATGTTTTCACCATGGCATTGGGTTGTCATGGAGGTATGAAAGTATTCTTTGGGGAAGCAAAGTTATGAAAATGGATTTTTGATGGGCGAATTGGTTGACTTGGTTGGTGCAAGTTGATGCACGGATCGTGCCTTATGGTAGATCGATGCCCTTGGGTTTGTGGAAGTCGCCCTAGTCATTTGAGGACCGGTCTTTGAGCGACCAATGCCATGCCTATAATGGGCTATGCCACAATCGTGCAACCACATGTCTCGAGAATGGGGTGTGGGACTGGTGAATAATTTGCAAAACTCCACTACATCTTTGCTCCATTGGTGGTGTGGGAGGTCTTGTTGGCTAGAGGTCTTTGATGACCCATTGTTCCCATTTGGTGCAAGAGGGGCTTCGTGGGATGGCTATCCATAGGGGTGAAACCTTAGCAAGGAAAGGCTGTGGTGGAGCAATGCATTGTAAAGGCCTTGTCATGAGCTCTAGATCTCTTACCTTTGGAAGTGAGAGGTGGTATTGACGAATCTTGGGACAAACTAGAGTACTCATGTCGTGTGGGTAAAGTGCACAACCTCTGCAGAGTTAAATCTATTGAATAGCCGTGTCCACGGTCAAGGACGTCTTGGCAAAGGCCACTTGAAGTTAGTTGTTGACTTTGGGAATTTCGAAATGATTTTCAAATCTGTTTTGGGACCGCCGTCCCATGGGTTTGGCGAGGAGCCTAATGTCGAGGGTATCCTTCACCAAATAATGATGAATGCTATCCAACTGAAAAATTGCTTTGGTAAAATGAATTTTATCTATTGAAAGACACGCTTTGGAACTTAGTAATGGTATTTGAAAGAAAATTGGCTTTGTGCAAGATCACCCTATTATGCCATCCTTTGATTATCCATCTATGCATGTCATGTTGCTAACCACAGGTGTAACTTGCGAGCACGATGGTAGTGCTCACTCTTGCTCATTACAAATTTTGCGGGGAGAAGATATTGGCAATGATGAAGATCGAAGCGACTAGGTTGTGCTCTCGGTCATTACTGTGGCGTGTTGATGGACTCTCGTGCTTCCTTTTGCTCTCTTTTGCTTTTATGTATTTATGTTTGGCCCAAGGCCACCTTGTAACCAACTTTGTTATCATGTGGTATAAATAAAAGATTGTTCGGATATCACCCTTGTGTATTTTTCTTTGTGAAGGGCTAGCCATGATCCTTGGGACTAGCTCGGGTTTGTGAGAGGACCTTGGGCAGGCTCGGTCCTCCATGATCTCACGTTGGGAAAAACATGTGGGGTTACAGAAGTGGACCTAGGCCTCCACGACCTCCTCTCGGAGGGTCGTGGGAGGTCTTAGTGCGCCTCGGACCTCCTCATTTATTTCCACGTGGGGCTATGGCAGTCGTGGGTGCTCCTCGGTTCAAAGACCCTCTCTCGGGTCATGTTCTCTGGACTTCAGGAGGTCTTTGCTGACCTCTGGGAGATCTTCAGTGGGCGCCTGAGAGGTCCTCTTCAGACCTCTGGGAGGTCTGGTGGACTTTCCAGAGGTCTGGAGGATCTCTCGGTGCCCTAGGGTGGGTCGTCACACACGACTTAGCCATGAGGTGGTCTGGGCCACACAAGAGGTCCAAACCGATTTCATCACGAGAGGAGGTAACAACATGAAGCTTCAACTTCTCCAACAAACCCAACTTTTAATTTACACCAAAATAGAAATAGTTTTATTTTGTTTTACAATTTAAAGGAAAAAGGGTTTGAAATTTCAGGATGTTACATTGCTGCAGCGCTACCCCGGGCCAGCTGCGTTGCGCCGTGCCTCGGCATCACCATGAGTTGCCGGCCTACATGCGCTGCTGCCCGCGCTCAGCCTCCCGTGGCCGCGCCGCCATCGGGTAGCTGCACCAGCTCGGCGAAGCCCACGCCGCCTCAGCGCACATGCCTCTCCGTGTGCCTCCTGTAGGTACAATTTGTTGCAGACATTAGCTAGATTTGTTGCAGGCATTAGCTGGATTTGTTGCACGAGTTTACTCGTAGTGTTGCATGATTTTTTTTATGTGTTGCGATGTTTTTGTTGCATCCTTGCGATGAGTATGTTGCAGCTAGAGCGGGATTTTGTTGCACGGTTTGTGCTGTGAATTTTTTTGCAGGGGTTGAGCCATGCAATTTTCGCTGGGAATATGGAATTGTTGCACGGTGATCATATCAATGTTGCGCCTTATTGAAAGATTTCTTGCAGTGTTCCATGCAAGCTGGAGCTGCAATTCGTTATTGCTTCTTTGAACTTCTTTGATATGTTGCGACTATTGAAAGAATGTTGCGACCGTTGGAAAAAATATTGTACTTGTTCTTCATTTTTGGTTGCAGTTATTTTTGTTGCGCCTAGCACATAGCCATGTTGTGCTTGTGAAATCAAAATGTTTTCATAGACAAGTTTTAAATGTTGTAATTTTTTTATGTTAACCATGTTACATCTTTTTTCGATCAAATCATGATTTCGTTTTGCTTCTCTCGGTCGATCGTCTCGACTCTTTTCTTTGTCCTCTCACTTTGTTTCGTTCTCTCTCTAAATCCTTGCTTGAATAAAGACACCTCATCGGTTTGCGTAGTTTGTTAAAAATTTGTTGCAAATACTGTGCACATATGTCGCATGAAGTGTCAGCGCTAGTACCAGCGCCCTTTGTTTTTTTGGTCGTACCCTGCACGTCCACCGGTATCCCGTCCGGCCTGATGAGACGTCAGGGCAACCACCCGCCACGGTGCCATGGCCCATGGCACGCAGGTCCAGTCCGAGCCCTCCCGCGGCGCCGCCGCCCGCCCTGCCACACGGTGCCCCATGCGGCCGCCGCCGGGGTTCGCCGCCTCAGCAGCCGACGGGCAATCCAATCTTTAACAGTTACGATTAGACACTGCACAGAAAACGAAAGGATCACGACTCACCACGCTGCAGGCAGTGCAGACATGAGTGAAGCTTCCGTAGCACAGTACATTTCGAAACAAGTCCCAAGAACACGAGAAGGCAGTCACACACACGAGCATACAGATTGGGTATTTGGGTTTGTGCAAGAAACAGCACGACCACCATTGCCTCACGACTCGAATCACAGTAGAACACTCCATCAGACAGCAGCACACCTGAGCAACAGAACATGACAGAAGAAAACAGGATCGAGTTCTCGAATTGAAATCAAAGCATTCATCAAGTAAATTCATGATCCATAGTAGAGAGTAATCAACTACTAGCCTAGGACTAGGAGGTAAAGATCTCAGCGGGCATCGATACATGACGACGATAAATAACTCGCGTTAGATACTTAAGGGAGCTACACCATTACAACGGCGGCTAAATTAATCTTACTTAGGAAAACAACGGGTGAGATCATGAACCTAATTCTCCTAGCTTGCGATCGCAGACATACTACAGGCATGCATGCACCGTGCAGTGCCCAACCATCGGCTCCTCTTCAGCCCAGCCAACAATTGGGGCTCTCAAGGCTGAGCAGTGTTAGTTCGACATCATCTTCATGTCAGAGTCGTGCCTGTTCTGATGATGCGCCGAGAGCGACCAGCCCCCAGATGCATACGCAGGGGGCATGTGCTGGTGCTGGTGCTGGTGCTGCCCGGAGTGGTTGTAGGGCATATGGTTGATCGGGCTGCCAGAGTCATCAGAAGATGCGCTGGATGTGCCCTCTGATGGCGGGCTGGCCACCGGGGCTGGCACATAGGAGGCCATCTGCGGAGGAGCAGACATCGGTTCAACCTTCCGTGCTTCAGCCGGCTTTGATTTCTTACCTTCTGCTATGAAACTAGCCACGACAACCTGATAGCACAGAATACAAGGCAGAAATTCCAAGTCAGCATTATGAAGCAGTTGATCAGACGCAAGCCAAACTGGATGAAGAAAATCCCCAAGTTAATCTAACCTGAACAGGAGTCGCAGCCATTAGCATTCCAGCTACACATCCTCCAAGAACTCGGCCATCAGATCCTGCAAGTGCAACGCTCAGTCCACCAGTCCTGCTGCGTGTGTCACCATCCTCCGCAAGAAGGAAAGAACCAGAAAGAGAGATGATCTCGAAGCGACCCTGCACCAGAAATCATACATCAGAACATCCACGCGTAGCATTGTCAACAGGAATAATGAACAGCATGCACAATTTGCACAGCTAATTCCTCAAAAGTACGTGAATGATTCCGCACTGTCTGAGTTAACATTTTCCAGCCAGACCTAATTATCCTTCAGCGTGTCATTCGAACATATTTTAATTTTTGTACCATGCCCTCATTGCATGTTGAAATGTTGCAATCAAGTTAAAAACCCAAATAGTAGAGAAAATTGCCACAGATAATGCGAGATGTTAGCAAAAGGATGAACTATCATGCATTTCTTGATTTTCTTTTTGTTATTCCTTCAATAAAGACACGTAATTTTACAGGCAGTATTGGATGGATTCACACTTTCACAGACCCTATCGCTGTGATCGTGAACAACAGAATTACACGACTTGGGTCAGGACACTGAAGACTGACAATCTGTGATTTGACCAAAAGCTATCTTATTCTTACTTCCAACCAACTCAGGTCGAAGTACAAAATTGCCAACAGTGTTGGACTGCTGAACTTTTGCACTATTGTATTAAATACGAGAGGAGGTACCCTTAGAATATGAACATTAGACTCAACTAGTATTTCCAAGTAAATACATCGAATTTTGATTGATGATGTGTAATTCAAATTAAGGAATAATACAACAGCGAAGACATTACTATATCCATTAAGTAGATGTATAATCTCGAGGAGATGATCTCCTATTCAACTTGCACAAGATAATAGGTACCTCGTAAGTCACTAATCCACCAGATGTAGCTGGCTGCCGAAGTGTTACATTGCTTATTGCACCATTGGCTGAAAGAATGCAAACTGTGCGAGGACCTTGCTGCGAGAAGACCATAATTTTTGAAGCAACATCCTGTCAGGCAAAGAGATGACATTTAGTAATAGAAACCAAGTTTTTCAGTCACTAGCAAGAATAACAAGTGGGCTGTTAGCCATTTTAAACATGAAGACCTAATTACACCACGCATAGAACAAAGCAAAGCTAACATCATAATGAGAAATCGTGTGACATTCAAATAGAAACAAGTACAGAACAGTCAAATCCCCAAAAGAAATAGCTAATGCACACATCTACATTTTGTGATGCAATTGAGTTACTTGCATAATAGAATTACATACAGCTAGTAGAAAGGTAATTGATGGACTAATCAATATTCCCTTTCCAAATTCAATCAGGTGTGTGTATACAACACCGCGATATTCGAACGAGGATATTACACCAAATTCAGAGTAGTACAAGATATAATTTCTTTGCTTCCAACAGCAGACAAAACAAAACTATGCAAGTAATTCAGAGCAAACAAAACTACTGCATCTACTTCTATCTAATATAGGTGAACTACCACAAAGAACATATCTCTGCATGCTTTGTGCCAGTCGCTCTTTATGCTTAGCAAAGTCGTCTTGACAAACTACTTTTTTGTTTGTTCAAGTACATTTAACTCAATCAAAAAATTACTACCAGAAAAGTCATCTGCTTATTAAAATGCAATGTTACCACAGAGCAAAATGAACATGGAACTCTAAGCACGGCAGCAACCGCGATTACAGCAAAGTGGTTCTATTAGTATTGGCAATCGTTTCAACTAGTCACCTTCCTCCACAGCACATGCTCGACACTAGCACAGACACAGGTGTCGCTACTTGCTGATGGCCAGGCTAGCTAGCTAGCTAGGAGAGTGTACTACGCAGAAGACCAGAACCCCATCTCCCCGGGCTTCTGCAGGCTTGTACTGGTACTAAGGTATCAGAGAGGAATGATAAGTGCATCACCCACTAACTTGGCGATGACCGTGGGGCCGGTCAACTGACCGCCGTGCTGGGAATCTGACGGACACCGCAGCTCGCAACCTGCCGGCCTTCTCAACGGCAGATCCTACGGGAACAAACCCCAACTACCACTCGTCACAAGTCACGGCTGGCTACGTGACTTGGCAACATTTGCACGAACTCGCAGACGGACATATAGATCCACCACCAGTCGTACCAGTACAACTGTACAAGTACCAAGTAAAGTAGCAAACTTCAAGAATGAATGAGCAGAGCAAATTCAAGATCTGTGGTGTTTCTTCTTCCACATGGGTGTTGACTGTGCTGTTACCTCGCCAGCCTTGACAGTGAGAATGTGAGGAGTGAAGGCGATGCCCCAAGACCCTGCAAGAAATCACAACCGCCACCGCAAGTTAGATTTAACCGAAGGAACCCGTCCAGGAATTGAAGCGACGGTATGGTAGTGATGGCGGATTGGCGGGAGTAAATGATGTACCCAGGGCTTCGAACTGCTTCTTCTTGCCGGAGCCCGGGGGCCGGCCGCGGCGCTTGGCGTTGGGATCGGACGGGGGGCTGCTGATGGAGAAACCGTGCTGGCCGGGCGGGGGCGGCGCGGCGCCGCCGCAGGCGGAGGAGATGGGCGCGAGCGCGAGGGCCATGCTCCCGTCGGGCGCGTACTTGCGGGGCCGGCCCCGCTTCTTGCGCATCAGCTCGGCCATGCCCATCACATTGCCGACCGACGACGGCGCGGCGTAGAGCATGGGGCCCGAGGCGTGGTGCTCCCCGGGCGCCTTCCCCGCCATCTGGTCGAACGACAGCCGCACAGCGCCGGGCATGGGCACGGCAGGATTCGCGGCCGGCGCCGGCGGAGCCTGCTGCTGCTGCGCGAACGGCGGCGGCATGGAGGCGGCCGGCAGCTGAGTGGCCGGCGCAGGCACCGCCGCTGCGGCGGCGGCGACGTGCGGCGAGACGTCCTTGGCCTCCATTCGCTTAGATCTATCGATCTACCAGGCTAGGTAGGCTACCTCTTCTTGCTGCTGCTGCTGCTCTGCGCCTTCACCTTGAGCTTCACAGTGGCAGTGGTCCACTTGAGAGCTGGCTCGGAACAAAGCAAGCAATCTAATCTCTGTTGAGAGTTTGACTAAGCGAGCGAGCTGAGCTGAGCATAATACTAGAGACTTGTCCTCCTTTTCCTCCCTCTCAAGTCTGAACTGAGCTGAGCGCACTGCAAAAACGAAAGGCGCTTATACAAAGGCTAAGATAAGAACAGAGTAACATGGGAATCAAGCAAGAAACACTCTTTAAATTACTAAAAGAGATAATTTTAAAACCTGGAGCGGATATGTACAGCTAGGAAACAAAGAAAGATAGGGGAGAAGATTAGGAGGTGCGCAGGCATGCATGTACCAACCAACCCAAGGCAAGACGAAAGCGATTAAATCGGCGAGGAGGTGCATGCCATGCCTCGCTCCTTGTCCTGCTTCGCACCAGACGCCACTCACTCCCTCGCTTGCTTCGCATGCAATGCGAGAGAGAGAAGTCGGGAAGGGAAGGGGAGACCGGCAAGTAGAATGGAATGGAGTAGCTAGCTACCACGCCAGTGCTAACTAGCTAAGCTAGAGTGCTAGAGAGAGAAGAGAAGAGGAGCGGAAATTAATAAAGGTAAAGCTGAGTAATAAAGAAAGCAAAGAGAGAAAGGAGATTTGTTACGAGTACACACGCATGCTCCGTCGTAGACACTGCCCGATGGAGGTAGTGGTATTAGTAATACAGGCCGGCGGGAGTGGGAAAGCTTTTTGGCTCGGAGTCCGCGACAAGTCTTAACTACGCCTTCCCAACTTTTTACTCCTCCGCTCCATCCATTCCCCACCGCAAAGAAGGAAAAGAAAAAAAAAAGAGACTGGTCCTCCACTGTACTCAAAACTCAAAAGAGCAATTGAATTGTTTACTAGTACTCGTCACTGCATAGTTTCTTAACAGTGAAATTTATTGTATATCTATCTTTAGCCCACATTAATATAAGATATATCATTCTTCCCGGAGCAATCGATTATTTACCCCTCTTTAGTTGGCATCCTTGAGGATATGCCAATGTTAGGATTGAATTGACCATATTACTTTTACCCTTCTTCCCCCTCCTCAATCCTCATCTTCTCTATATCGTGTGTTTGGTTCGATAGACCAAGTTGCGCATGTATGTGATGGTTCCAAATGTGCCTTCATCTAGATCTTGGGAATATTCATGTGAGATGTTGAATCATTCCGTTCGATGAAATTGGACGAACCACACGGTACAGGATGGACTCGTCCGCTCGCGCCGCGTACGCTCATCACTCGCATTAGATATTAATGAGTTTGCCATTAGCAATTAAACTTAAATAAAAAATCTAACTATGAGTTGTATATTTTGAAATGGTTAGCGTTTAATTACGAAAATAGTTCAATATCAGTGGGTCACACAGTAACTAAAAATTGCACTAAGCTAAAGAAGAGTTAGTAGTATATTATTAACCATTAAATTAAGATAGAGAACTTAACTAGATATTAAGTTAAGAAATTATAGATTAATTAGAAAAGAATAATTAGTTGATCATTAATAGTTAGGTCAGAAAGTGAAGGAAGAAAAAGAGAAAAGAGAGGAAAAAAAGAAAAAAAGAAAAAGAAAGAAAAATACCATGGTTGTAATCTCACCAATGTAGGGAGGAGGTTACCGAACCAACCTCATCCTCTCAACCAAACACGTATCAATTATGTATCATCTCATACAACCAATCAAGCATATTCGTGTACCATCCCACACAACAAACCAAACAACATGTTTGTACGATCCCATTCAGGACGATCATTTCCTACTTGTACCATCACATCTCATTCAACCTTATCCCACCAACCAAACTACATATTTCTCCTTAATCTCACCGGTTGCCAATCATCACTTTCATGAGCCAGTAGCCATACGAGCAATCTCTTCTCACCGACTGGCCTCTCCTTCCACATGCACCGCCGCCCCTCCTCGACCATGCTTTTCCTGATAGCGGCCTCCCGCACGTCGTCGCATCCCCGCCAGCGCTATGGCCGTTGCCCTCTCCTCTTTCTTCCCACGCGGTGAGCCGACGAGCACATCCACCAAAGAGATGGGGGAGAGAGTACACGAAGAGAGGAGTGGGAGGAAGGAGGTGAGAGGTAAAATCATCCAGGGTGGTATATTCTCGAGCATTCTAATTAGAAGAGGGTAAATAATCAATTACATAAAAGGATGGTAAATAATCAATTAAATCAAAAGGAAGGTAAATAGCTAATTACCCCTCTTAATACGGGTACGGGTACGGGTAGTAATCTAGAAAGGGCTTGTCTTTTTGGGCGTGCCTCGGGGAGGAATCAATGAGGCTCATCACCCCAATTGTTTTTTGCTCCCTTCCTTTCTGTTGGGGTCCCAGCTTTCTCACCTGCGTTGCGTTGCGCCATCTACCCTCTTTCCTTGTATTTTTCCCCCCAAAAAACAATCGCGCCTTTTTCCGTGGCCTACTCTGGACGGACACATAGCAGTGTTGCTATTGGGCAGGCGGCCGGGGGTGGGCCCGCATGGCAGCGAGCGCGGCGCGGGTTCGAACTAGCCGGAGGAGGAGCGGAGTCTCTGACGAGTCGCAGGCAGAGCATCGCGCGGTGCTGGTAGGGGCAGGGGCTGCGGCTGGCGGTGGGGCCCAGCTGCCTTTTGCTTCCCGGAGCAATGCAGGGCAGGCCTAGTCACGTGACAGCCCCGCCCCCGAGAAGTACGCGTGGGCCCTCCCGACTTCCCGAGGCCACCTCTCCCTTCCCACCGTTCCTCGTCGCCGGGTCGGACCGACCGTGAGATTCGGGGCAAGTCGAGTGTCGTCGTGCAGGCAGCTCGAGTCCGAGCTACGTCCAGGGTCCGGGCTGCTGGGGTTGTAACACGCACGTGCATCCCGCTTCGACGTGCCTCCAACACTCTGGCCCGTCGATTTCTGATCGTGTGGTTACCAGAGGAGACTGAATGCTAGCTACCATGGCCGGCGTCTCCGTGGAATCGCTCGCGTGCGTAGCGTTCCACCAACGAAGCGCGCACGCAGCACAGCACCTGTTGGATTACGGACTAGGGCTGGGCAGGCGTGGCACGGTGGCGGTTGGGATGTGGTACGACGAGTATCCAATGAGAGAGACCCACGTCACTGCAAGGGCCCCCCGCCGCACTCACTCCGTTGACTGGAGAAGGTCCGCATTTGGTGATCAGTCGGAGCCACCACCACCAACCAAACCTCATACGAGCGTACTCCACACTCCATATACGACAAACACCGCCTCCCCACCCCCCCGTCTGATTTGGAGCTACGTGCAGGGGCAGAATCAAAACGAATTTGACCGGTTCACTGCTTCACTATGTATATAGTAAAATATAAATTTTCAAACAATATTATACTAAATAGTAACGCTTGTCTCTATTTTTAACATCAATAATTCGACATAACCGACGACAATGTAAACTAATAAAGAAGTAGCAATCAATATGCATACAATTAGTACTCTTTTTTTATACTTTACTTGCCCCATATTATTATCATTTACCTCAGTATTTGCGCTAAATTGTGCTATTTGGCAACTAACCCTAACAAAATCCAAAGATATGTTATATTTCACTTTTTCCACAGGAAATTGGCTAAAAAGAGTCGATAAAGAGCTTCCTTTGGAAAAAAAAATGCAAAAATGAACCTTCATCAAATAATAAATTGGAGGTTGTCATGACACCCGCCTTTATCAAGCCAATCGAAATGCATATATTATTTGCTCAGATCGGAAGTCATATACAAAAGTTACGAAAGCTGGAAGTTGTCGAGCATACTGCTAGGATCTTGTCTTGGCTTTCATTGGCTCAGACCGATCGGCTCTTTGGGCCCCGAGACACCTTTTTCTACCAAATTGCTTTGATCAGTCTATTTGATGCTTATGATACTTTATTGCTTTGATCAGTCCATTTGATATTGTGTTATTTTGTTGATTTCCGCAATCAACTTATTAGTTGCTAGATTGAATCATAGTATTTGGATTTAGTCAACCGATCTATATCAAATAGGGCAGAGCTTGCTACATTTAGATTAGCATTATCATATGACAGGTGAACCTATGAAAAAATGTAGTATTATCTGTAGGGTGAGAGCGATTTTAGCCTAGTACCAATTCATAGTATACTTGTCGATTTACGCGTAAGTGAACCTAGACCAGAAGAAGATATAGTTAGTCTTGATAGAACCTTAGTGATTTCTATGCTCTCGTAATTTAGTTTTTTTAGATTAAATCTTTCATACAATGTTCTTGTTAGTAAGTAATTGTCAGCATTGTAATCTCAACTGTTCCATGAGATCGATAACCCTGGATACTCAGGTGAAAAACTACAACTGGTCCTCGAGCTTGCGGTTATCATTGTACGCGCATAGATCTCGTCAACACTTACCAAAATAAAGGAACTAAGGATGAAACCACGAACAAAAGATGGTAGTATTGGCAAAATACATTATCCAACCTCAATGGTCTAAAAAAAAGAAGAGAACAAAATATCTTATAATTCTCAAGTAAAATATAGTAGAATGATTAAAAAAAATAGTTAAGTAAATAGATTAACTTTTAGTACTTACGTTCTTTCAAGTTAATGAAGCGATGAATCACATCATCATTAGCGATGAACCACAACATCATTAGCATCATTAGCGATGAACTTGAGCCGCGTGCCAGCGTCGTCGCCTGGGTCGTGCGCCCGTGTCGCCGCTTGAGACGACTCCGGGGTGCACAGTTTTTGGGCTAGGGGGTGTACATGTGGTATATATAAATTGATCTCTACTAAATTGTTTTTTATACCCGGTGTCCTGCGACACCGGCTAATACAATTTGGTTCCGTCCCTTGCTACTTGCTGGGGCTTCTTCGTGGCTGGTAGTAGGGTGCATCTTTTTTTTGAAAAAATAGTTTAGGGTTAGACCGAAGGGCTGAACAGTTTAGTTGAAGATGTTTGATGTTTGGTAGTATGACTTTTAGGTAGACTGTCTAAAGCTTCTGATTTGAAAAATATCTGAAATGCTGTAACGACCTAACTCTAGGGCACCCGAGAGGTCCTTCAAGAACTGCTGGAAAGTCCATCCGGACCTCCTAGGAGGTCCACAAAGGACCTCTCGGAGAGTCCACCAAGACCTCCCAGGAGGTCCAACAGGACCTCCTGGAAGTCCAGGAGAACATGTCCCGAGAGGGTCTTGGAGCCAATGAGCACCCGAGGACACCTTGCTCGCCCAACAGGGAAAAGCGAGGAGGACTGGGGCACCCAAGACCACCCGCGACCCTCCAGAGGAGGTCGTGGAGGTCTGAGACCACCCCAGAACCTCACGCGTTCATTCCATCGTGTAGACATGGAGGTCCAAGTTTGCTCTAAGGTTCCCTGTGAATCTCGAACTAGTCCCAATGATCATGGCTAGCTCTTCACAGAAATAATACAATGGTGGTAACATCCAGAACGCGTCTTTATTAAAAACAAAATATCTACAGAGTTTGTTTACAAGGTGGCCTTGGGCCAAGCACATATATACAAAAGAGCAAAAGAACAAAAGTCCATCAGCACGCCACAGGTAACTGACTGGAAGGCACAACCTATTTGCTTGGGTCTTCTTCACTGCCAAGGTCCTCTCCTGGCAAAAATTGTAATGAGCAAGAGTGAGCACACAACCGTGCTCGCAATTTACACCCGTGGGTTAGCAAAATGACATGCATATATGGATAATCAACGGATGGCATAATATGGTTAATTTGCACAAAGCCAATTTTCTTTCAAATACCATTACTAAGTTCCAAAGTAGGTCTTTATAACCAAAATTCATTTTAGCAAAGTAATTTTTCAGTTGGATAACATTCATCAACAAGTTGGTGAAGGATACCCTCCTGACACCAGGCTCCCTGCCAAAACCCATGGGATAGCAATCCCAAAACAGATTTGAAAACATTTCTGGAAATCCCAAAATCAACATCTAACTCTGAGTAGCCTTTGCCAGCACGTCCATGACCGTGGACACGGCTATTCGAATAGATTTAACTCTGCAGAGGTTGTACACTTTACCCACATGACATGATTTCTCTAGTTTATCCGGCATCCGTCAATGCCACCTCTCACTACCAAAGGTAAGAGGTCTAGAGCTCATGACAAGGCCTTTACAATGCATTGCTCCACCACAGCCTTTTCTTGCTAAGGTTTCACTTCCCTATGGATCGCAATCCGTGAAGTCCCTCTTGCACCGATGGGAGCGATGGGTCATAAAAGACCATTAGCCCTACAAGACCTCCCACACCTCCAATGGAGCAGCATATGGTGGAGTTCTGCAAATTACTCAGCCAGGTCCCACGCCCCATTCTGGAGATATGTGGTTGCACGATTGTGGCATAGCTGTAACATTCTGATTTTCTAAATCCTTTTTAAATGTGTAAAATAAGTTAAAACTATTTTGCTTTAGTGAGAATTCAAATTTGGGTTCTGTTGGAATGATTTGGGTTGTTGTGTCTCCTTGCTGGAAAGCTCAGCAATTCTCCTGTAACCCATCTCCTTCGGGTCACGTAGGTTTAGACCTCCTCTAAAGCTTAGACCTTGTCTCACCAGGAAATACTCGTATGACCAGGCCTTCCTTTCTTTGAGCTTGGTCATTTGGACCTCTTTGTTGGTTTGAATCTTTTAGGGTTCAAACCTCTTTTCTGTTCAGACTTCTCTTCAGTCTAAACTTCTTGTCGTCTGGACACCTCTTTATGCCCAGACCTCCTTTCATTCGGACCTCTATGCATTCCAATGGCCTCTTGTGTGCCTTCGATTTTTCTTAAGTCCATTTGAACCGTCTTGACTTTTTACTCTTGACCGAGAAGACCTCCCTCGGGTAGAACCCCTCTATGGAATGCCTCTGAAACCACTCCGCATGGACCTCCCTTGTGCTAGACCTGGCGGTCCAGACCTCTTCCCATTTCCAATCCAAGGGTCTAGACCTCCCATGCGTTATGTCCTTCGTGGACCTCCCTTTGTTACAATCGAGCAGTTCAGACCTCCCTTTGTTCGAATCAAGCGGCTTGGACCTCCCTCACTTTGAATCCAAAGGCCCAGACCTCCCGTGTGTCGAGTTCTCTCGAGGACCTCCCCTCGCCGACGGCTCTTGGTGTTGGACCTCCTCTCGGAGATCCAACCGCTCAGACCTCCCCGCCAGACCTCCCTTGGTGAGATCCTGACCGTCAGGACCTCCCCCTGTCTGGACCTCCTTAACCTTTAGACCTCCCTGTCCTTGGGCTTAGGACCTCCTAAGCCGCTCGGACCTCCTCGAGGACCTCTATTGTGGGTCAAGACCTCCCCTATTTTGACCCGATTGTTTCTAAATTGGTGGCCCCACTTGCCAATCTTAACCATTCTCAATTCCTCATACATTATTATATTGAGCCTTCAATGCGGGTCTTATCACATTAAATGCATCCATATCGTGTTGTTTTACTTTGAATTGGGTCCTTAACCGCATTACGACATTTTTCCTTGTTCCTTCCCATAACATCATCGTGTCCTTCTCGTACCTTTTGCCCGAGAATCGTAGTGACACCGCCTGTCACTACCTACCTTTGACCTATTTCCATACTTATCCCGGACTCGTGTATTTCTAGTTTTCTTCACCACTTTGACTACAACTTGTCCAAGAAATTCCACCACTCCACCTTCTCCATTTTCACCCTCTCGGTTTTGGACCAGAGGCCTTCCCGGAGAGCTTGGTTCTTCGACCTCCCTTTCATCCATAGCTTCTTGCCCTTGGTAAGTTCTTTGATGATCTCCTCCACCTTTGTGTTTACCACTACCTGAGCTGGCCATGTTTTTCACAGGACCTTCTCTGGTGGGTTTCTTTGGGAATTCTGTGGTGCTCGTGTGAGGACCTTCTCTCAGGACCTTGCAAGCATTTCGCCTCGGGACTTCTGCTTGTTGATAGGTCACACCTTGGGACCTTTTTCCAAAGACCCTTTTTCCTTTGGTAAGCTAGACCTTCTCCAAAAGAACCTAATCTAAATACAATTCTTTTTTCAGAATTGGGTTTTTGAGTTTTCTCCGAGTTCTCTTGATTCTTTAATTGGATCTTTATTTGAATCTTCTTTGAATTTGCCTTTTTATATATGTGTGTAGATTGTGAGGGTTCCCAAGAATCTGAAAGTTTTGAAGAAGAAGAATCTCTAAGTAGTGAGCAAGGCAAGTTACACTCTTGATCATATTGCACCCAGTAATTTAAACTAATTATGTTCTGTTTTAATGTGTACTGCATGCTTATTTTTATCAAGTTAGTTCAATACCGCTTTTAACGTTATAGTTATACCCACTTCCTTTGTATGACCTCTGTTGGTTTGGATGTAACACATTGTCACCTTTAGGTCAAACTTGGCTAATACAAGAGTATGAGTCAAGACCATTTGAAAAACATATGCTCGCTTATGCTTAGACCAAAACTGTTGATTTGGGGAAATCTTTACCAACATAACCAAATAATGTTTTAAATGTTTTCACCATGGCATTGGGTTGTCATGGAGGTATGAAAGTATTCTTTGGGGAAGCAAAGTTATGAAAATAGATTTTTGATAGGCGTAATTGGTTGACTTGGTTGGTGCAAGTTGATGCAGGATCGTGCCTTATGGTAGATCGATGCCCTTGGGTTTGTGGAAGTCGCCCTAGTCATTTGAGGACCGGTCTTTGAGCGACCAATGCCATGCCTATAATGGGCTATGCCACAATCGTGCAACCACATGTCTCGAGAATGGGCGTGGGACTGGCCGATTAATTTGCAAAACTCTACCATATCTTTGCTCCATTGTAGGTGTGGGAGGTCTTGTTTGGCCAATGGTTTTTTTATAACCTACTGTTCCCACCGGTGCAAGAGGGGGCTTCCCGCCGGATGGCTATCCACAGGGGGGTGAAACCTTAGCAAGGAAAGGCTGTGGTGGAGCAATGCATTGTAAATGCCTTGTCATGAGCTCTAGATCTCTTACCTTTGGAAGTGAGAGGTGGTATTGACGAATGCCGACAAACTAGAGTACTCATGTCGTGTGGGTAAAGTGCACAACCTCTGCAGAGTTAAATCTATTGAATAGCCGTGTCCACGGTCAAGGACGTCTTGGCAAAGGCCACTTGAAGTTAGTTGTTGACTTTGGGAATTTCGAAATGATTTTCAAATCTGTTTTGGGATCTAGTCCCATGGGTTTTAGCGAGGAGCCTAATGTCGAGGGTATCCTTCACCAAATAATGATGAATGCTATCCAACTGAAAAATTGCTTTGGTAAAATGAATTTTATCTATTGAAAGACACCTTTGGAACTTAGTAATGGTATTTGAAAGAAATGGGCTTTGTGCAAGATCACCCTATTATGCCATCCTTTGATTATCCATTTATGCATGTCATATTGTTAACCCAGGTGTAACTTGCGAAACACAGTGGTAGTGCTCACTCTTGCTCATTACAAATTTTGCCAGAGAAGATATTGGCAAGTGATGAAGATCAAGCAGACTAGGTTATGCTCTCGGTCACCACCACTGTGGCGTGTTGATGGACTCTCGTGCTTCCTTTTGCTCTCTTTTGCTTTTATGTATTTATGTTTGGCCTAAGGCCACCTTGTAACCAACTTTGTTAACATGTGGTATAAATAAAAGATTGTTCGGATATCACCACTTGTGTATTTTTCTTTGTGAAGGGCTAGCCATGATCCTTGGGACTAGCTCGGGTTTCACAGAGGACCTTGGAGCAGTGCTCGGTCCTCCATGATCTCACGTTGGGAAAAACATGTGGGGTTCTAAAGTGGATCTAGGCCTCCACGACCTCCTCTCGGAGGGTCGTGGGAGGTCTTGTGCGCCTCGGACCTCCTTATTTATTTCCACGTGGGGCTATGGCGGTCGTGGGTGCTCCTCGCTCAAAGACCCTCTCTCGGGTCATGTTCTCCTAGACTTCTAGGAGGTCTTCTTGGACCTCTGGGAGGTCTTAGTGGATCGCCTGAGAGGTCCTTGCTGGACCTCCTGGGAGGTCCTGGTGGACTTTCCAGAGGTCCTGGAGGATCTCTCGGTGCCCTAGGGCTGGGTCGTCACAATAGCCCATTATAGGCATGGCATTGGTCGCTCAAAGACCGGTCCTCACATGACTAGGGCGACTCTCACAAACCCTTGGACCTCCACCTTAGCCAGGATAGAGTCTGTGTACAAACATTGCACCAGCCAAGCCAACCAATTCGCCCTAGTCTAAATCCAATTTCATTTTCTTTGCTTCCCCAGCAACACTTTCATATTGCCATGACAACCCAATGTCATGGTCAAAACATTTTAAGCAATATTTGGTCATGTTGGTAAAGATTTCCCCAAATCAATACTTTTGGTCTAAGCTTGACTAAGCACGTGGTTTTCAAATGGTCTTGGCTCACACTCTTGCATGACCCAAGTTTGATCTAAAGGTGACAACGAGTTCGATTCAAATTCAACAAAGATGGCCATACAAAGGGAGTAGGCATAACTATAAATTTAAAACAGGTATTGAAATAACTTGGTAGAAATAGGCATGCATTATACTTTGAAACTGGACATAAATAAATTGAATTATTGGGTGCAACATGATCAAGAGTGTAACTTGCCTTGCTCACTATCCTGAGAATTTTCCTCTTCAGAAACCTCAGACTCCCTGGAGTCTTCGCAATCTACACGTGTAAAAGAGCAAATTCAAAGAAGACTCAAATAAAGATCCAACTGAGATCAACAAGAAAACCAAATGAACCCCAGAGGGAGTCCAAAAACTTAACCAATAGGAGAGGTCTATATTTTAGAATAGGTTCTTATGGAAGAGGTCTAAGCTTACCAGGAGAATATAGTCTTTAGCAAAAGACCCCAAAGGAGTGATTTAAACAATAGAACAGAGAAGTCCTGAGAAATGGCTCTTGCGTAAAGTCCAGAGAGGAGGTCTTCACATAACGGCCATAGAAATCCAAAAAGAAGTCCACCAGGGGAGGTCCTGAGATGGACATGACCAGCTCAGTGCAGTGGCGAAAACAAGAGTGGAGCAAATCACCAAGGGACTTACCAGGGACAAGAAGGAACCAATGGATGGAGGGGAGGTCGTGGGCGACAAGGTCTTCCCTGGGAGCCACTGAACGAGAGCCAAGATAACAGAGTGTAGAGAAAGGTGATGCGGTAGAATTTCTTGATCTAATTGTAGTCAAGGTGGTGAAGAAAACTAGAAATATACGTGTCAAGGATAAGCATAGAAATGAGTCAAAGGTAGGTGAGTGGCAGAGCAGGTGTCACTACCACCCTGGTCAAAAGGTACGAGAAAGGACAACGTATGTTGCTATGGGAAGGAACAAAGAAGGATGTCAGGGTACGGCTAAGTGACCCGATTCAGAGTAAACACCACGTATGTGGATGCATTTAATGTGACAAGACATGCATTAAATGCCCAAGATATTAACGTGGCAGAGGAAATGAGAATGACTAAGTCTGACAAGTGGGACCAGTCAACTTAGAAACAGTTGGGTCAATAGGGGAGGTCTTGCCCTGCGGAGGAGGTCTTTGAGGAGGTCCGAGAGGCTTAGGAGGTCCTAGGCCCAAAGGACAGGGAGGTCTAAATGTTGAGGAGGTCCAGACATACAGAGGAGGTCTGGACCTGCAGAGGTCCTGACGGTCAGGATCAGCAGAAGGAGGTCCTGACGATTGGGATCTCATCAAGGGAGGTCGGGCGAGGAGGTCCAAAGAACTACAAGAAGGTTCCGTGGTTGAGATCAAAGGCAAGTTGAGGTCCGGGCGGTTGGATCTCCGAGAGGGAGGTCCAACAGCCAAGATCAAACGTGCGGGGGAGGTCTGGGCCTTTGGTGTAACATCTTGAATTTCTAAATCCTTTTCAAATGTGTAAAATAAATTGACACTATTGTATTTTAATAAAAGTTCCGAGTTGGTTCGTTTGGAGAGGTTTAAGTGTTGAGATTTTCTTTTGGTATGCTATGTAGACCTTTCCCTAGCATACCTCTTGTGGATATGTGGGTTTAGACCTCCTCTGCGGCCTAGACCCCATTAGTGACTGTAACGACCCACCCTTAGGGCACCCGAGAGGTCCTCCATGACCTTCTGGAAAGTCCATCAGGACCTCCCAGGAGGTCCACAAAGGACCTCTCGGACAGTCCACCAATACCTCCCAGGAGAACATAACCCGAGAGGGTCTTGGAGCCAGGGAGCACTCATGGACCTGCCACGGCCACAGTCAGAGAAAAACGAGGAGGTCTGAGGACACCCCAAAACCTCACACGTTCATCCCATCGTGAGAACATAGAGGTCCGAGCTTGCTCCAGGGTCCCCTGTGAGTACTGAGCTAGTCCCAAGGATCATGGCTAGCTCTTCACAGCAACAATTGTGGTAACATTTCAACAATACAAGCTTTATTAATATCAACAAAGTTGTTTACAAAAGGGAGGCTTACTAGCCACAAGTTATCACACAGCAGAAGAACATACTAGACCACCCAATATACCACAGGCAATCGGCTGGAGGGCGCAATCCTAGTCGATCAGGACCACTTGGCCCACTGAACAGATCACCAGAGAGCTTCCATTTCCTGCTAAAGACAACAACAAGCAAGAGTGAGCACAACAACCGTGCTCGCAAGTTACACCCGTTGGATAACAAAATGACATGCATAATGGATATCACAATGGAAGGCTTAATATGGTTGATTTGCATAAAGCCATGTTTATTTCAAACACATGTATTAAGTTCTAAGGCAGTAATACAATAATTAAAATTCATTTTATCAAATCAGTTTTTCAGTTGGATAACATTCATCATAAGATGGTGAAGGATACCCTCCTGACATTAGGCTCCCGCCCAAACCCATGGGATAAAATCCCAAAAGCATTTGAAATTCATTTGGAAATTCCCAAAGTCAACAACTAACTTCAAGTGGCCTTTGCCAAGACGCCCATGACCGCGGACACGGCTATTCGAATAGATTTCACTCTGCAGAGGTTGTGCACTTTACCCACACGACATGAGTACTCTAGTTTGTTTGGCATCTTGTGAGTGCCACCTCTCACCGCCAAGGTAAGAGGTCTAGAGTTCATGACAAGGCCTTTACAATGCATTGCTCCACCACGACCTTTCCTTGCTAAGGTTTCACCCCTATGGATAGCAATCCGTGGGAAGCCCCTCTTGCACCAATGGGAGCAGATGGGTTATAAAAACCATTGGCCAAACAAGACCTCCCACACCTCCAATGGAGCAAAGATATGGTAGAGTTTTGCAAATTAATCACCAGTCCCACGCCCCACACCGGAGACATGTGGTTGCACGGTTTTGGCATAGCCCATTATAGGCATGGCATTGGTCGCTCAAAGACCGGTCCTCAAATGACTAGGGCGACTTCCACAAACCCAAGGGCATCGATCTATCATAACGACACGATCCGTGCATAAACTTGCACCAACCAAGCCAACCAATTTCGCCCAGATCTAAATCCATTTCCTTTTCTTTGCTTCCCCAAACAATACTTTTCATACCTCCATGACAACCCAATGTCATGGTTAAAACATTCAAAATAGTTCTTGGTCATGTTGGTAAAGATTTCCCCAAATCAATAATTTTGGTCTAAGCAAGACTAAGCATAGGTTTTTCAAATGATCTTGGCTCACACTACTGCATGTACCAAGTTTGACCTAGAGGTGACAACCTGTTCAGTCCAAAACCAACAGTGGCCATACTAAGGAGATCGGCATAACTATGAATTTAAAACATGTATTGAAATAACTTGGTAGAAATAGGCATGCAATAGACATTAAAGCAGAACATAAATAATTTGAATTATTGGGTGCAATATGATCAAAAGTGTAACTTGCCTCTTGCTTGATAGCTTAAGATTCTAATTTCTCACACTCGGCGCCGAAACATCAAGATCTACGGCAAGGAACATATTCGCACCAAGCTCCAAATAAAGAACCAACAAAGACGCAAGCAAAGAATCATAAGAACTCCAGAGGAACCTCAAAATTCAATTAACAGAGGAGGTCTAAATTTGATTAGGGTCTTAGGGAGTAGGTCTAAGCTTATCAGAGGAGGGTGGTCTTTGGCAAAAGACCCTAAAGGAGTGATCACGGCAATGAAATAGAGAGGCCCCGAGGATTAATTTCACAAGAAGGTCCAGAGAGGAGGTCCTCATCACGAGGGCCATAGGAATCGAAGGTGTCCACTGGGGAGGTCTGTGAAGGACACGACCACCAATCTTGATGGTGAACACAGAGTGGAGCAGATTATCAAAGGAACTTACCAGGACAAGAGGTAATGGACGGAAGGAAGGTTGTGAGAGCCAAGTCTTCCTCGACGACCATCGGACGAAAGCCGGATGGTGAATGTGAAAAGGGTAAAATGGTAGAGCTCCCTGGACTAATTATAGGCAAAAAGGGTGAAGAAAACTAGACACATACGTGCGAGGATAAGTATAAAATGAGTCAAAAGTGGGTGAATATCGAGGCGGTGTCACCACCACCCAGGTAAAAGGTACGAGGAAGGACAACTTAGGTTGCTATGGGAAGGAACAAAGAAAATGTCGAGTACCACCACGTGACCACATTCAAAGTAGACACCACGTATACAATTGCATTTAATGTGACAAGACATGCATTAAATGCCCAAAATACTAACGTGGCGGAGGAAATGAGAATGACCAAGCTGGCGAGTGGGGCCATCAACCTAGAAACAATCGGGTCAAAATAGGGGAGGTCTTGCCCCGCAGAGGAGGTCTAAGAAACTAAGAGGTCTTGATATACACAAAGGAGGTCCGAACATGGGGAGGTCCAAATACACATGGAGGAGGTCCGAAGGAGTCCCGCGACTCAAGGAGGTCTGAAGTTGAGGAGGTCCAGACATGCGGAGGAGGTCTGGACATGGGGAGGTCCTGACGGTCAGGATCAACAACAGGAGGTCCTGACGGTGAGGATCTCTTCAAGAGAGGTCTGGCGAGGATGTCCCGAGCCAGGTTTAAGAGGCCACGGGGATGTCTTGGACAGGAGGTCCAAGAACTACCAAGAGGTCCCGTGGTTGAAATTAATAACACGTTGAGGTGCAGGCGGTTGGATCTCCGAAAGGAGGTCCAATAGCCAAGGTCAACGGAAGGGGAGGTCCAGAGAGAAATAATGCAGGGGAGGTGCGGGCCTTTGGATTCAAAGTGAGAAGAGGTCCAAACCGTTGGATTCAACCAAAAGGAGAAGGTCCGAACGGTGGGGTTCCAAGAACGAGGATTCCACGGAGGAGATCCACAAAAGGTGGTCCAACAGAGTTCATGAGTCAAGGCAACTCAAAGGAGGCTCCAACCTCTAGGGTGAGATCAAAAGCGTGGATGTTAGAATGAACCCTAAAGAGTTCCTTTCGCCAAGAAGAAATGCCTAGGGGTTGAATGAACTCGGGGAGGTTTGAAGGCATATAAGAAGTCCTTTGGGATACAAAGAGGTTGAATGAAAAGTGGTGCGGCATAGAAAGGTGCCCAGCACTAAGAAGTTTAGACTTAAGAGAAGTGCGAGCAGTAAAAGAGGTCTCGATCCAAAGAGATTCAAACCAACAAAGAGATTCAAAGTAATCAAACTTAAAGGAAAGGTCTGAACGAATGGGAGAGAGGTCTAAAGAATGGTATTACCATGAATTGGGGTGGTAATACGGATTGCACTAGAAGGACCTTTCCAAAGAGAAGGCTACAAGGATCGGGGCAAAAGGAGTCCAAGTGATCACCAAGAGATTCACAAGAGCATAGAAGGAACTCAAGTGGTTATAAAGGGAGACCTAGACCTCAAGAGGTCTAAGTCGAGAAGGAGATCTGAACCAGGAAGGTCCAGCACTTAGGAGATCTAGACCTAAAGAGGTCCCGGATCCTTGGATGATGATCACGAGAGGTCTGAGCAGTTCAGCCTCCACATGGGAGGTCCGACTACCAGAGGGAAATCGAAGGGGTCCCATTGAGCACAAAGGTGGTTCAATCGAATGCAAAGAAGATCCAATTGGCCATGTAGGTTCAAGTGAATTAAGGGCATTCCGGTGAGCAAAGGGAGACTCAAGCAAAAGATGTGAGGGAGGTCGGCTAGATCACAAACAAGGAGGTCAGGCACAAGAATATGCCCAACTGAAGATTGTGGTCTAGGATCAAGAGATCCGGACAACAACAAAGGTCAAACAAGAGGGACGGTGCTCGACATATAAAATGTCCAAATAGTGAAGGAAAAGAAATCCTATCAAGAAAAGGAAAATAACTCAGAGAGCTAGAGCTACATCAAAAGGACCAAACTTTGATTTAGTTGAAGTTTAGCTTAGTCATTTTAAACATCCGAAATTCTGAAATTCTCAAGTTAAGCTTTGAATTATCATCAAAATCAAATGGTTATTTTTATTTTGAAATTTTTTCAAAAAGGCTCTAAAAATCAGGGTGTTACAGTGACACATGAGGCTAAGCCTCCCCTGAGGCTTGGATCCTTCCTTACTGGACGTAATCCTACGTCCGGGCTTGTTCTTTTGACTTTGGTCATTTAGACCTCTTTGTTGGTTTGAATCTCTTAAGGTTCAAACCTCTTTTCTGTTCAGACTTCTCTTAAGTCTAAACTTCTTGTTGCCTGGGCACCTTTCTATGCCCAGACCTCTTTTCATTCGGACCTCCTTGTATTCCAGTGGACTTCTTATGTGCCTTTGAACCTCTTGAGTTCACCTGATCCATCTTTACATCTCTTCTTGACCGAAGGGAACTTGTTGGGGCTCACTCTAATCATCATGGCTTTTGATCTCATCTTGAGCGGGTGGAAGTCACCCTTGAGTTGTTCTAACTCATGAGTTTCCGTTCGGACCTCTTTGTAATCCTGTGGGATCTCTCTTTCACGGAACCTCTTGTGCCTGGACCTCTCCTTGCTTCGAATCTAACGGTTTGGACCTCTCCTCATTTCGAATCTAAAGGCCCAGACCTCCCTGTGCGTTATGTTCCTCTGCGGACCTCTTCTGCACGTTGATCTTGGCCGTGGACCTCCCTTTTGGAGATCCAACCGCCTGCACCTCAACTCACTTTTAATCTCAACCACAGGACCTCCTTAGAAGTTCCTTGGACCTCTGCCCAAGACCTTCCCGTGGCTTTTAGAGAGCGGCTTGGGACCTCCTCGCCAGACCTCCTTTGATGAGATCCTCACCGTCAGGATCTCCTTTGTTGATCCTGACCGTCAGGATCTCCTTTGTTGATCCTGACCGTCAGGACCTCCCCATGTCCAGACTTCTTTTGCATGTTTGGACCTCCTTGACCTTTAGACCTCCTCAAGGACCTCTCCTGTGGGGCAAGACCTCCTATTTTGACCCGATTGTTTTAAATTGGTGCCCCACTGCCGGTCTTAACCATTCTCAATTCCTCCGCCACGTTATTATATTGAGCATTTAATGCCGGTCTTGTCACATTAAATGCATCCATATACGTGGTGTTTTACTTTGAATTGGGTCACTTAATTGTACTCTGACATACTTCTTTGTTCCTTCCCATAGCATCACACGTGTCCTTCTCGCACCTTTTGTCAGAGTGGCAAGTGACATCGCCCCGCCACTCACCTACCCTTGACCCATTTCTATACTTATCCGGACTCGTGTATTTCTAGTTTTCTTCACCACTTTGACTACAACTTGTCTAAGAAATTCCACCACTCCACCTTCTCCATTTTCACCCTCTCGGCTTTGGATCAGAGGCTTTCCGGAGAGCTTGGTTCTTACGACCTCCCTTTCATCCATAGCTTCTTGCCCTTGGTAAGTTCTTTGATGATCTCCTCCACTCTTGAGTTCACCACTACATCGAAGTGGTCATGTCCTTCACAGACCTTCTCGTGTGCACTTCTTTGGGATTTCTATGGTGCTCGGGTGAGGACCTCCTCTCTCGACCTTGCTTGCAAGCGCCATTGTCTCAGACCTCTCTCTGCAGACTTAGGTCATACCGGTTGGGGCCTTTTTCTAAAGACCTCCTTCTCCTCTGGTGAGTTAGACCTTCTCCAAAAGAACCTAATCTAAATACAATATTCTTTTGTTAATCGGGTTTTTGAGATTTCTCTGGAGTTCTCTTGATTCTTTATTTGGATCTTTGTTGGATCTTCATTTGAGCCTTCTTTGAAACTGCCCTCTTATACTTGTAGACTGTGAAGACTCCAGAAAGTCTGAGGATTCTGAAGAGGAGGAATCTCAAAGTAGTGAGCAAGGCATGTTACACTTTTGATCATATTGCACCCAGTAATTCAAATTATTTATGTCCTGTTTTAACATGTACTGCATGCCCATTTCTATCAAGGTAGTTCAATACTAGTTTTAACTTCATAGTTATACCCATTTCCTTTGTATGACCCCTGTTGATTTTGGATTGAGCTTATTGTCACCATTAGGTCAAACTTGGTTGATGCAGTAGTGTGAGCCAAGATCATTTGAAAAACATGTGCTTAGTTATGCTTAGATCAAAAATTATTGATTTGGGGAAATCTTTACCAAAAGGACCAAATAATGTTTAAAAATGTTTTGACCATGACATTGTGTTGTCATGGGAATATGAAAATGTTTGGGAAAGCAAAGAAAATAAAATGGATTAGGCGGGGCAAAATGGTTAGCTTGGTTGGTGCAAGTTTATGCACGGATCGTGCCTTTATGGTAGATCGATGCCCTTGGGTTTGTGAAAGTTGCCCTAGTCATATGAGGACCGGTCTTTGAGCGACCAATGCCATACCTATAATGGGCTATGCCACAATCGTGCAACCACATGTCTCCAGAGTGGGGTGTGGGACCTGGCTGAGTAATTTGCAAAACTCTACCATATGCTGCTCCATTGGAGGTGTGGGAGGTCTTGTATGGCTAATGGTCTTTTATGACCTATTGTTCCCACTGGTGCAAGAGGGGGCTTTCCGCCGGATTGCGATCCATAGGAAAGTGAAACCTTAGCAAGGAAAGGCTGTGGTGGAGCAATGCATTGTAAAAGCCTTGTCATGAGCTCTAGATCTCTCACTTTTGGAAGTGAGAGGTGGCATTGACGAATGCCGGACAAACTAGAGTTTTTCATGTCGTGTGGGTAAAGTGCACAACCTCTGCAGAGTTAAATCTATTCGAATAGCCGTGTCCACGGTCAAGGACATGCTGGCAAAGACCACTTGGAGTTAGATGTTGATTTTGGGGTTTTCCAAAAGAATTATCAAATCGATTTTGGGATTTTATCCCATGGGTTTGGGCCGAGTCAAATGTCGAGAGGTATCCTTCACAAATTTATGCCGATTGATATCCAACCTGAAAAATTGTTTTGATTTAAAGAATTTTTATTTGACAAAAGACACGCTTTGGAACACAATTATGGTAATTAAAAGAAAATTGGCTTTGTGCAAGATCACCATACTATGCCATCCTTTGTTTATCCATTTATGCATGTCATATTGTTATTCCACGGGTGTAACTTATGAGCACAATGGTAGTGCTCACTCTTGCTCATTACAATCTTTGCCAGAGAAGACATTGATAGCGAAGAAGACCAAAGACTAGGTTATGCCCTCGGTCATTTGCCTGTGGCGTGTTGATGGACCCTTTTGATTTCTTTTGTTTTCATGTATTTATGTTTGGCCCAAGGCCACCTTGTAAACAACCTTGTAAATGTTTTGCTTATATAAAGGTGTGTTCGGATGTCACCACCATTGTGTATATCTTTGTGAAGAGCTAGCCATGATCCTTGGGACTAGCTCAAGTTTCACAGAGGACCTTGGAGCAGCTCGGTCCACCATGTCCTCATGAAGGATGAACATGTGGGGTTCTCGGTGGTCCCAGACCTCCACGACCTCCTCTGGAGGGTTGTGGGAGGTCTTGAGTGCGCCCTCGGACCTCCTCGTTTGTTTCACGTGGGGACATAGCAGTCGTGGGTGCTCCTCGGCTCAAAGACTCTCTCTCGGGTCATGTTCTCTGGACCTCCAGGAGGTCTTCTTGGACCTCTGGGTGGTCTTGGTGGACTGTCCGAGAGGTCCTTTATGGACCTCCTAGGAGGTCCTGATGGACTTTCCAGAGGTCCTGGAGGATCTCTCGGGTGCCATAGGATTGGGTCGTCACATTTGGATCCAAAATGAGGAGAGGTCCAAACCGTTAGATTCGGAACAAGGAGAGGTCCAGGCGGAGGGGTTCCCAGAAAAAGAGGGACTCCACGGGGAGATTCACAAAAGGTGGTCCAACAGAAGTTCGTAATTCAAGGCAACTCAAAAGTGACTCCCAACCGCTCAGGTGAGATCAAGGCCTTGGTGGTTAGGATGAACCCTACAGAGGTCCTTTCGGCCAAGAGGAAATGTCAAGGAGGTTCAGATAAACCCAGGAGGTTCGAAGGCATATAAGAAGTCCACTGGAACACAAGGAGGTCCCGACTAAAAAGAGGTCTGGGCATAAAAGAGTGCCCAGGCAGCAAGGGGTCTAGACTTAAGAGAAGTCTGAACAGAAAAGAGGTCTGATTCCAAATTGATTCGAACCAACAAAGAGGTCTAAGTGACCAAACTCAAAGGAAAAAGGCCTGGTCATAAGAGCTTGTCCAGGTGAGAAAAGGTCCAAGCCTCAAGGGAGGACTAACCTCAAGAGCCGTTGGGGGAGATCTAGGCCACAGAGAAGGCCTAAACCTACACAACCCAAAAGAGATAGGTTAAAGGAGGATTGCCGAGCTTACCAGCAAGGGAGTACAAACAACTCAAACCCTTCCAACAGAACCAAACTTTGAGCTCTCATTAAATAAAATAGTTTCAATTTATTTTACACATTTAAAAAGGATTCAGAAAATCAGAATGTTACAAATGCCACGAGGCAAATGATGGCTTGTTTGATGCCGTTTAACGACAATTGACGGCAGCGTCGGGAGAGGAGGAATGCGGCACTAGAGGAGAGAGGAGGCACGTGTGCGATGCGGGAGGAGGAGGAGGAGCGGAGGAGGCACGATCTATCAGCGGCTAGGATTCGGGCAGGCAGAGGTTGGTGGGGGAGGGGTGATTTGTTGAGTGGGGTTGTAAATATAACCGAACTCTAGGGATAATCTCATAAGTCGGTCTCACCGAAGCTGTAGGAGCCGCCCCTGGAATCTGGGCCATAAATTAACCTAGAGTCTGGCCCAACTCTAGCCTTTAAACGAAAGTAGATTTCGTCCTATCGGCGGCCTATCAATCAAGATCGGAAAGGAAAACACATAACTTCCCGAGACTCTGTACGGTGGGCCCCATGCTTCAGACATCCATCTCCAAGCAAAAACAATTTTATTTTCCTCCGAATTTAATTATCTCTCTGGAAGTGAGTGGGTGAGTCGAGACGACTGGTGATAGGGAGAGCCTGGCCGGCCGCGCGAGCTCCACGCCATCGCCTTCTTCTCCCTTGTCTTCTCCACCCCAATCCATTCCATCCCCATTTCCTCCCCCAAACACGGCACCGGCCCGGCACAGCACGGCGCGGCACGGCACGGTGGCCTCTGCTGTGCCCGCCCTCCCCAATGGCGCTGGCCTCCACCGCAGCCATCACCTCCTCTCCTTCCCGCCTCCTGCACCGCTTCTCCCCTCCGCTCCCGCCATCTTCTTCCTCTTCTAATCCCCCCCTCGCCGCACGACGAGGAGCTAGGCCACGTGGCTACGTCGGGTTCGCGGTGCGCTGGGAGGGCAGGGCGCTGGCGCCGAGAGCTCTCCTGGGGGGATTCTCCGACGCCGGCGCCAGCGAGAGCGACGATGACGAGGACGGCCCCGGTGCCCTGCGCGAGGGACAGCAGCCGCCGCTGGAGGATGAGGACGTCCTCGAGCTCGCCGCCGCTTCCTCGGGACCCCAGCGCTGGGACGTGCTCGGCCTCGGCCAGGCCATGGTGCGGGCTGCTCCTACCATATCTGCTTCTTGCTTGTTAGTGTTGGCACGAAAGAAGCTAGAATTATTTAAAGTTGCTTCCTTTCGGTGTTTCTGATGCCAAATTGCAAGGAACTAGTAGCTGCACAAAGAATTCGATGGCTTCCACAGTAGACTTGTAGAATATCACGTGGTTTTGGATAAGCTGTTGAGGATACTGTTACTGTTTGCGATTCAAACGGTTCATCGTTGATGAATACCTTATACCTGTGGCTTGTGTTGTAAGCCTAATTTATGAATGTGTAAGCCAAATGTTTAACAAACTATCGCTAAACTGTAGCTCAATCTATTTGGACAATCTGCTGGGATCATTGGATCAATGCTAATTTATGACTGGTTTGGTGTGCAAATAGGTTGACTTCTCAGGCATGGTGGACGATGAGTTCCTTGAGAGCTTGGGCATAGATAAGGGTACGAGAAAGGTTGTGAACCACGAGGAGAGGGGACGGGTCTTGCGCGCCATGGATGGTTGCAGCTACAAGGCTGCTGCCGGAGGCTCACTGTCCAACTCGCTTGTGGCTCTAGCGAGGCTTGGTAGTAGTCGGTCCACCAGCTACCCTGAGCTTAGAATCGCAATGGCTGGCAGTGTGGGCAGCGATCCGCTTGGTAGTTTTTACAGGTAATTAATTCACTAATTTGACAGTATCTCCGCTGATGCTGATACTGATGTCCTATTGCTGCACTAAGGCTTTAGAGCATTGGCTGACATAATACTTTTGGTTGAATTGCACTATTAGGGCGAAATTACGCCGTGCTAATGTGCATTTCTTGTCTAAGCCGGTCAAAGATGGGACTACTGGGACTGTGATTGTTCTAACAACTCCGGATGCACAGCGAACTATGCTTGCATATCAGGTCAGTTCCTTTACTGACGACTCTCCTGTTTTTAAAATTGTTGGCAACTAGTCCGGGTTACACTTATTTGCACCCTTAGACCTAAGTTCTTATGCTATTTACTCTTTAGTTACTTCGGAGTTGTGCTAATGCCTTCCTGGAAATGTATCAATCCATTATTTGGCTGCTTATGAGCATAGTTACCAAAAACGCGGTTCATCTGAGTCGCTGTACGGGATTCGGGTTCGTAGTTCACCACTTTTTCTTTCAATTTCCACTGCAAACACGAACCCCGTACTCTAAACCGGTTCAGGTTCGACGAATCCGGTTCGCGGTTCGCGGGGTTTTATAGCGAATCTGGTAACTATGCTTATGAGTGTCCAATTTATACGCATATCATATTGCGGTGCAATGCATAAAGCTTTAAGTTTTCAAGATATGAGTAGTGCTACCGAGGTTTTGAACTTTTGATTGTAGTATGAATATAGCAGTGAGAACATCCATCAGATATCAAGTTTGCCTACCATGTTATACGCTCTAACAATGCCTTGTATATTGTCTTCGCAGGGTACATCTTCATCTTTGAGTTACGATTCACACTTGGCCGATATAGTACCCAAATCAAATTTACTAATTGTGGAAGGCTACCTATTTGAGCTACCTCACACAATTGAAGCCATCAAGCAAGCGTGTGAAGACGCTCACAAGAATGGTGCACTTATTGCTGTTACAGCATCAGATGTATCATGCATCAAGCGGTGCTACAGTGATTTTTGGTTAGACTAGTCTACTTGCAAAATATTTCCTTTTAGTGTCGCAACGTGCGATTATCTGGTCCCAGTTGCACACACTCCCCAATCCCCATGAGCCATCTTCCATTTCCTTTCAAGTAACAAGAGGGCTAGCAGTTATAATTTGAAAGAGGGAACTTGCCTTTTTTACTTGCTTCCAACGGTGGTGCGTGTCCACTCTAAAAAAAAGTGTGTTAAGCATCTAACACCACATTAATGGGCTACATGAAAGGCGTCTTGTTCTATATCCGGTGATGTCACTGACAGTAGCAACAGAAGCATGTAGCATTTTGCTAGCATGATTGTTCACTGATTAGTACAACTAAATATCACGTCTGTTCATGATTGCAAAGTATTTTTTTAGCTCTTTTACGATACACCACTTTACCTTACTAGGGGTAAAAGGGGTATTGAATCTCAGCCGTTGATTAGTGAAAAATATCTTTGCTTAGGCTTGTTTTTACCTACTATAGCCGGTTATGCTTGCTATACAAAACAATAAAGCGTCAAATGCATTCAATTACCGGCCTCTAATGATGCATTAAGTGCATGCTCATCCAAATCATATGCGGGCTAATTGTCTATAGTTGTTGCTCCATGTAAAAAATGAGACTAATTATTCACTAATCAGAAATTATAAAATATAAAACAATAATTAAATTGTCACAAAATAGAAATTATAAAATTTCACTACATTGGATTTGGATAGCACATGTGCTATTGTTTTTACAAAATTAATATTTAAATATCAAATTCAAAATTAGTTTCAAATTATTAGCAAAATTGACATCTGACAAATTGAAATGTATCTCCCCAAGTCCATGTCACGAGTTATTTATGCTAGCTTCATGCATGTAAACTTGATGAAAGGTAACTATTTTGACAGTATTGATTAGTACGAGTTCCTGTCTATGTAAACATTATTTCTTCACTTTTTATTATTTCGAACTGTTGCTACTACTGCCATTTAGAAGGCCAAAGATGACCTATTACCCTTTAGGAGGTAAAAGGTCACTATTCTAAATAACAACCGTTGGATCAAAGGAGATCAATGGCTCTCATCAAAGCTGGTGTACTACTATGTTATGCTCTATCTTATAACATTCTCTATACTATGCTAGTATACTACTATGTTATCTCCCAACATTACTGACCCTGAACCAAAACATTTTCAGGGATATCGTAGGAAACTATGCAGACATATTGTTCGCCAATGCCAATGAAGCAAGGGCGTTCTGCGAGCTAACCTCAGAAGATAGCCCCATGTCAGCGGCGAGATACTTAAGCCATTCTGTTCCCGTAGTGTCTGTGACAGATGGTGTGCACGGCTCCTATATTGGGGTGAAAGGTGAAGCAATATACATACCTCCAGCGCCGTGCATACCTGTCGATACCTGTGGAGCTGGTGATGCGTACGCTTCAGGGATTCTGTACGGCATTCTCCGGGGCTCATCAGATTTGAAGGGCATTGGCTTGCTGGCTTCACAGGTAGCTGCTGTTGTCGTCGGGCAGCAAGGCACACGCCTACGGGTTCAGGACGCCGACAGATTGGCTGAATCGTTTGCGCTCCACCTTGATAACCTGGAGTTTTGTTCAGATGTTGGAACAGATCATGTTTCAAACTTCTGATTGTTTTTGCTTTAGTTCAAATTGTAGGAATCTACAGATCCACTTATCTATAGCATCTCTTTCCTTTAGGTCTAGTTCATTGTTCAGGGCGTGTAGGCTGGGTTAAGCTAGCTTGACAGTCCTTTTTGACGTTTACTACCTTTTCATTGCTTAAATTTGGCACTAGAAGCTAGAAGGATGCTGCATACATGGATTTGATTTCAAAGAAACATGATTACATGGAAAAGGCAGTGATCCAATTCATATGTTTGGTTGCAATGTACACTCAATAGAAGTGTTATCTTGGTGTAGAATGTGAAGCAACTCTTTCGGCGACACTTGTAGCCCATTAAAATCGCACTGAGGCTATGAAATTGCAGAAGCATATGTAATGTGATCCGACTTTGTTGGATGGGATTCGATCTGGTTGGGTGAAACGTCGCCTTCATGTGCAAAAGGTGAAGGCTGGTGTAACATCATTCTTGAGCACCAGTCAGAACTGGTCTACCTTTTTTTTTTCTTTTCCATAACGGGGTATCCCCGGATTCCATTAGATGCATAACGGAATTACACAGAGTTCTACGCAAAAACATAAAGTTTTTGAGCAATACAGAAACTGAAGACAGAAAGTACTCAGAAAGATAAACTGCATCCAAAACAAAGCAGAAACAGGTGCGCCAATCACTCGCTGCTCCATTTCAGAGATCCACAAACACAACCTACTAAGCAGAAAGGAAAACAAACATATCAGGCCAAAACAAAGTCTCCACAAGGTCAAAATGTTTTGGCTTTTGCACCCCGTTACTGCTACTTCACTCTAGCTAGTCCTCATGAGACTTCTGCGTTTCAGAGTCAGTCTTGATCCAACTCTATTTCCATCTTTTCTGTTGCTTTCAGAATGCTGTCGCAGAGCTTCACGCTGAATGAGTTCTGCCCTAGCCACAATCTCCTTCAGATCATCCCGGTAAAGACCTGCCCACTATTTCAAGAAAGTGCACAGATAGAACAGGTCTACCTAAGGCAGCAGCACCTAGGTTCTTCTTTCTACTATACTTGTTCTGCTTGATGCTCTGACTTTGTTTCTAGCTCGTTATTTTTCTCCATTCGGATGCTGCTTGCAGCATACGCGATGCTTGCTTGACCAGAGAGAGAGAGAGAGAGAGAGAAAGGGACACATAAGAGTTGTTGAAGTGAAGAGAGGAGCTCAACAAGAATCAAGAAGTGTGCCGAAAAACTAAGCAAAATGTCGTGATCGACGCCCTGCATTTTGGACGCAAAAGTTGGGTCGTGAGTGAAAGGGAAATGCTGATACTATTCTATGTCCATGTCAATGTTGGCATGGGATGCAAGCAAGCAAACAAGGGTGAGCGATAATGCAAACAAGAGTGAGCAATCTCATTATCGCATACTGTTAAATTAAACTAAACAAGGTGGAGTTGCCGTTCAGTTGTTTCTGTTCGTGAACGAATGAACTTCGATTATGAACAGTTGACGTGTCGGATTCAGATCGATATGTTTGGTGATGGATCGCACTCGGATCAGATGATGTTTAAAACTTTGTTTTTGCTAGTTAGTGTCATCTTCAGTTTAACTGGCCAGGGCATGGCTGCAGCAATGGAATGGAGTAATACTATAAACTGCTCTGGGATTCGGATCCTCTGCAGCACTGCACAAACAGTGTTTCGTGAGCACACGAACAGTTCTCTGATGATGCGGCGCTGTAGCAACAGTGAAATATTTACTCCAGTAGAATCCCACTGTAGCTATTGAACTCAACATTTGATTATCTATTGAACTCAACATTTGATTTTTGATCGAACAACGAAGATCACTTCTAATGCTCATGCATTGTATATCCTAATTGGATCCCAATCCCCTGGAATGCCATCTGATTGTGCCATGGCCTTCCCCTACACAGAAAGATACGTGTTGAGTCCGCCAGCCATTGCCCCAACAGTTGCAAGAGCTCGGGGAAAGATATTGAGCTCACCTCATGCAATTCAATACCATCTTGAAATTTATAGTAAAACCAGCCACAGTGAAACCAATGCATAAGGATTCAGGCTCTTTTTCTTTGCAAATCCGGATTAGTGCAAATTAAACCTTTCTTAAAGAACTTCAGAACGTTGACGCTAGCCAAAAACAGTGTAACGCTTATATTGAGTTACTATTTCACCGTACGCTCGTACTGAAAACGAAAACCGATATGCTCCAACCTGTAACTGTTGGGAAACGAGTTGGAAAGGAATAAAAAAAATCATTAAGGATATTTCTAATAGTGTATTTATTATTGCCTCTTAACTATATTACATCAACAAAATCCTACGTGTAGGAGAGAGGGGGAAGAGAGAGTGCACATGTCGTCTCTTCTTGAAGAGAGTGTCGTGCACAAAAAAAAAGACGTGATACATTAATCTACTCTAGTTGACATGCAGACCCGTTTCAAAGGAAAATTATAAAAATAGAAATATTGAAAAATATGCTACAGACTATCTATTGGAGATGTTGTCTCTAAAGATGATATAGCATATGTTTGAAACAATGTTATCTCTAACTATTGGAGATATCCTAAACAGATTTCAAAGTTGCAAGCAAACGAGGCCTCCTGATTGAATTCCAGATTAATGTGGTGATTGACTCCAATTATAAGCCCCAAGCGCCGAAGGAAATCCCTTTTCTACCCCTGCTTTCCCAGCTAACGTTGCCCACAAAGACGTAAATACTTATTTTTTTAAAAAAATAATATTAATTTAAAAGATAATTACAAAAATAAATAGTCAGATAAAAAAATTACAAAACTAGACATCTATCGTCAATTGGAATGGCGACATGGCCTAGCCACTGGCAACAAGGGGCTCAATAGTACCCAGAGCTCCCTGTTGCCAGTTAAATTGGCAGCAGGTCCCAGTCGTGTTGTCAATTCAAATGACAACATGGATCTTTTTTCATTTGAAAATATGGAAAACCACCATTTTTTTAATTCCTCTCCACTCCTTTTGCACTGAGTATTTTTGAGCTAATATTTTATCGACAAATCACACTGATATTATATAGCATTCAACACAACGTCATAACATGTTTTGTCGACAAATCAAAAAATTTGAGCACATGTTTTGTCGATAAATCACAATGACATTACATAACATTCAACACAACGTCATAACATCTTTTGTATGCTAAATCACAATGACATAACATTTAGTGCAACGCTGTCACATACTTTGTGGACAAATCACACTGCTATTACATAACATTCAGCACAACATCGTAACACCTAACTTTTTACAAATCAAAGTGATATTACAAAGCATTGGTGTCGACGATCAAGTCGCCGATCTTACGAAATAAGTAGAAGAAAATGGCTAAGAGTTCTTGAATGAGAATGTGACATCTCTTTATTGCAATGAACTAGATCCTTTATAGGAGGTGCCTTAGACAATGTAATGGACTAGCCCTAATTACACTTGGCGTGGTGACTGTTATACTATTGCTTCAACATTCTTCAGATCGCTCTGTGGTTGTAGCGAACTTTGATCTCGAATAATCTGTCTCACTTGTCCTTCCTGCCGCTTGCATTCTCCTTTAAATAACTGACGAAGTGGTGACAATTACTCCTAGAAGAGGCGTCCTTTGGAAGTGTCGCGTCAGGTCGGAGAAACGGTGGCAATTAGTGAAAAACCAACTGATTAGCAGTTGATGTCAGTGGACGATAAAACCATATAGTGGTTATTGTCAATGACTTAGGGCTGTAAAACATCGTGTGGTTTAGAACAAACAAGATATGTGTTCCATTCGTCACACGGGAGAGACATACTTGGAATCGGATGCAAGTGTCAGTCCATTGCTTCTATGAGCAGTTACCTAGTCTGGGATTAGGTATAGGCCCTCGTCCGACCAGAGTACCCACAATGTAACCTAGGGAGTCCTCACGACCAAGGTGTCGTTAGCCTTAGGGGCTACGACCACGAAGGACGTGCAATCTTTAATCAAATATTAAAGTAATATTTAGAGATTTAATCCTCGTCAATTGGGCACCACATATTTCAACTGGACGAACCTTTCCCGTGGTTGCGGCCTCAACGCCCCCCATGTGGACCGTCTCGAGTCGGGCAGTCGAATGAGGTCCCTGCGGCGACGTCCGAAGTGCCAATGTTTCCTTCGTCCTGAGGATTTCTCGTATGGCATTTCTTGAAGGTGTGTCCAGACTCCCTACAAATAGAGCACTTCTTCGTACGACGCCCGGCTTATGCTTCGCCCATGTCATTCCTGATGCGCCGTATTTATCGCCGGCCAACCTTTCCTTCAGCCTATCAATGTTCGCGGCTCAGATAAGTTGCTCTCAGGTCAGATGGCTAGAGAAATGGCCAACCACGACGTAACCATACATCTCTGCACTCTAGGTTTGCATCACCTCCTCCTTATTGAAATAGTCAGAGAGGTGCTGGCCGGGATGCTGCACCATCGTCGAACATGCGGCAATGACATGGGAGCAGGACCTATGTAGAAGAAGAGACTTGTTGCAAGTGCATATGCAACTAGTGCGGTGTAGCGTGCACACATTAGTGATCCTCTCGTCACCTTACGCTGCGTATGACCCAGTTGTACACCTCGACTAGATTGGTTGTGATGACACTATATCGAATACCACCCCTGTCATGTAGCAGCGACCACTTATCCTTAGACTCATGCTCAATCCAATCCGAGAAATATTTCACTTGCACCCCTATTCTCGTCACACTGGGACCATCTGTGGGTAGCTGTGGCGATGCTTTGAGTGCCTGATCAGTGCTTGCGGTGGCCCTTTTCGCTGCCTCCCTTCTGTGCTTCTCGGTCCGCTCATCCAGAATCTTGCAGAGTGCTTCAAACTTTTGCTGCTGGTTCTGGTTGCATAACCGCTTGAACGGGTTCATCAAGTCCTTGTTGTGGAACTACTTGTAGAAGTTTGTACCCAAATGCCTCATGCACCACCTGCTCTGCAGATTCACCCACGGAAGTGCTTCGTTCTCTTCTTGTTGTAGCTGAGTTATTGCACTCAGCAGGCCCACATGCCGTTCATGTATGGCACATACGTTTGGACGGTCATGTACAACAGAAATCCTCAAATTCCCCAGCAATCACAACCAACTGTCTGTGTTCTCATCTTCAACAAAAACGAATGCCATGGGAAGAACTTGATTGTTCCCGTCTGTCACTATTGCAGTCAGTATCTGGCCCTTGTACTTTCTAGTCAGAAATATACTAACCACGCACAAGATTGGACGGCAGTACCGAAATGCATTGATGCATAGACCAAAGGTGAAGAATGCTCACTACAGTACCATCTTATTGGTCCATTTTGGACACGTAGAATCTTGAATGTCGACATGAGTGCCGGGATTTCTGTCTTGTATGACTCGGAGTAGCCCGGGGAGAATGTGGTAGGAGTCCTCGAACGTACCGAACCTTGATTCCAATGCCTTCTGTTTTGCCCTCCACGCCTTGGCATAGTTGACCGCGTATTGGAATCTTGCCTCAATCGTCCGAATGATAGATCGTGGCTCAAAATCTAGATTATCCATGATCTCACCGTACATAAGGTTGGCGATGAAGCCTGATGATAGGTTCTTGTGGGACTGCACTGGCTCAGCGACGACACATGTGTGAGGTACCACTATAGAGCATTTCCAGTAGGTGTCTCACTTAGGCTGAAATGCGTGCTCTCGCCAAAGGCATCCCTCTATGACGCACTTCACGTCGTAGCATCTTAGGTTAAACTTGACGACTGTGAATACATGCCACGCCGACAAGGCCCAGAATTTGACCGCCTCCTGCACGACCTACTTGCATTTGTACATAGCGCCTTTGTAAGATCGAGGAGGCCGACTAGAGGGGGGTGAATAGACGGTTTTTAAAATCTTTTGGCTAAAACCGAGTTTATGCGGAATTGTAAATCAATTCGGTTTTATCAATTAAAACCTAAATCAACTAGTCTTGACTAAGTGCATCAATAATATAAGACTATTGATAATGATAGCAAACATAGAAACACATGTAAGCAATTTAATTCTAGGAATGTAAATTGCACAAAGTAAATCACAAGAGAGCAAACCAAAATGACACAAAGACATTTTACCGTGGTGTTCGGAGACTTGCCGGTCTTCCCTAATCCACGTTGATGTAAGCTCAAACTAATTGGACCGGCTCTACGAATTAAGCAAAACACCTCACATATAAGAATATGATGTCGAGTGTATATCTCCATGATTTTCACCTTTTTATCCAAATAAGACTACACAATATGTATATTAGTCTTACATATAGATTTGTCAATAATCACCAAAATACTCCATTAACTCATAATAGCGGGTTTAGATTCTTCAGCCTTGCCTGACCTCGCTCTGGTCATACTCCCACAGCACACGGGAACATTTGTTAACGATGAGGTTGTCGAACTGGAATATGTTCCACCCGGATGGAACCGCTTGCTGGTCCACATCATCCTCGTCATCGAATCTTTCATCCTTTGACAATGCCATGTAGTCCCGATCTCCGAGATCCATCCTTTGTACTATGGCTTTCAGCTCCTCACCCTCGTCAGCAAGCCCACTAGCTTGCTTGACTGAACAAGCTACTTCCGTAGGATCTTTATCGACAGCATCAACAACTCTGAAGCCACCTTCGGCCATTGTGTGCACCACGTTGTGGCTGGAGTCCTTGACATCTTCTTTGGCACCACCACCCCTTCTTGTTCAGCCGACGATGCAGGAGTGGGTTTGGCATAAGTCTGGACCAGAAGGACCAAATCCTACTCTTCCCCTCTCGCCATGCGTACATATGACTATCATGACCTTGTTCCCTTGAGCTGTACTAACTCCCAATATACGCGCTGTGTTGGTCGGTGGGCAAGACAACTCAATCTCAGATCATAAACAATATGGTCCAATTCGAATGAGTGAAACAACCACCGTGATTAAATACCATGTACTGCCGCTTCCGCTCTTGGCGAGGGCACGATCGCCGATTGGAAATAACGCAAATCAATCCCCTCGGGACCCTAAAGAATAATCTCTTGATCGTAGTAAATTTTGAAATTGGTGACATCCGTCATATTTTACTCTCTGCACCGTAAACAAGATTTTCACGATTAACCACATATCTAGACTACCCACTGAAAATGATTATGTACAACATACTACACCACGTAACCGTACATTCAAAACTATGTAATCCATTCGGTTAAAAAAACTACCTAAAAGGTGGGTGACTGGACGGATAGCGTTTCGTTAGCTTCTCTCCTCCCCTTTTCTCCTATACCTTCTCTCCCATCTTTCTTTTTTTCAAAATAAAAGTGAGTTTTCTCTGAATTTTAGGGTTTCGAGGGTTTTTTTATAGGGAAGATTATGTCGTCATTTGGAATGACGTCAGGAATTTGCGAGGTCTCTATCATCATTTGAAATAGCGGTTTTCTAAATTTTCAAATAAAAAGATCCTGTCGCTATTTGAATTGGCGATATGGACCTGTCGCCAATTCAGCTGGTGACATGGAGCTTTGGATACTGTTGAGCCCTATATCGCCAGTGGCCAAGTCCCCGCCGCTATTCCAATTGGTGACAGACGTCTGGTTTTGTAATTTTTTAACTGAACTATTTATTTTTGTAATTATTTATTTAAAAAATTCGTAAATACCCAGCAACACCCAGGGGCAAAACAGACCATCCAAAAAAGGAAAACCCACGCAGACGCAGCTGTGTCTGAAGCCAACACAAAGCAAACACGTCGCTCGCTTCCTCCTCTGTCCAACCTTCCCCACCCCACCGCACCGTCTGCGAAGCGGCCGCTGCCTTCTTGGAACATCTCCGGCGATCGACGGGAACGGGGCAGGATGGTGGTGGCCACGGAGGAAATGGCGGCCTACTGCTTCGACACCCTCGTTGCCCACTACAGCGGCGACCAGCCGCCGCCGCCGCCCGCCTTCGAGGAGGGCATCCAGTAAGCCTCTTCCGATCGCGATCGTGCGATCCCCGCGCCCTCCCCGCACTTCTTGAAAGGAGGGGCTTTTGGGTCAATTCGTGGTAGATTTGGGCAAAGGTGGAGCCTTTTGCCTTTGGGACGGGTAGATTTGATTTGGTCGTTTTTTGTGGATGTTCTTGGCCTTGATTTGTCATCCGCGTGGATTAATTTCTTGTTGGATTAGCCGATTGTAATAGTCGATCCTACAGTATCACCTTAGAAAGCAAAGCAAAGCACCCACATTTACTATGGTTGTATCCTTCGCCTTTCACTAGAGTGAGTGTTTCATGTGTTTCTCTCCGAAAGCAGGGGAGGGCAAGGATTTTCATTGCAGTTGCTGATATTATCATTAGGGCGGAAGAATCACCAGCTTATAAGGTGTTTTTGTTGGCCTTTGGGGACATGGGATGTTTTTGCTTGTTTGGTTATGGCTTTATAGAGTTTCTTAGTTCCTAGTCTATCATTCAGAAAATGTTCTTTGAGTTCCCTTCTAACCTTGTTTCCGTATTAAGGATATCTAGCTTTTATGTTGTAATTTCTGATAAAGGTATTGATTGATGTTGTAACATCCAATGTCTGAACTCAGTGGGTCAATTTTTGTAACTTCAGCCCATTGTTTGTCACCTGGAAGAAGGCTACCAACGGTTCAGAACCACGCCTCCGGGGATGCATAGGAACCTTGGAGGCGCGTCAGATTGTCAGTGGCTTTAAGGAGTACGCGCTGACTAGGTAACTATTGTATGAACATTCGATTACCATGAGTAATTTCTTACTGAAATGCTATACCTGTGATCAATATCAATATCACTGGAAGATTTTCTTGTACTATAATGGTACCAAGGCAATGCTGCACACCTTGTATTGATTGAATTATGCCAATCTAAAATACTCTCTTTTGCAGTGCCCTGAGGGATCGACGCTTTCCTCCGATACAGTCGAAAGAACTGCCATATTTGGAGTGCACAGTATCTATACTGACTGAATACGAAACTGCACTCAACCACCTTGATTGGGAGGTTTGCTCCTACAGACTGCTTGAGTTATTCTTTCAACATGCTATTCTCTCTCGATTCCTTTGGTATTTATGGTTACAGACTTTTGCATCAAACCTATTTTCGTTCCTGTGACTGCAGGTTGGAAAGCATGGTTTAATTATTGAATTTACGGATCCAGACTACAGCATAAGACGCAGCGCAACTTATTTACCTGAGGTCGCTGCCCATGAAGGTGAATACTTGCCTGCTAAATTTCCCCCCTAATACACATGTTTTCTTGAATTATTTAGTTGTTAAAACTGCTACATGGAGCCACCCAAAATCCATTGGAAATTTCTATTCAGTTACAAATGTTATGGATATTGTGTATATATTGAAGAGGTCCAATGGACAATATATATAGGGTACATAGGGGTGTATGCCATATACAGATAAGGCAATATAAAAGGCAGATAAGGAATACAAAAGGATTCCTATCTCTAACATATCTGTAACACCTCCCGTCAAATGAAGGTATATGCAGTAGCATTGCATTTGAAAAGGGTTGACACTAAAATATGGAAATCCAAAGTCTCAATCTTGATAATATCGTCGTAGCATGCAGCTCTTCGAAAATATGTCGAGTATCAAAAAATCTCCTCCCATTCGAGATCGTGCGACAGCCCATAAAGCACATGGTGCAGGGGTTGAGAAAGTAGAGACAAGCGGGAGCAAAGTCGACCGCGGCAACACGACGAAGAAGATGATGACACCGACGGAAATAGAGAAAGCTGTCAAATCAAGTCGAATAGGAATAGATAGAAGCATGGTGGCGCAGATCGTAGCCCAAGACGGCGGCGGCGCAGTGCACAAGAAGCGTAACGAAGACGCAGTGCGAAAGAAACGCGACGACCTTAAAAGCTTGGGGCGGTGGCTAAGAGAGAAGCAGCAGCATCAGAACGATCTACAGCGGCTCGAAGAAAAGAGTGGTGGCTGCTGTCATGCAAATAGTGAATCCTATGCATTTATGACTGACAATAAATTTGTGAAATGGCTTAGACAAACTCAAAGATAGAGTGGTAAGACTATGACTGGACGCAACGGAAGAAAACAACACGGAAAAAGAAAAGCCTAAAGATAACTAGTGCAGATACTAGCAACAGTAGCAGGCCCATTTCCTCATCCAACCAGCAAGCCTCCTCGCAGGAGGCGAAAGGAAGAGAAAACGAATGGACTGGGCGCACCAACTGGGTGAGCTAAGTCCAAGAAAGTCTATCATAGGCCGGAGGCTACGCATAGGGGTAGGAAAAGAACGTGCAGTCCCTATGCGGGTAGTACCTTCCTAGGAGTAGATCAGTAATCTCATGTATCCTGTCAGAAGGATATAAATAGCCTTCTCCCCCATGTAATGAGATAACCCTAGTTCTTCGGGACATTTAATACATACACACTTCTCCTCACAACTGGTCCTCTCTCCGAGGACTCTCCGGTCACTCTCAGATACCCTCGGGCCAAAGTACGTAAGGTTTGTGTTGTTGAAAAAAAAAACTTGTTGCTACATGGACTCTGACATTTGTCTAGCGAACCCTCTAACCTGCACCCCTTTTGGATATCAAGTATTCGAGTTATCATAGTTAACTTGTTTTAATATATGCTATAGGAAAGTAATGTAAGGAGTGCCTTAAGAGTTGCATATGTTTATCATATGAGATTTCTCCGTATTTCGAATTCATATGGCTATGATACAATTTGAAGGGCATGGAAGAACAAATAAAAATCATTTGATCAGTACATTCCCATTTCAATTGAACTATGCGTAACTTAGGCCTGATACCTGGCAGGATGGACACACCTAGAGACTATCGACTCTCTCATGAGGAAGGCGGGTTACAATGGCACCATCACTGAGTATTTGAGGAAGAAAATCTGTGTGACCCGCTACCAGAGTACCCTGTACACCATGCACTATGGTGAATATGCCGCATATGTCAAGAAGAACAGAGGTTCCGTCCCTGCAATTGACGGGGTGCCCATAGTTAATGGCTTCAAACAAGGCCATTGATTTATCTGTATTGCAGCATCTAAAAGAACTATAATTTATCTGGGAGCAGTTGGGGTGACAAATTTGTTTCAAAAGTTCCACCCCTCAGCTCATTGATCTACCAACATTTCATTCCAAGATTATATCTTCCTGGGACAAATGATGATGGTTATTTATCTTGTAAACCCATGCGCTTCAAGTGCAAATAATTTGGTGAAATTGATTGATTCAAGTTGGTCGTTCATCTATCTAGCTCTCTGCTCTTACTTGTGATTTAATCTAATGTGTTTATCAAATAGAACTATATTCAGAAAAAAAAAATAGTTGGAACTTACTATCTGATCATGTATATTGGTGCGACCAAGTGAACGATGAAGAATTCTGAGTTCGCTCGGTAGCATGGCAATGCCCTCCTGTTTCTTTCCTCTTTGGGCAACTGGAAGCAGGTACCTCGCACAGAGAGCAGTAACACTGCATTGTGCAGAACAGACAATTGTTGGTACTGAAAAAGAATATGATTGCAGACAGATGAGGGAAAAGAGCCATGGGATGGGTAATCAGATTACCTTACTACAACAGCTCTCATGAGAGGTCGAATTGAAGGGGAAAATTGCACACAAGTGCCTTGGATGAGGAAGATCTCTCAGTGCCACCTAGTTATTCATCATTACGGAGCAGATATTATAGGCTTTTGCCCGTGAATGTATAGTCAACATCACCAAAGATCAAACAGTTTAAGTCACTGGGAATTTGTTGTCTACATAGTTGGTACTCTTATCCAAGGGTCAGATAACTGGACCGGGTATGAATCCCGGCCACCCTCTGGTACCGGTAACTGGCCTGGTTACCGGTCAAATTAGGTGAAATTCGTTTAAATTCATTTGAAATTCATTCAAAAATTGAAAAAACCGCCGGATTCTTCCTCCCGGCCACCCTCCGGTATCCGGTAACCGGCCAGTAACCGCCGGTTACCGGCCGGGATTTTGATCCCTGCTCTTATCTGAAGAAGTCAGAATAATTGCATAGACCGGTTTTTCTCTTTGCAAAGCATACTTAAAATACTGAATACATAGTGGTGATTTTAGTAGTGAGATCATGCAAGAGATGAAGCCTGCTCACAGAGCCTCTCTCCCGACTACAACAACGTCATCATCGTCTTCCTCGTCAAATACTCTGTACTGTTCTGGGTACAACTCGTCGTGATTGAAGCCATCCATCTCAGGGCAGTATGCATCTTCTTCAACGCCATTGCGGTCTTCAGGTTCGCACTTCACTGACTTGTCAGGAATGACCTCAAAGCGGCGCTCATCTTCGTCTACATGGATATATTTGCCATCATGCCGAACATCAGTGATATTCTTGGCTGACAACTTCTGAAGCGCACACTTGTCCCATTCATTCTCCACCTTCATCAATCAATCTCATATGGGTTATCCATGCAATCACCAGCAGCATATTCATGCAAGTTTTAATTAAACATTTCTATTTTAAAATTTCCCTGAGGTGCTTTCTCATATGTATGCAGCTGTAGAGTAAACAAAAAAAAAAACCTAAATTCCGACGGTAAAATAACGGTGAAATTTTATTGGGAAAGGTGAAATAAATGAAAGGAACAAAGAACTAGATAGAACCTACCTGTCCTTTGGTGGCTACGATGAGCACATCATCAGATGCTTCGAGATGCATCTTCTTAGCGAACTCGGCAGGGTCAATCTCGCAGCAGTCGTCATCTCGGTCAGCGTCAAGCTGTTCTTCAATCTCCACTATCTTCACCATTTACCCTGGCCGAGCTTCTCTTTCCCACTTTGATGGGCTGATTACCATACTGCGTGCCCCTTTATATACAGCAGATAGCAAACCTGATTTATTTCTCCAACAAAACAAGTTCAGAATTCCAGATGGCACACCAGGCAACGAAGAGCCTCTTGTGAGAAACAAAGGGGCACACAAAAGTCATAAATGCAGCTTATTTAAAGCGGATTATGGACATTGCATATTTGCATGCCTTTGCAGAGCTCAAGTGGTTAGAGGAGACGAGCTGACTGTAAGTAAATTGGAGGACAAGAACAAGAACTTAGAGCATCTACAATAGCCTATATCATTTGTTATTAAGAGGTGAACACATCAGTATTGTAACATTCTGATTTTCCAAGCGCTTTTAAAATGTGTAAAATAAATTAAAACTATTTTGCTTTAGTGAGAATTCAAAGTTGGGTTCTGTTGGAAGGATTTGGGTTGTTGTGTCTTCTTGTTAGTGAGCTCGACAACTCTCCTGTAACCTATCTCCTTCGGGTCTTGTAGATTTAGACCTCCCTTAAAAGCTTAAGACTTTGTCTTATTGGAGTATCCCTTTTGTCCAGGTCTCCTTTCTTTGAACTTGGTCACTTAGATCTTTTGTTGGTTTGAATATCTTAGGATTCAAACCAATTTTCTGTTCAGACTTCTCTTAGGTTTAGATCTCTTATCACCCGGGCACTTCATAGTGCCCAGATCCCTTTTGTTTGGACCTCTTTGTAATTTCGTGGCCCTTTTGTGTGCCTTCGTTTTTCCTAGTTCAATTGAACTGCATTGGCTTTCGCTCTGGGCCGAGGAGACCTCCCTCAAGAGGAACTCCTTTGTGGAATGTCTCTGGAACCACTCCGCATGGACCTCCCTTGTATTTGATCCGGCGGTCTCGACCTCCTCCCCTCTCTAATCTAAGGGTCTAGACCTCTCCAGTGTTATGTCCCTTTAGAGACCTCCTATTTGTTCTGAATCGGACGGCTAGGACCTCCCCTCACCTCGAATCCAATGGTTCAGACCTCCCATGCGTTATACCCCTTCGCGGACCTCCCCTCTACATTCAATCCAACGATTTGGACCTGCCCTCGCTTTGAATCCAAGGGCTTAGACCTCCCCAAGGCGTCTGTTCTCTCTCGAGGACCTCCTCATGCGACCCTTGGTCGTTGGACCTCCTCCTGAGATCCAACCGCTCAGACCTCCTCGCCAGACCTCTGTGGTGAGATCTCGACCGTCGGGACCTCCCCTGTCTGGACCTCCATAACCTTTAGACCTCCCTGTCCTTGGGCTTGGGACCTCCTAAGCCGCTTCTGACCTCCCCGAGGACCTCTCTTATGGGTAAGACCTCCCATTGTTGACCCGACTGTTTCAAAATTTATCGCCCCACTTGTGGGCCTTAGTCAACCTCATTTCTCCGCCACATAAATGTCTTAGGCATTTAATGCAGGTCTTGTCACATTTAATGCATTCAAATACGTGGTGTATACCTTGAACCTAGTCACTTAGTTGTACTCTGACATACTTCCTTGTTCCTTCCCAAAGCATCATACGTGTTCTTTTAATGTACCTTTTACCTGGGTGGTAGTGACACCGCCCGACAATCACCAACCTTTGACTTATTTTTGTGCTTATCCACGCACGATGTGTCCATTCCTTCACCTTTTTGACTACGATTAGTCCGAGGAGCATCACACACTACCCTTTTCACATTCGTCAACTTAGTTTCCTTTCGGTGGCTTTCCGGGAGAACTTTGTTGCTCACGGTTTCTCCTTTCATCCATTGCTCCTTCCTTTACTTGGTAAGCTCCTTTGATGATCTGCTCCATCATTTGTCTTCACCAATATATCGAGCTAACCTTGTCCTTCACAGACCTTCTTTTGTGAATTTCTTCTAGAACTCTGCGGACTCGTGTGAGGACCTCCTTTTCGACCTTGCGCAAGCACCTCCGCCTTTGGAACCTCTTTGCTCTCTCGCTTAGGTCACATCTTGGGATCTCCTCTAAAGACCTATTTTCCTTTGGTAAGCTAGACCTTCTCCAAGTAACCTAGTCTAAGTATAATTCTTTTTCAGAATTGGGTTTTTGGAGTTTTCTCTAGAGTTCTTTGATTCTTTAATTGGATCTTTATTTGAATCTTCTTTGAATTTGCCTTTTTCAGATATGTGTGTAGATTGTGAGGGTTCCCAAGACTCTGAGAGCTCTGAAGAAGAAGAATCTCAAAGTAGTGAGCAAGGCAAGTTGCACTTTTGAACATATTGCACCCAGTAATTCAAAGTATTATGTTCTGTTTTTAATATATATTGCATGCCTATGTTTATCAAGTTAATTCAATCCCAGTTTAACTTTAGAGTATCCCCATTTCCTTTGTATGACCTCTGTTGTGCTTGGACTGAACACCTTGTCACCATTAAGTTAAACTTGGCTAATGCAGTAGCACAAGCCAAGAACATTTGATAAAACCTATGCTTAGTAATGCTTAGACCAAAACTATTGATTTGGGGAAATCTTTACCAACACAACCAAATAATATTTAAATGTTTTCACCATGACATTGGGTTGTCATGGAGGTATGAAAATGGTGCTGGGTAAGCAAAGAGAACAAACAATTGGTTTGGTGGGGCAAATTGGATTGCTTGGTTGGTGCAATGTTTATGCACTGGACTCTAACCTGGCTAGGGTGGAGGTCCAAGGGTTAGTGAATGTTGCCCTAGTCATGTGAGGACCGGTCTTTGAGCGACCAATGCCATGCCTATAATGGGCTATGCCACAATCGTGCAGCCACATGTCTCCAGAATGGGGTGTGGGACCTGGCTGAGTAATTTGCAAAACTCCACTACATGCTGCTCCATTGGTGGTGTGGGAGGTCTTGTCGACTAGAGGTCTTTGATGACCCATTGTTCCCACTGGTGCAAGAGGGGGCTTTCCACCGGATTGCGATCCATAGGAAGGTGAAACCTTAGCAAGGAAAGGCTGTGGTGGAGTGATGCATTGTAAAAGCCTTGTCTTGAGCTCTAGATCTCTTACCTTTGGTAGTGAGAGATGGTATTGACGAATGCCGACAAACTAGGGTACTCAAGTCGTGTGGGTAAAGTGCACAACCTCTCGCAGAGTTAAATCTATTCAATAGTCGTGTCCACGGTCAAGGACATGCTGGCAAAGGCCACTTGAAGTTAGATATTGATTTTGGGGTTTTCCAGAAATGGTTTCAAATCTGTTTTGGGATTGTTATCCCTTGGGTTTGGGCAGGGAGCCTAATATCAGGAGGGTATCCTTCACCAGTTTTTGATGATTGATATCCAACTGAAAAATTGTTTTGATATAAGGAGTATTATTTATTAAAATTTGGCTTTAAGAACATAATAATGGTACTTAAAAGAAAATTGGCTTTGTGCAAAATAACCCTATTATGCCATCCTTGATTACCCATTATGCATGTCATATTGTTAATCCACAGGTGTAACTTATGAGCACAAGATGGTAGTGCTCACTCTTGCTCATTACAATCTTTGCCAGGAGAAGACTTTGGTAGTGATGGAGATCAAAGCAGCTAGGTTATGCCTCCAGTCAGCTGCCTGTGGCGTGTTGATGGACTTTTGTGTTATCTTTTGACCTCTTTTTGCTTTTATGTACTTGTGTTGGGCCCAAGGCCATCCTGTAATCAACACTATTAAATATTATGTTTCAATAAAGGTATGTTCGGATGTCATCACCTTTGTGCTTGTCTTGTGAAGAGCTAGCCATGATCCTTGGGATCTGCTCAGTTTCACAGGAACCTTGAGTAATTTGAACCTCCCCACCTCACCGTGGAGTGTATGCAGGAGGTCTCGAGGTGGTTCAGACCTCCACGACCTCCTCTGGAGGCTCGTGGGAGATCTTGGGAGCCCTCTCGGTCCTCCTCATCCTCTTCTGCTTGGTCGTGGTAAAGTTCTCATGTGCTCCGGGTTCTAAGACCCTCTCTCGGGTTGTGATCTCTGGACCTCCGGAGGTCTTGCTGGACCTCTGGCGTGTCTTGAAGGTCAACCCGAGAGGTCCTTGAGGACCTCTGGGAGGTCTCGGCTGACTTTCCAGAGGTCCTGGAGGATCTCTCGGGAACACTAGGATTGGGTCGTCACAAAAAGTGGTATCGAGCACCTTCTCGATCAGAGGTCGAACCTAGTAGAAATGGTTGTAGTATTTCAAAATTTCTTTATGATAAAAGAACAATAAAATGTTCTTTCTTACCTGGGTCATCTTTCCATTCTTATCTTTTCTGGTTCTTTCCCTTATCTTAACCTCATCTTATCTTGTTCTGTCTACATACCCATTTATAATATTTAATGGACCTTCTTGCCTTCAAAATTTCTTATTAGAGGTTTTAAGTTAGGTCTGGTACATTAGAACCTCCCTAAAAAGAGTAAGACACGTGTAGTATGATATTTGATAAGTTGAAGTTTTTGTAAAGGCTCTTTTTGCTGAGTTCTTTGTGTTGGAGTTGTGGTTGCTGAAGTTGATGGTTGGGCTAGTTTTCCTTAGCTTCTTCTCTTTTCTTTTTCCAGCCCTGGTACTGGGACATTATGGTCACCTCTAGGAATGGCAGTGGCAATTCAAGCCATCATAGTCGACAAGCTGAGGAAGAGGCTGAGAACCCTGCCATATGGACCAACCAAAATAGAGGAGTTGAGGGTGAACAAGGGCAACCAACATCACAACCACCCCCACCTCCAGCTGAAGGTCCTACTTGGACACAAATCATACAACCAAACTCAATTGATAAACTTACTTTCACGCCTATTGCCAACACTCAATCTCGCAAGCTGCAGCGAGACCTCAACCTCAAGCTCCAGCTCCACCTCCACCAAGATCTAGTATCGCAGAATTTATGAGGTGCGTCCTCCAACTTTCTCCAAGAGTGCGAGCCTTTGGAGGCCGATGATTGGTTAAGAGTTGGTAGAAAATTGGACATGGTGCAAAGGTATGCACTATGAGAGGGTACTCTTTGCTTCTCACCAACTTAGTGGACCGACCTCCGAGTGGTGGGACAATTTTAGTCAATCCCATCCTAACCCTCGAGGATATTACATGGGATGAATTCAAGAAAGCCTTTCATCGTGCTCATCTCCCACCGGTATGATGTCATTAAAGAGGATGAATTTCGCACTTTGAAGCAAGGTGGACGATCTTGTTAATGAATACATGCACAAGTTCAATCGTTAGCAAGATACGCCCCGGGATGTTGCTACCGATGAGAGCAAGCAAGAACACTTTATGGAGGGGTTGAATGATAATATCTCAAGCATCTGGTTTCCCAGAACACACAGATTTCCAAAGAATTGGTGAGTAAGGCCATCCGACAGAGGACAAACTCCAAAAGATGGAAGGCCAAAAAGAAAGAAAGTCGCAGAGGTTTAACCTCGAGGATTTCCTAAGCCTAGGACCTCCCAGCCCCTGACCTCTCAAAGATAAGTCCTCACGGACCTCCTCTAGAGCATCGTGGTCGGAGCAAAGATTCAAGCGTGTCAAATTATCATAGGACTTCCTCGGGAGTCGGCTTCAAAGAAGCCAACTAAGACCTCCTCGGTTGGTGTGACTGTTTTTTTGTAATGAAATTGACACTACGCAAATAAGTGCCCAAAGAAGCTACAAATCGCAGCGCGCCTCGACTGAACAAGGGTATCGGCTCAAGGAAGTGCCTCAAGTGTGAAGCCTACCACTAAGGTCGTTAAGGGCCGTGTCACACATGTCACGGCAAAGGAGGCACATGATGCACCGACGTTGTCCTCAGATGTTCCTCGTTAATTCTGTGTTAGCCTCGGTTTTATTTGATTCAGGGCTTCCCATTCTTTTGTTTCAAGCAAATTTGTGGGAAAGTGTGGACTATCTATAATACCTTTGGCTAACCCTATGTTAATACATGTCCGGGCATAGATATGAGGACTAATACCCTTTGCCCAAATCTCACTTTAGAAATTTTCGAGTATTATTTCATGCCGACTTGATAGTTTTACCAACTCAAGGATTTGGATGTAATCCTTGGTATGAATTGGTTGGCTAAGAACAAAGGATGATTAATTGTGTTACTAAGTCCATAATCCTTACCAATGAACAAGGAAATAGAGTGGAGTTCCACCAAAGACTTCCTTCATACGTAACCTCTTCTAACTAATGTAAAGGAGGTTGTGAGGTCGAAGACCTCCCAAAGAGTCGAGAGTATTTGGATGTATTCCCGAGGAGCTCCCCGGTATGCCACCCGACAGGACATATCCTTTCTAATAGACTGCTCTCGAACAAGACCCATATCTAAAAGACCTTACAGGATGCCTGTGAATGAACTTGTAGAATTGAAGAAACAGATCCAAGAATTGAAGGAAAAATGATTTATTAGACCAAGTTCTTCACCATGGGGAGCACCTGTGCTGTTTGTCAAAAAGAAAGACAGTAGCTTGAGAATGTGTGTGGATTATAGATCACTTAATGAGGTTACTATTAAGAACAAATATCCATTGCCAAGGATAGATGACCTCTTTGATCAACTTAAGGGGGCAAGTGTGTTTTCCAAAATAGACCTAAGGTCCGGTTATCATCAACTTAAAATCGGGCCGAGGACATTCCCAAAACAAACTTTTACCACAAGGTATGGACTATATGAGTTCACTGTGATGTCATTTGGATTGACCAATGCTCCAAACTTATTTTATGACCATGATGAACAAAGTATTCATGGACTTCCTTGACAAATTTGTGGTGGTATTTATTGATGATATCCTCATCTATTCTAAAAATGAAGGTAACATGAAGACCACCTAAGAATGGTGTTAGGAAGATTGAGAGAGCAAGATCTCTATGCTAAATTGAGTAAATGTGAGTTTTGGCTAAGTCAAGTAGCCTTCCTAGGTCATATTATTTCAGCCAAAGGAGTAGTCAGAGATCCCTCAAAAGTGGAAGGCATCTGAATCGGAGACCTCCTAAAACAAAGGATCGAGGTAAGAAGCTTTCTTGGACTAGTTTGGTTATTATAGGAGATTCATTAAAGATTTTTCTAAGATTGCTAGGCCCTTACTCAACTTTTGAAAAAGGAAAAGAAGTTTGAGTGGACTAAGACACGTGAACAAACTTTTCAGAGGTTGAAGGAAAAACTTACCACATCTCTGTGTTGACACTCCTGCACATTCAAAAGGACTTTGAAATATTTTGTGATGCTTCTCATCAAGGTCTGGGTGTGTGTTAATGCAAGATAGAAGGGTAGTGGCATATGCCTCTAGGCAGCTTAAGACCTCATGAGGAGAACTACCCTACACATGATCTTGAACTAGCAATTGTTGTACATGCTTTAAAGATATGGCGACACTACCTCATTGGCAATCGGTGTGAGGTATATCTCGACCACAAAAGCTTGAAGTACATTTTCACACAAGCAGAGTGAACTTAAGACAGAGAAGGTGGTTAGAATTAATTAAGGACTATGACCTTGGGATACACTATCACCTGTAAAGCCAACACTGTGGTCGATGCTTTAAGCGAAAAGGGTATTGTAATACCTTGTCGGTTCAGAACAACAACCCAGTCTATATGAGGAAATGAAGTACCTCAATTTGGAGATAGTAGAGCAAGGTTGTATAAATGCTTTGGAGATATATCCAACTGTTCTGGATCAAATCAAGAAACAACAAGAAGGAGATGAGGACATCCAAGACATCAAGAGAAATATGAGAAAAGGTAAAGCCTTAGGCTTCTCCGAGGATGAAAAAGGAGTAATATGGTTTGGTAGCAGAATTTGTGTGCCAAACAATCCAGAAATCAAACAGCTCATTTTGGTGGAAGCACATGGATCACCATACTCAATCCACCCGGGCAGTACCAAAATGTATCGAGACCTTAAAGAGAGGTACTGGTGGACCAGTATGAAGCAAGATGTGGCTAAGTATGTGGCCCAATGTGATGTGTGTATGAGAGTCAAGGCTCTACACCAAAACCCTTGAGTTTGTTATGACTCTTACCCATACCCGAATGGAAATGGGAGCAAGTGGGCATGGATTTTATTCTTGGTTTGCCTAGGACCCAATCGGGTATGACTCCATATGGGTGGTGGTTGACAAAGCTAACTAAGGTAGCACATTTTATACTGCCAAGACCACCTACACTAGCAATGTCTGGCAGATCTATATATGGCCGTAATTGTTTGTTTGCATGGAGTGCCCAAAAGAATAGTGTCGAGATGAGGATCACAATTCACCTCGAGGTTTTGGCAAAGTTTGCATGAAGCCCTAGGTACTAAACTCAACTTTAGTACGGCTTATCATCCTCAAACCGATGGGCAAACAGAGAGGGTAAACCAAATATTGGAGGACATGCTTAGGGCATGTGCACTAGACTTTGGGAAAAGTTGGGACAAAAACTTGCCCTATGCTGAGTTTTCTTATAATAATAGCTATCAAGCTAGCCTTCAAATGTCCCCGTTTGAGGCTTTATATGGTAGACCTTGTAGGACACCACTTCTTTGGGATGAGGTGGGAGAACATCAACTTTATGGGCCAGACCTGATCAAAGATGCTGAGAGCAAGGTCAAGTTGATTAAGGAACGGTTGAGAGTGGCCCAATCTCGACAAAAGAGCTATGCTGACACCCGACGTAGAGACTTATCCTTTGAGGTTGGTGACTTTGTTTACCTCAGAGTAACACCAATTCGGGGAGTTAGAAGATTTCGGATTAGAGGTAAGTTGGCACCAAGGTATGTAGGACCATACAAGATCTTAACAAGACAAGGTGAAGTAGTATATAAGTTGGAACTTCCAGAGTCCTTGGCGGCAGTACACAACATTTTTCATGTATCACAACTAAGGAAATGCCTACGAGTTCCTGAAGACCATACTGCTGTGGACGACTTAGACTTGCAGGAAGACCTTACATATGTGGAGCGCCCGATTAAAATTCTGGATGTTGCAGAGCGAGTCACCAGGAGTAGAATTATCAAATCATACAAAGTACAATGGAGCCATCATCCAGAGAGCGAAGCTACATGGGAAAAAGAAGAGGACCTCAAGAACAACTACCCCTACCTCTTTGCTGATTCTGTTTGAATCTCGAGGTCGAGATTCTTCTAAGGGGGGTAGGTTTGTAACATTCTGATTTTCCAAGCGCTTTTAAAATGTGTAAAATAAATTAAAACTATTTTGCTTTAGTGAGAATTCAAAGTTGGGTTCTGTTGGAAGGATTTGGGTTGTTGTGTCTTCTTGTTAGTGAGCTCGACAACTCTCCTCAGAACCTATCTCCTTGGTCTTGTAGATTTAGACCTCCTTAAAAGCTTAAGACTTTGTCTTATTGGAGTATCCCTTTGTCCAAGTCTCCTTTCTTTGAACTTGGTCACTTAGATTTTTGTTGGTTTGAATCTCTTAGGATTCAAACCAATTTTCTGCTCGACTTCTCTTAGGTTTAGATCTCTTATCACCCGCACTTCATAGTGCCCAGATCCCTTTGTTTGGACCTCTTTGTAATTTCGTGGCCCTTTGTGTGCCTTCGTTTTCCTAGTTCAATTGAACTGCATTGGCTTTCGCTCTGGGCCGAGGAGACCTCCTCAAGAGGAACTCCTTTGTGGAATGTCTCTCGAACCACTGCATGGACCTCCCTTGTATTTGATCCCATGGTCTCGACCTCCTCCCTCTCTAATCTAAGGGTCTAGACCTCTCCAAGTGTTATGTCCCTTTAGAGACCTCCTATTTGTTCTCGAATCGGACGGCTAGGACCTCCCTCACCTCGAATCCAATGGTTCAGACCTCCCATGCGTTATACCCTTCGGACCTCCCTCTACATTCAATCCAACGATTTGGACCTGCCTCGCTTTGAATCCAAGGGCTTAGACCTCCCATGCGTCTGTTCTCTCGAGGACCTCCCTCATGCGACCCTTGGTCGTTGGACCTCCTCTCGGAGATCCAACCGCCAGACCTCCTCGCCAGACCTCCTGTGGTGAGATCTCGACCGTCAGGACCTCCCCTGTCTGGACCTCCATAACCTTTAGACCTCCTGTCCTTGGGCTTGGGACCTCCTAAGCCGCTCGGACCTCCCCGAGGACCTCTCATGGGTAAGACCTCCCATTGTTGACCCGACTGTTTCAAAATTTACTGGCCCCACTTGTCAGTCTTAGTCAACCTCATTTCCTCCGCCACATAAATGTCTTAGGCATTTAATGCAGGTCTTGTCACATTTAATGCATTCAAATACGTGGTGTATACCTTGAACCTAGTCACTTAGTTGTACTCTGACATACTTCCTTGTTCCTTCCCAAAGCATCATACGTGTTCTTTTAATGTACCTTTTACCCAGGGTGGTAGTGACACCTGCCCTGACAATCACCAACCTTTGACTTATTTTTGTGCTTATCCCTGGCACGTATGTGTCCAGTTCCCTTCACCTTTTTGACTACGATTAGTCCAGGGAGCACTGTCACACTACCCTTTTCACATTCGTCAACTTAGTTTCCCTTTCAGTGGCTTTCCGGGGAGAACTTTGTTGCTCACGGTTTCTCCTTTCATCCATTGCTCCTTCCTTTACTTGGTAAGCTCCTTTTGATGATCTGCTCCATCATTTGTCTTCACCAATATATCGAGCTAACCTTGTCCTTCACAGACCTTCTTTTGTGAATTTCTTCTAGAACTCTGCGGTACTCGTGTGAGGACCTCCTTCGACCTTGCGCAAGCACCTCTCGCCTTTGGAACCTCTTTGCTCTCTCGCTTAGGTCACATCTTCTGGATCTCCTCTAAAGACCTATTTTCCTTTGGTAAGCTAGACCTTCTCCAAGTAACCTAGTCTAAGTATAATTCTTTTTCTCAGAATTGGGTTTTGGAGTTTTCTAGAGTTCTTTGATTCTTTAATTGGATCTTTATTTGAATCTTCTTTGAATTTGCCTTTTCAGATATGTGTGTAGATTGTGAGGGTTCCCAAGACTCGAGAGCTCAAGAAGAAGAATCTCAAAGTAGTGAGCAAGGCAAGTTGCACTTTTGAACATATTGCACCCAAGAATTCAAAGTATTATGTTCTGCTTTTTAATATATATTGCATGCCTATGTTTATCAAGTTAATTCAATCCCAGCTTAACTTTAGAGTATCCCCATTTCCTTTGTATGACCTCTGTTGTGCTTGGACTCAACACCTTGTCACCATTAAGTTAAACTTGGCTAATGCAGTAGCACAAGCCAAGAACATTTGATAAAACCTATGCTTAGTAATGCTTAGACCAAAACTATTGATTTGGGGAAATCTTTACCAACACAACCAAATAATATTTAAATGTTTTCACCATGACATTGGGTTGTCATGGAGGTATGAAAATGGTGCTGGGTAAGCAAAGAGAACAAACAATTGGTTTGACTGGGGCAAATTGGATTGCTTGGTTGGTGCAATGTTTATGCACTGGACTCTAACCTGGCTAGGGTGGAGGTCCAAGGGTTAGTGAATGTTGCCCTAGTCATGTGAGGACCGGTCTTTGAGCGACCAATGCCATGCCTATAATGGGCTATGCCACAATCGTGCAGCCACATGTCTCCAGAATGGGGTGTGGGACCTGGCTGAGTAATTTGCAAAACTCCACTACATGCTGCTCCATTGGTGGTGTGGGAGGTCTTGTCGACTAGAGGTCTTTGATGACCCATTGTTCCCACTGGTGCAAGAGGGGGCTTTCCACCGGATTGCGATCCATAGGAAGGTGAAACCTTAGCAAGGAAAGGCGTGGTGGAGTGATGCATTGTAAAAGCCTTGTCTTGAGCTCTAGATCTCTTACCTTTGGTAGTGAGAGATGGTATTGACGAATGCCGCATAAACTAGGGTACTCAAGTCGTGTGGGTAAAGTGCACAACCTCTCGCAGAGTTAAATCTATTCAATAGTCGTGTCCACGGTCAAGGACATCTTGGCAAAGGCCACTTGAAGTTAGATATTGATTTTGGGGTTTTCGTAAATGGTTTCAAATCTGTTTTGGGATTGTTATCCCTTGGGTTTGGGTAGGGAGCCTAATATCGAGGGTATCCTTCACCGCTTTTTGATGATTGATATCCAACCGAAAAATTGTTTTGATATAAGGAGTATTATTTATTAAAATTTGGCTTTAAGAACATAATAATGGTACTTAAAAGAAAATTGGCTTTGTGCAAAATAACCCTATTATGCCATCCTTGATTACCCATTATGCATGTCATATTGTTAATCCACGGGTGTAACTTATGAGCACAAGTGGTAGTGCTCACTCTTGCTCATTACAATCTTTGCCAGAGAAGACTTTGGTAGTGATGGAGATCAAAGCGCCTAGGTTATGCCTCGGTCACCGCCTGTGGCGTGTTGATGGACTTTTGTGTTATCTTTTGACCTCTTTTTGCTTTTATGTACTTGTGTTGGGCCCAAGGCCATCCCTGTAATCAACACTATTAAATATTATGTTTCAATAAAGGTATGTTCTCGATGTCATCACCTTTGTGCTTGTATCACTGTGAAGAGCTAGCCATGATCCTTGGGATCTGCTCAGTTTCACAGGAACCTTGAGTAATTTGAACCTCCCCACCTCACCGTGGAGTGTATGCAGGAGGTATCTTGAGGTGGTCTCAGACCTCCATGACCTCCTCTGGAGGCTCGTGGGAGATCTTGGGAGCCCTCTCGGTCCTCCTCATCCTCTTCTGTTTGGCTGTGGTAAAGTTCTCATGTGCTCCCGGGTTCTAAGACCCTCTCTCGGGTTGTGATCTCCTGGACCTCCAGGAGGTCTTGCTGACCTCTGGCGGTGTCTTGAAGGTCAACCCGAGAGGTCCTTTGAGGACCTCCTGGGAGGTCCTGCTGGACTTTCCAGAGGTCCTGGAGGATCTCTCGGGAACCCTAGGATTGGGTCGTCACAAGTATTTAGGTGATGTAGAGGAGAGATGGCGAGGAGAGAATGTGAGCTTGTTTTTAGATGAAGAACTAAGCAAGTTGTTGATACCAAGACATAAGAAACAACAAAATAGCTATTAGAGCATCTACAACAATCCACCTCAGCTGTTACTAAAAGGTTGCCACATCAGCTTTTAGATGATGTGGAGGAGAGAAGATGAGGAGAGAAGGTAAAGCTGTTTCTACATGAAGAAACTATCAGATTGTTAATACCAAGACATAAGAAACAACCAAAAACTCTATTGGAGGCTTAGTTGTTACCTAAACACTCATTTCGTAGGTCCAACTGCCTACCAACAAGCTTGTACAATTAAAGTATTAGATACAAGTTGAAGAAACAATCCATTGAAATGTTTGTTTCTTTTTATTAGATTGAGTACTCTATCTCCTCTTAGTAACAAGCTAAGAAACAAACTATTGTAGATGCTCTTATAGATATTTTTATTATATATATACCGTGAGTTTGCAATAAGTGGTACACGCGCGCACCAAATATTGAAAGTTTGAAACAAGGTAACCTCCATAAGGGCATCTTCAATAGTATATTTATTGTCGTTTCTTAGCTATATCATGTCAACAAAATCCTACGTGGAGGGAGTGGGAGAAGAGAGAGAGCATAGAAGAAACTGTCGTGCACGCGAAACAAGATATGATACATTAGTTGATATATAGACCCGTTTCAAAGGAAAATATTATAAAATATAAATATTGGAGAGTGTGCTAGAGACCATCTATTAGAGATGTTGTCTCTAAAGATGATGTAGCATATGCTAAAAGACAATGTTGTCTCTAACTATTAGAGATGCCCTAAGTCCAACCCTGTACAAGGCACTGCCACGTAACCTTCCACTCAAAACAACGCGGCCACCAATGATAGCATTGCCTAGAGTCGGGGTGGCCTCAACGAGGCCTTACTTGCATTGCCTTTGCCTAGCCACTCTCATGGTCTTCCACTTCGTGTCCTTGTCCGAAGCGTGGCAGTGCCCTCCATATCCCTTCCAAGACACACATGGAGCAGCAATGTCGCATACATAGCAGAAACACTGCAGCACAGGAGGAACACGATTAAGTGACAATCTGGTAAGTGATAGCAGCAATGCAACTCTAATATTGTGGAGATGTCCAGTAGCAACCAACAATCGACTATATATGACAATTTTGGTACTTGAAAGGTAGACACAGCTTGTTGTTTAAGTGGCAGGATTGCATACTTGTCAAAATATCATATCAAGTTAAGCATGACAAGTAAATTCATCTCTAATACAATCCAAATATCCAGTTGAACTAGACAAGACCAAATTCAGATAAGGCAACATGGTGAATTGAGTTCATTCAACCATGACATCATCTCACAGAACTGATTCTTTCAGCCAACTCTCATTACAGGCAACAAAGACACATTACACGTTGCACTTTGAGCAGCCAATGAACCAATTACCATAAACACAACAGTTGCTCATGATATGATATTTGCAGCATCAATTTTTTTCCTCAAACTTAAATAACCTCACATTAACTCATCTAAGAAACAACGACGGTGATTAATTATATCCAGTAACAGAACGATGTCGCCACTCCTTGAAACTCGGAACTACCTACCATTTCAAGTGTGAAGCATGTATACATCATGTAAGCGAATTTAGTAAAACGTTACTGCTAACACCTAACTATCAGCAGCCTGCAGTGCTTTCTCCCGTATACATGATCTATCTAATAACGCACTAAAAAATCCCAAATGGCACTACATTCCCACAATCATGGAACACTAGACTTGTATTTGCAATTGGTAAAATAACTGCAACTTGAGCAATTAATTTAAAAATTACCATATACAGAGTAGTTGCTCATTATATTGTATTTGTAATTTCAAGTTTTTCCCTCGAACTTAAATGACTTCGCATTAATTCATCTAAATAAATGATGGTGCTGAACTGAAACGGTCATAATAAGTCCTATCAAACAACAGAACGATTATAGTACCTTGCGACTAGGTAGCATTTCGAGACGTGAAGCACAAACATGACTATTCACTCAGCAGTTACCGCTAAATATCATAAATTTGCTGTGCATGCTAGTTGCTACCGAACACATGGCATATCTCTAAAACCGCACAAGAAAGAGACTCGGATGGTCTTTAGACACAAAGCAAAGGGTATTGGACTGGGTGCAACAGTACCTGCTCGCAGTGGTTCTCATGAGGTGTACTCCTGAACGGGTACCTGGCGCAAGCAGACCTCGGGTGCGGATAATCCCTGCATGCCACCTGCGATACACATCGAAAATTGCACGCATTTTTTAGGCCAAAGACAAAAAGGCCCAGCTTTTATATAAGAAAACATAGAAGTTTACAGTAGCTGCTGGGGATTCCAGCTTTACATAGGAGGCAGCACACAAGAAGAGATATAACAAGGAAAAGCCCCCAGCTAAACAGATCATCGTAGTCTCTACCCCAGAAACCCACCAGCTTTGAGTTCAACAGACTAGCCATGTACAGAAATTAGTAACACAGATTACCGACAAGACTCCCTAAACCGAGCGCAGGTGCGTACATTCAGTTGTGAAGAACATCACACAAAAGTGCAGAACATCTAGCAGTTTCGAGGGGACCCAAAATTCCAACGGCACCGACGCAACCGTGGCTCATTTTGGGGAATTGATAATACAAGAAAAATAGTTCCGTGGTCGCGTTAGTACCTTGCCGCGCTCGGCGACGACCGCGACGTCGTCGTTGGCGGTGGGGACGACCGCCGGGGCTTCGTCGGCGGCGAGAGGGTCGGCGGAGAGGATGCAGCACTCGTCGTCGAGGCGGCGCTTCTGGCGCGGGGTCCACATCTCCACCCCATCGAGGTCGAGCGGCGAGGGGGGCGCCCTCTTGCGCACCTTCTTCTTGCCCCCGGCGCTCGCCGTTGGGGCCGGGGACGAGGGGATCTCGATCACATTGGCCGTCGCCGTGGCCTCCGCGGTCGCGGGCGCCGACCTCCTGACCTTCGCCATGATCAAGTGCAAAGCTAGGGATCGGATTTGGATGGGACGGAAGGAGGATTGGGTTTGGGGAATTGCAAGGGACGGAGCGGAGGCGGGCGAGAGGAGAGATGGGTAAGGGTTCTCATTTTGAATGGAAATGCAGCGCCTTTCGCCTGGCGCGTGGGCCTCTGTACTGTCTGCCATGTGGAACGAGCACCACGTGTCTCGCAGTGTCCTATGGGCCGGCTGGGCCATGGCCATGGGCTAGTGCTAGTATTTTTGGCGAAAGCCTATGGGCTACTAACTTTGCATCTGGAAACTTTATTGCAAGGAACAAGTCTAATTTACCCGGAAACCCCTCTGAATTACAAAACCGTCTAAATAGCCCCTGAACTATGCAAAACCGTCTAAATAATTTGAGGTGGTTGTTGCCACCATGGTGATGACTTGGCTGACAATAATTGCCTCATTGTCAGCCAAGTCATCCGCTACGGTGCCATTAGAGTTGGGAGTCGAGTTGGGCCGTGCCGGCATGGCACGGACACGTCGTGCTTCAGGCCACATTGGGCCGTGTTAGCATGGCACGGGCATGTCGTGCCGGTCAGATTGGCCACCACCTCATGTCTTGATCGTGCCAGCCGGCCAGCCTCGCCCCGAGCGAAGCGGCGATGTTGACGATGATGAGGTCGAGGCCGAGGACCGCGTCGCCTGGGAAGATGACGGCCGCCGCCAGAAGAAGAAGGGCGAGAGGACTAAGAACGAGGGAGGAAGCGGCCAACCTGCATGAGTGTGGAAGGAGGAAAGGAGGCGACCTGGAGGAGGTGAGGCGGCCGATGTGCGTGAGGAGGAGTCTTGGGAGAGGAGGAAGGCGGTTGGAGGAGTTGAGGAAGGGGTAGCAATAAAGGGAAGCTGGTAATACACTCAAACAACTCAGTTCAATGGCCCTCTTTGTTTAGGCTTAGGCTTTTTGGCTTATAGCTTAAAGCCAGCTTTTTGGCTTAATCAGCTTATAAGCTTATAAGCTTTTAAGCCAAGCTGTGTTGGTAGTCAGGCTTTTTGTAGGATGTTGGCTTATTGAGTTGTGTGTGAAGGATGAAAGGTCCGAAATGCCCTTAAGGGTTTAAAGGACCTTGCTAACATGTATTTAAACCGATTTTTCATGGGACTCGAAAATATGACGATACATACATTTGTACATATGAAACAAAATGGATATCGCTCAGAGCGCATGCAAGTATTTATTTTGGACATTGCGAACGGAAGAAATTAATACGTAAATGCCAATATCACCAACTAAACAAAATGACACAAGAATAAAATAATATTTAATCATATATGATGCAATTATCTTGTCACCGCAACATGTATATATCATACTAATGTAATCTATTTATCCTCTTGCGTCCATTAAAGAAGTAGCAATACTATCACGAAAAACACCCATATCTCCATCATCGATTGCTGATCCATTGATATTGTGTCCTCCAAATGATCTAGTTTGTGTATCGTTTGGATCATAATCTTCGTCAAGATCACATCTCTCAAAAAGCTCATCACGTAAAGCACCATCTCTAATGAAGTTGTGTAGCGCCATACATGCAATTATAATTTTCGTTTGAATCTTCATTTTGTAACTTGGCAACGCCAACAAGATTCTCCATTTCATCTTCAACACGCCAAAGGAACGCCAATCACATTGCGAAGAGACGAGTGAGCATGATTGAACACCTCGTATTTCCCACTCTATTGTCGCACCATGGCGAAATTTCGTAGATGCTTTTGTCCTTTGTAAGGAGCTAGATAGCCCTTTCGATTGGGATAACCGCATCAACAAGATAATATCTCCTCAGATACATGAAACTTATAAATATTGACAACACAAATTTGGAATGTTATCATAATAAATATTTATATGATTAAAGAAGCTAATTACCTTCAGGAGGATGTGGAAACCGGTTCGAATACTTGTCCAAAGTGTTATTGAAAATCCTTGTGTCATGCAAATAACCCGCCATCCAAATGACAACAAAAGTAAACCTCATGTCAAAGTCACACACCGCCATCACGCTTTTGAGACGATATCCATGACGGCGGTGTGGGCAACCCGCTCATCCGCTAGAACAACAACAGCACATGGTGCCATCAATTGCACCTATGCAATTGTTAAAATGCGGCGCGAAGCGGTTATCTAGAAGTCTCGGATGCACTGCTAGAATTCGGATCCGCTGGTCTAATATTATCTTCGATAAAAGATAGACACATTCCAAGACTTCACCAAACTTTCTATTGATTGTTTCGTTGACCTTTTGAAGCGGTTTTGAACTTGAGTAATCGATCGAGGGCCACCAACCGCCCACAAGAACAAAGCCAAAGATTCTACTAAGTCATAGTCCTAGTTGATTTCAAGCCGTAATTTGCAACCAAAGTTTCATGCAAACTATCAAAAACAGCCCTACTCATTCTAACATCGAGTAACAATCTCTCATTGCCTAGTTGCTCAACAACCCATTCATAACCAGTTTGGAGTGGTTGTCTCCTCTCCTTTTGTTTAGATAAGTGTCATAGTAGTGCATACCTACATAACCAAATACGCAACAAAATCCTGAAATGGTAACTTCCTCTCTTTGGTGTTTTCGATATCGCCTTTGCTTAAATCGCCTCGATGGTGAACCATCAATGTCACTATCGATGGTTGAACCATCAATGTCACTTGATGAACTCATCTACAAATAATATCAATAATTAGTAACATAGAACATGACATCACGACACAATTTAATTGAGAACACATTAGAAGGTAACAATAAGATGAGTACGACAATAACTGAATAGTTTCAACCCCATTATGGTTGAACTGAGAACACATTATAACGTAACAATAATATGAGTACGACATAACTAAATAGTTTCAACCCCTTGCATGATTATTACTGAATAGTTTTCAAATTAAAAAATAATGAAAAAAAAAGATCTAATCTTTCTTCATCTTGAGATCAAACATCCTCCTGAGCCAATTTATCTTTACTTCATCGGTCTTCATGGTGACAAACACTTCCCGATTTTCTAGTTTAGTAAAGAGCCTTGTCGCAATGAAGTGTTCGTCACTTCCTGGTACTACCCCAGCCTGAATAGCTACATCCATAGCATCCGCTATGGATGGACCACTCTGAATAGGACCTTTTGCCATAATGTCCACTATGCGCTTGAAATCCCAAAGCATCAGGTTATCAGGATATATAGGTGCAGCCGGAATCAGTGATCAATCAGTGATTAATATGATCAATCAGGTTATCAGGATATATAGGTGCAACTGGAGTCAGTGATCAATAAGTGATTAATATGATCAATAGGTGCAGCTGGAGTCAGTGATCAATCATGCATTCACAAAATACATTCCAATAAGAAAGCAAAGCCAAAGCATCAGGTTATCAAAATGAGGCCGTATATGGCCATTCTGTGATCGTCCAAAGGGAGCTAAAACAAAAGGGAAGATTTCTACTTAAACAAAGAATCAGGATATACTTGAACAAAGCATCAGGATATTAGGATATATGGTCATATACTTGACAGCAGATGTTGGAAGATTTCTACTTAAACATCAGGTTATGGTGCTTTAGTCCAAAGCATCAGGTTATGGTGCTTTAGTCCTGACGAGGATATAATAATCCTCATTTTACCTTTTATCTATAATTTTTATTATAGGTAAATATGACGTCATGTGAACCCTGAGTGTACCCCTTAATGTTATGAAGGAAGAACCAAATGGATGGTCGTAAGTTCTTCTACGATCACCCCCATAGTCGTAAGTTATGCTACGACTATCCCATAGTCGTAAGTCTTGCTACGACTACCTCATAGTCGTAGATTCCTCTACGACTAGGTCAGCCACGACCACCTTATAATCAAATGAACCCGCAGACAAGTGGGTCTTATTGATTAAGGGATTCAAACAAATATCATATGCCGTTATTCTACGTAATAATGGCACGTAATACCCCATTATCTCTCGTATATAGTCATGAGCGACGTGGAGGAATTAATACACCGGTAATTACTACCAACATGCGCTCACATAGAGGTGATGAGGCGCCGCTTTACTTGGAGTAACTGCCGCTCCTTCACGTACTATAAAAGGCGGCAACTAGAGAAAGGGAGAAGAAGGAGCCATCAGGAATACAAGCACTATTTGTAATAGTCTTAGTTTTTCCCTCGATTGTTCAAGATACACTCAATACCATACACACACAGAGTAGGGTTGTTATTCTCTCCTGAGAAGGCCCAACTCAGATAAAAATTCCCGTGTCGATCTCTCTGCATGATTCTATTCTAGGAGACCCCCCGAATCAAACAATCTTTACGTAAGTTCGGTTCTAAAACACCGACAGTTGGCGCCGACCGTGGGGATCTTCCGGTAATTTCTTGTCAACATTCTCTCTGTTTTCCAAATCTCATGCACTCATGGCAGGAGAATGGAACGAGGAGAACTGGTTCGACTTGGCAGATACGCAGACGTCGACATGGATGCCGGATTCGATTACTAACCGAGTGATGACTCATCCTATGGCATTCTTCGCCTCCGGGATCTTCCCACGCATCCAGAGACAATGTCGCCGGTGGAGTTGAGGAGGATCCTTATCCCCACAACAAGACGCCCAAGAGAGGAATCTACCCTCTCAAGGGCAAGGGTCAATCTCGACCAGACCACACCCAGTGGACTCACGACACGACGAGAGTTTTTCCTCGGTGTCCAAGTTCCCCTAAGGCGGTCCGACTTGGTGAGGCAAGCTCTAGAAGCCACATGCAGGACTTCACCCAAGATCTCAGGATTCTCTCTCTCCGATAACGCCAGAGAGAGCGGGATCAAGCATGCTTTTCCGCAAATTCGACCATCTCTCCGCAGTCACACTCGCCGACGGAGAGTTATAACCGGACTTCCCTACTTGGAGGGATTACTCCAAGTCGCCAGATGGTGTCTCGACGACTCCTCAAGCGGAGAGGCCTCGAGCGCAAGTGAGAATCATCAACGGAGGTCTTCGCCATTCCTCATATCAAGATCACTCTTCTAGAGACCGAGATGGAGACCCTTCCGAAGGTCACACATCATACTCGTGGCAATGGCTGTGACACCACCATCAAGTGACACGACTAACGCCTTCATGAACGCCAGGAAATCCTCGACATTCTCGCTTCATTGAGGCAATCTCAAGAGTCTAACATGGAAAATCTTGAGGCAATTCAAGGAAGAAGATTGAAGCTCGTAAGAATTTGCCCTGGCGATTCAATATCAATCGAAGAAGCTCGAGAGCTCCAAAGACATCAATGATTTGCTCGAGAATCCAACTCAAGAGCTAGCCCGAATGCCAGAGCTACGACCTCTTCACCAAGAGATCGCACAAAGGCTTCTGAGTACAATGAAAAGCCGAAGCTCCTCGTCGACATCATTCAAGTAGTCGCATCCATACGACTTCTTCTGCTACCGATCAATCCAACATATCACCGCAGAGAAATCGGTATAGCGACAAGAAGTCGGTCGATCTCCTACTCAAGAAATGTCTTCCAAATGACCGATGATCAAAAACTCCTGAAGGTGATCGCTCACCACTCCGACATGGAAATCAGAATAGCAGATAAACTACGAGGAGTATTCCTCAGAGGACCGAGACTTATTACAGTCAGTCAACTCACATCGGGTATCGCCGAGTACGACCACCGATGATATCAACCTTTCTTTTTCGCAAAGGAGGCGCCAAGAAGTCATTCATCGATGTCCGCATTCTCGCCGATCTCCGAGCCGTTCACGCCACCTTGCTGACCAAAGGAATATGGAGAAGTTTGATGGTTCCCAAAATCCCATCGAATTCCTTCAAATTTACAACAAATTGCTCGAGCAAAGCAGGAGGAGGAGAGCATGTGATGGCAAATTACCTTCCAATCGTGCTCGAAGGATCCGCCGATCGTGGTTACTAAACCAACCACTCGAGTCGATCTATTCTGGCAACATCTCGCGATCTTCTCATCGCAAATTTCCAAGGCACATACAATCGCCTCGAAAGGAGGACGACTTGCACCGATGAGACAGATCGATAACGAGACATTGCGCTAGTTCATCAAGCGCCTACCAGTTCAGAACTCAATTAGGAAGTTTCGATTCATCCGCCATCGTGGCTTTCTGCCAGGAGTCCGTAGTAGAAGGATAACAGAGGATATTGCTTTAAATCCTCCTACTGTCGCCGAACTCTTCAAATGGCCGATCGATATGCTATCGCTTCCGAGGCGGTCGAGTGGAACAACACAATCGATCGTGAAGACAATCCATCTCGAGAGCCAAAGCGGTTGGTAAGAAGAAGGATAAGAAAGCAAAAAGTCCAAGAATAAGATGAAGGGTCAAAACCCGGTGGTTCCAAGGAGGTATTGGTCGTGAATGATAAAGAGCCACGACATCCAAGCCACACCGACAGAGGCAAAGGTAAGCGCCTTGATCGGAAAAATGATAAGCCTAGGTGGTGTCCATTCCATAAAAAGGAAGGGCATGACCTTCAAGAATCGCCGGTCTTCCAACGAAAGCTTGAAGACTACTACAACCAAGAAGGACCACTTCCCACCCTCGAAAGCGGTAGGTCAAACAAGCGGTCATAAATCTTCGATGACGAAGAGGAGATGCTGCCCAGATCCGCAACACACCATTGAACACATCTACGGGATCATCGGCATATGAATCAAAGCGACAAACCAAGGTCACGAACGCGAGGTAAACTCCATAGATCCTCCTCTCGTCAATAAATTATCAAGTGGCTCAAGTCACCATTTCTTTCGAGAAGAGTGATCGCTCGATCCTTCGACCACGACAGTCGATACTAATCGTGGTCGAACCCACCATCAACAATTGTCGGGTCAATCGAGTTTTGTTGATGGTGGAAGCTCGTTAAATATTTTATTTACGAGTGCCCGGATGACATGCAAGTACCCAGACCAAAGTGAGACCCAGACGATACTCTTTCCATGGATTGTACCGATCTTCTACCAAACCAATTGGTCAAGTTTTCTTCCTTTAACATTTGGTTCACCAAGTAATTTCGTGACGAGAAAATCTCCTTTGATGTGGTCGATTTCGACATGACAAGATATAACGCCATACTCGGACGACCAACTTTGGCAAAATTCCTAATGGCTACTCATTATGGATATCAATGTATTAAGATGCCAGTCCCAAAGGAGTAATTACAATCCATTGTGACAAGAAGATGGCGATACCGCGATCGTCGATCCCTTGAGATGGTAGGACAAATACCAACTCGAGAAGAAAGTCACCTTCGACTAGCAAGTCGGCCTAAAGTCGCACCAAAGCCGAACGACAAAGTCAAAGAGGTTCCTCCGACGCAGGGAGCCTCAAGATCGCTCAGACGGGATACTTCCGACCCCAAATAGGAAGACGCCTCATCACCTTCCTCCGAGCTAACGCAGATGTATTCGCGTGGCAAGCATCCGACATGCCCGAGTCCCCTGTGGAGGTGATCGAAAGCATGCTAGCCTTACTACCGACAAAGTACCAGAAACAAAAATTGCGGAGATTTGCCCCCGATCGACGGATGCTATTAAATCGAATTGATAAGCTACTTAAAGCGTGCTTTATAAGAGAGGTCAACCATCCGTAATGGTTGGCTAACCCCGTAATGGTTAGAAAGTCAAACGGCAAATGGCGATGTGCGAGACTTTATCGATCTTAATAAAGCTTGTCCAAAAGACGATTTTCCTTTACCTCAGACGATCGCTTGGTTGACTCTATCGCAGTTGTGAAATGTTAAGTTTTTAGATGCATATTCGGATATCACCAGATTAATATGTGTCTAGACGATGAAGAAAAGACCGCATTTATTACACCATTTGGTATATTTTGCTATGTCAAAATGCCATTTGGTCTAAAAAATGCCGCGCTTCTTTTCAACGCTTGATGCAGTAACTTTTTCATCTCAATTAGGCCGAAATCTAGAAGCCTATGTTGATGACTTAGTTGTCAAAAGCATCAAGAAACTTAATCATATTATCGACCTACAAGAAACATTCGACAATCTCGTAAAACATCGCTTAAAACTTAATCTCGAGAAGTGTGTGTTTGGAATCTCTTCAGGAAATTGCTTGGATTCCTAGTATCTATACGAGGAATTGAAGCTTAATCTCTAAAAGATAAAAGCCATTTTACAAATGCGCCTCCAACTACACGGAAAGAAGTCCAAACTCACTGGGTGCATGGCGGCTCTAAGTCGTTTCATCGCACGATCGGGAGAAAAGGGACTACCTTTCTTTAAACTTCTAAGGAGACACGAAAGTTTTGAGGGTCGAAAGAGGCAAACGCCGCTTTTGAGGATGTCAAGAGGTACCTTACGAGTGCTCCTATTCGTCCCTCCGAGGCCGTAAGAAACGCTCTTGGTTTACCTAGTCGCCACGCCACAGCAACAATAAAGATCGTTGTAGAACGTGAAAATGTACAACGACCGGTTTACTACGTAAGTGAAGTTTACACGACCTAAGGAGCGTTACCTCAGTCCAAAAGCTTCAGATGCCCTCCTCATGTCTTCGAGGAAATCATGCATTATTTTCAAAGACAAACTAGTCAGGCTGCCCGAGTTTCCTTGGGAGCGATCCTCCGTATTAGGGAAACAATGGACGATGGCAAAATGGTCACGAACTTGGGGAGTTCGACATCCATTTCGTGTCCCGAACGGCCGTTAAATCCCAGATCTTGGCAGACTTTGTCGCCGAATGGACAAATCTCAACTCGCTCAGATCCCCAAGACGATTCCCACGCACCAAAGGATTTATGTACTTTGACGGGTCGCCACTTTAAGTGGCTCTTGGGTGGGGTGGTCTGGTATCTCCTAACGGAGAGACCTTAAAGTATGCCATACAATTAAACTTTCGTGCCACTAATAATGTGGCGTATCACGAAGGTTTGCTAGTCGGTATACGAAAGCAAATGAAGCGCTCGATTCGCCGACTACTCGTGAGAGGAGACTCTCAACTAGTCGTGAATCAAGCTCAGAAGAGTACCAAAGGTTTCTAACCCGACAATGTCTCGCACTTATCGAAGTACGTAAGCTAGAAAAGCATTTTTAGGTTTCGAGGCACAATTCATCCTCGAAGGATAATTTCTCGCAGATCGGCTTGCTCAATAGCTTCTTCCAGATCTCAAGTACCAAAAGGAGTCTTCTTGAACAACTCCTAAGCCTTCTCTCGGTCGAAGAGCCGAGACACCTCCTATTGAGACAAATCTCTAGAATACGAGGATACATGGATGGCGCCCATCTATGATTATCTTCGAAGGGTTTCAGACCAAGACGATCTCGAGGCGATCGCTTATCCCAAAAAGCCAAAATGTATACTTTGGTCGAAGGAGTTCTCTATAAACGAGGTATTTCAAGGGGTGCTCATGCGATGTATTCCGCAGTTAAGGATTAACACTCCTTCACGACATACATGGTGGCATTTGTGGAAATCATGCTTCCTACGTAACGCTGGTCGGCAAGGCTTTTCGACAAGGTTTTTATCGCCAACAAATTTCTATACGATGCTAAAGAGTTGGTTAAAAGTGTGTCCAATGCGGCTTCATAGCAGCAAATACACCAACCAAATTTCAGCATTACAAACAATACCTCTATCTTGGCCTTTTGCAACCACGGGGTCTTGATATCCGGGACCGCTTCCTAAAGCTCCAGGAGGTTTCGAGTTCCTTTTGTGGCTATTGATACGTTCACAAAATGGATTGAAGCCAACTCTGTGGATCGATAACAACTAAGCAAAGAAAACGGTTTATGATGAGATGCGTAATTACTCGATTTGGAGTACCAAGTCGAATAATTACAGATAATGGTAAGCAATTTTGAGCGCAAAATTTCGTGAATTTTGACGAGTTGGGTACCAAGTTATGTTATGCTTCGTGGCCCATCCCCGAGTAATGGGGCAATGAACGGCAAACGGCCAAATAATGAGAGGAATTAAAACTCGAGTCTTCGACCACTCATCAAACGCCGGGGCTTGGGTACAAGAATTACCCTCAGATATGGGCGTTCAGACAACTACCGGTCATACACGGAGAAACACCTTTCTTTTTAGTCTTGGTCGGCTATGCTTCCTCCTAACTAAAGATACGGTCAACACAGTCGAAACATTCACTGACTCCAACCAGAACAAATTCGAGCAGATGATATTAATCTACTTGAAGAAAGGAGAAACCAGCCCTAATTGCTCGGCAATCTACCAACAAGCCCCGCGAAGATACTACGATCGAAGGTTCAACCTCGCTTCTTTGTCAGAGGTGACTTGGTATTGAGGCTTTGCCAATCCAAGTCTAATCGAACAAACTTTCTCCCAAGTGGAAGGTCCTTACACGTTGGTCGGGTTACTCGTCTGTATCGATGACGATTGGCAATGGAAGACGGCCAGGTTCTCTCGAATTCTTGGAACATTGACCAATTACGCAAATTCTATGTGTAACCAGCCATTCGGACAATAAAGAATCGTGTTTTTTCTATCTCTATTGTCTTACTTTTGAGTAGTGCTTTCATTATTTTTCGACTATGTTTTAAACACCCGCTTTTTTTTACACCGGTCAAGGCGATAACATCACCTAGTCGAAGCCTCTCCTCTCGCATGTGGTCCCGCCCACTAGAAGGAGTTTCCTAGTGTCGACTCGTTACTCGCTTATGGCCAACACAAAGAACTCGGTTTTATTTAGTCGAAATATTTTTGAAGGCCAACTCTTTTCACCTTAGTTTATTTCTTGATTAATTTGAAAAATACTCTAAGAAGAGCGACTTTCTCGATTTGCTTAACCGCCTTGGGTGTACTCGCTTCATCTCAACTGGTCGGAGGAAGAGACACATCTAGTCGAAGCCTCTCTCTCGCGACGTGGTCCCGCCTAATCGGAAGGAGCTTCCTAGCTTTGTTCGCTTCCTAATCTTGCTACCAGACATACTTATCGAGTCCACCGAAAAAGGACGAGTAAATATTTTAAAGTCCTCTAGACGCTTGCTTAACCTGTTGCCGTTCTCGATTTGATTAAACTAGCTCTGAGATGTTAACATTACCTAGTCGAAGCCTCTCCTCTCGCACGTGGTCCCGCCCACTAGAAGGAACTTCCTAGTGTCAACTCGCTACCACCCTTTCGACCAAAGGCATGACAATTGAGACCCAAAACTACAAGTTAAACAAACCTCTGCTTTAAACCTTTACAGATTATTTACTTAGTTTGTCTAAACAAACTCAAAGAAATAGCTCGGGGCTAGGATAATTTGATTTCAATTTTAGTCTTTATTTCGTTAATTATCTTTTGAGTTACTAACTACTCGACAAGATGATTTGTAGAGATAAAACTATTTACTTAGTTTTCACAAACTAAGCAAATAGTCGGGGCTAGGATAAAGTCATTACATTTGACTTCATTTCTTAGTCTTTAAATTGCTAATTATCTTTTGAGTTACTAACTACTCGACAAGATGATTTGCAGGAACAAGATGGATTACATCAACAAAAGATTGTTTTTCACAAGTTCATTACAGACTACTCAAGAGGAGAGCCCAACTGATCTCCTCTCAAACTTTCCTACTAACCGATTGCATCTCCTCCATCGACGCCTTCCTTTCGCTTCAGAGCAGCTTGAAGTTTGCCGAGTGGTTGCACATTAAGGTTGGGGTCATGAGCTTTAAGTTTTACTAATGCATAACTTATCGCAGCTTCGACCGCCTCCTTTATCGATTCAAATTTTGGTTGGCCTTCAGAGTGGTCACCAGATCTTGCAAAATCCCGACTTGATCCCCAATGGTACTTGTGTGAGCAACTATTGTATCATCTTGAGGAGTCTTTCCTCACTATGTAGCTCACCAAGCACATTGTTCAGAGCGTGATGTTTCCTTGAAGTTTAATCTTCATTGCTTCCATCTCCTGTTGGGTACAAGTCGAAGCTCATGAGCTTTTTGTTTTCACCACTTGCTCAAGAAATAAGATTGGTCAAACAAAAATAAACTCCTAGAGGAAAAAGAAAACAAAAATAACCACGGGTAAAAGAACTTCTTACCCACTAGTTGAGAATCCAACTTCTTGACCTCTTCATTATGGGAAGCAACGGTCTCAAAGATACTTTTTCTCCCATGATACAATATCCTCCACATTCTTCTTTGCAATAAGGACGGTCTGATTATAAATCACGGCTTTATCCGCGATTTCAGTCTCAAGTTCTCTCAATTTAACGTCCATTGCTAGAAAGGAAGTGGAAGTGAGAAAAGGGAAATAACTCAGAAGGACTGCAGTAAAGAATTACTTACTTGATATTCGAAGTTCTCTCGCCTCAAGGTTTTGATCTTTATTTTTGGACATACGAGTAAGCTCGTGAATAATCAAGTTTTCTCTAACTTCATTCTCGAGCTTTTTTCGCCTCGTCTTCTTTTTCTCGAAAAGAAGCAAGAGTTAGGTAAAGATCAAAGATATAAGCAATCTTAAGTTCAAGACTTATCGCTTAATTTTTCCTGCGACTTCATGGTTGCAGAGTTAGCTTTTAAGCTTTTTCCGGAGGTCTAATACCTCTTCCCTAAACTTTTTCGACTCCTCTTTTTCATAATCGAGCTTAGTCGGCTAAGGTCTTAGCGCCACCGCTTAACCCGCAAAGGATAACAAAGGACATGAGCATGAGTCAATCGATTGTAAGTTCTTCTACAACCATTGACCTAGTCGAAGTTCTTCTACGACAAAGCCATCGGTCATAAGTCTTTTACGACCATTACCTAGTCATGAGTTTTTTCATGACAAATCCCGTAAGCACTATATAAGTAGTCAAATCCAAGGTGACTATGAATAGTAGTGACTTACCACCTCTCTGCCTGTTTGCAGAGTTCCTCTTTTTCCTGTCATAGTTTAGAAGTTGTCGATGATATTCACCGACAACAAAGAATTTGCTCTATGGCTTTCTCGCAAGATGAAAAGACAAAGGAGAAACAAGAGAAGATTATACCAGATATATATAAGTACGATTAAGTACTTACATTCATAGTTGATCGAGCAAACATCGAGTAAAGCCGACCCGGATCTTCAATTTTGTCTACCCTCGTGACTTGGTCCCACCAAACCTTCTCAAGACGCTCATTATCAAAGGTATCCTCTATTGGGAATATCATTGGGATGGGGGACTCGGTCGCGAGATCCGAAAGCGTAAGACCCTACGATGGAAGCAGCCCAAAGAAGTCAGCCAAGAAGTTGAAATACTCTTCTTCTTCCGATTCTCAGAATCTCAGCTTTCTTTGGGTACCGGAGGAACGCTCGCAACGATCTCCTTTCCAAGACGGTGATGTAACCGCCACCATCTTGACTAGAGGCTTCGCAGTCGCTCTCGTTTCTATCCACGACCATCTCGCTGGTCGAGCGACCACCTCAAGAGTCGCATTTGTTGTTGGAGTTTTCACGACCATCTCAATGGTCGCAATGCCGCCGAGTCTCCACGACCATCTCGTGGTCACCGCCGCTACTTCAGAGGTTGTAGCCGTTACCATCGGGTACAACAGTACCTCATTGGTTGTCGTAACCATGTCAGCGCCATGACTTCTTCTACCACCGGGCCGAGGATGATCCTCGACCACTTCCTTTGTTGTCTCTCCAAAGAAGCTTGGAGAGGTAGCAATAGGCTTCTCAACTAAGCATTCTTGGGTCAAGGAGTCGGGCTAAAAACAAAGAAAAGGAAAGCAATTCAGTTGTGAAAAGGAAAAGGTAAATTTCGTTTACACTTTAGTATATTTCACATACCCGCACCTTGGACCTAAACAGAATTTGGGAGTCACTTTCCCAACTGAAGATTTCTTCTTCTCTACGACCACTTCGGTCGAAGTTCGAGTTGAAGAATGGGCTTAGCCACCACCACGCCCTCGTCGTGGATCTTGAACAGGACCATCTCTCCGGTCTCCTCGACTTTCTCGATGGCCGAGATCGCCTCGACCACTCCAAGAGCAAAGATTGCCATCACCATAGGCTCTCATCGAGCGGTATTATCCTTCATTAAAGACATAAAATCCTTCCAGCCTCCTTTTCCAAGTGCTTAACAAAACCAGAGTGGTAGAAACCGCGAAAGATTTTTTGTCATAATAGAAGGGTACCTTGGCCTTATGAGCTTTGCGCTTTAGAGGTTCAAATACTTGACCTCCTCCACTTCAGCCTATTTTAGCCTCGGCTTCAGCCAGGCTATGTTTGCCACAAGCTTTGCAGAGGATCCGTCAAGGACTAGAACTCGAGCTCGTCCCTACTTTGTCGCCACCCCTTAAAAGTCGACGCCTCTTGGACGAAGGAGCCGAGCCTTTGTCCTTTGTCAACCCCGCACCGATGGTTATCAAGATGACTTCTTCATCATCCCGACGATTTTCCATGCCTACTTTCTCAGAAGCAAAAACAGAAGAGAAGAATTACTAATCGGTCAGAAGATTTTCTACCACCAAAGATCAAGTCGAAGTTTTTCTACGACCTTTCCTCTACAGAAGATTTCCTACGGTCACGACTAAGTTGTAAGTTTTTTCTACAACATTTCTCTAGTCGAAGTTCTTTCTACGACTATAAAGTCTTAAAGACAAAATCAACTATCGACACCTTTTAGGCTAACCATCCTTTCCTCTCATGGATACGATCGCAAGGATTTAGGAACCGCCACACTAAGTGGCGGAGACTTCTCACAAACGAAGTTTGACTCTAACGTCAATCTCCGCCGGTGAAAGATCTGCTCAAACAGATAAAGGCATCTTTTAAACAACTTTGCGTAAAGACCAAACCGAGAGCTAAGTCGAAAATTCACTTACCCTCGTTGTAGTCCCCGGTTGTCTCATAGCCCCAGTATCTCCACATAGGGATGCTCGTTTCTTCAAAGGACTAATTCGGGCGGTGATGAAATCTTTCACCACATGCCATCCCGTCCACTCTTCCTTCTTCAAGTCCTTGATAACTTGAACATAAGGGCAATCCTACCGATATCTTCGTGAGTCGAATCCCATGAAGATTTCTTTTTCAAAGAATTTTCCCACTTAAAGAGAGGCTATCTTCCGAGGTGACTTTCCAAAGAAACCACCTCTTCCTCCATCCCGACCACGAAGACCGTGAAACTCTGAATATACTCCTCGACTTCCCGTCAGGAGTTTGAGACCACAACTTCAAAGAATCCCGCTTGCCGAGACATTCCATAGAAATATTGGAAAAGCTCAAGGTCCGCCGAATTCCTGTGCACGCCTCGCACAAATATATTTAAAACACTCAAGATGGTGATGGAGTTAGGACCAAGGTTCACTAACTCCACCCCAAAATGCTCGAGCACAACTAGTGAGAAAGGGGTGAGCAGCAAAAAGGCCACACTCACAATAAGCCCGAAGACGGAATTTGCCCATTCTCCCTCGACGCTAATGTCGCCCAAATGCGGAAGCCATTTCACAAGAGTCTTCTCTCGAATCTTCCCTACGACAACTAGGGCTTGAATCTTCGCCGATCCATCTCCGACTCTTCCCACTCGTAAACTTTCCGCCATCTCTCTCGGAAACAGAAATTTTGGATCGAAAAAGAGGGTACAATTGGAGTGGCAATAAGAAGGCAAGAACTACTCTACAAGGAGAAGGCAAGAGGTTGAAGAACAACAGAGCAATTTAGGGAAAAGTAAGATCTTAGGTTTTCCCCGTGAGTATATATAATCACAGCACTTTGAGCCGAGGCGTGATATTCCAAGGGTCGCCACTGCCTCGAACCGCTTCAACAGACGCTAATCAAGCGCCGCTTGAGATTCCCCAGTGTGTCCGCTCGAGAAATTCAGGTTTATGCTACATCTCAAGCTTAAATTACTTCCTTGGTTAGATCTTTTCAACCAAAGGAAATGATAATCGGAAAGTTCCTTCTTCCGATCACTATACTACGACCACCTTGTGATCGAGAAATGCTTTTACGACCACTTGATAGTCGAAGCAATTTTCTTGACCAAGCACATTTCGGTCAAAGTAGTATACAATCGAAAAGTTTTTCCTTCGATTATTTTCACGATCCTCTCATGATCGTGAAGACCATCTAGAACCCCTTTACCAAGTAAGTTGCTTTCACTTGAAGTCAGGGGGCTAGATGACGAGGATATAATAATCCTCATTTTACCTTTTATCTATAATTTTATTATAGGTAAATATGACGCCATGTGAACCCCGAGTGTACCCCTTAATGTTATGAAGGAAGAACCAAATGGATGGTCGAAGTTCTTCTACGACCACCCCCATAGTCGTAAGTTATGCTACGACTATCCCATAGTCGTAAGTCTTGCTACAACTACCTCATAGTCGAGATTCCTCTACGACTAGGTCACCATTTACCACCTTATAATCAAATGAACACCGCAGACAAGTGGGTCTTATTGATTAAGGGATTCAAACAAATATCATACGCCGTTATTCTACGTAATAATGGCACGTAATACCCCATTATCTCTCGTATATAGTCATGAGCGACGTGGAGGAATTAATACACCGTAATTACTACCAACATGCGCCTGCACAGAGGTGATGAGGCGCCGCTACTCGAGTAATCGCCGCTCCTTCACCTACTATAAAAGGCGGCAACTAGAGAAAGGGAGAGGAAGGAGCCATCAGAATACAAGCACTATTTGTAATAGTCTTAGTTTTTCCCCGATTGTTCAAGATACACTCAATACCATACACACACACACGAGTAGGGTTGTTATTCTCTCCTGAGAAGGCCGAACTCAGATAAAAATTCCCGTGTCGATCTCTCGCATGATTCTATTCTAGGAGACCCCCCGAATCAAACAATCTTTACGTAAGTTCGGTTCTAAAACACCGACAAGTCCAAAGCATCAGGATATGGGCCTAATCATCAAAAATATGCCTAAAACTATCTTAAACTGAAGACAAAAATAAAGCATAACAGAAAAGGCCATGGTGGCCACACCATTGCTCACCAGATGAAACCAACTGGATCAAGAACTCACAACCACGCACAATTCCACAATTCATTCATCTGCAAATCATATCTTTGACTAACTAAGACACCAACTCTTTTTTTATAGGAGGAAACGGCACAAAGAAAATTGTTTAAGCCAGAGAGTTGGTGTTCCACAATTCAACAATTCCACAATTCATTCATCTGCAAATCATATCAATTCATTCATCCACAATCTCACACTCCATCTGATTCGAATCAACGAACCAATCGACCGTATTTTCTACACAACAATGTTCTAACAGGCAATCAAGAATTGAAGATACGAAATCACAGGAGCAGAACCAAATCAAGAAGGGCCCGGGTCCCCATAACTCACCGTAGCAGGCGGGCGTCTGGGGCGGCAAAGGTGATGGGGAACGGGAGTGGGAGGCGGCGCCATCGGGAGGGGAGGTGGGAGGCGGCGGCGATCGGGAGGGGAGGTGTGAGGCGGCGGCGATCGGGAGGGAGGTGGGAGGGGAGGCGGCTTTAGGGAGGGATGGGAGCAAGAAGGCGGGAGGGAAAGGGAGAGCAGGAGGCGCCGAGAGGGAGGGGGAGGGCGGGATCGGGAGGGAGGGGAGGCGGAGGCGGCGTTAAGGAGTCAGGGGGGAGGTGGAGGTGGAGTGCGGGAGGATCACCTTGTTGAGGAAGGAGCGCGCGCCTCGGCCGCTTGGGAAGGAATTGATGTGAAATTTGGGAACGATTTGTAATTATATAGCAATGGCAATTTGCGGGTAATTTTAACAAGTTCGGTGGCAAAGAGATATTCTATTCCAAAGTTAAAAAAGCACATCTTCCCCGCTTATGGCTTTTAGGCTTAAATTGGCTTAACTTATTTTAAGTCGACAAAAAAGCACCCCCTTTGTTTAGGCTTAGGCTTTTTTGCTTTTAAGCCAGAGAAAAAACCTAAACAAAGAGGGCCAATAAAGGGAAGCTGGCAATACACTCAAACAACTCCACCAATGGGAAGATTGATGTAGACAATTTATAACATAAGAGAGTCTTAAAAAATTATAGCATAGGAGGTCGGAAATAAAGCTTAAGAAAGAAGCTACTAGTACTTTCCAAACTTTAATCTCCAAGCCAAGTCATCAGATGATCAAAATATATCTTCTGCATATTTGTCTTTGGCACTTGTACCCTGCAGATTGTTCAGATTGTTAAGAGCGTTAGTTAGCATAAAACAACAATGTAGTATTGAATATGCTAGCTAAGCACAGTTGCACAAGAAGAGTACCATCAACAGTTTAGTATAAGTCTTGATGGTCCCATAACCATGTAAATCATTCTCTTTGCTCCCAGAAGCTTTCTCTGCTACTAAATGAGTTTGTGTTGATCTGGTCTCATTTTCTTGTTGCTGGCAACAAAAGTAATTTGAAGGTTTAAAGAAAGTATTAGATTATATTTGAATGATCGAGCACAAGTCAAACAAAGTAATTCATTTGTAGAGTAAGAAACATAATGTAGATAATTGTTGTGTTATTGTAACTTTGGTTGGTCCTTTCTTCCTTATCTTGTGTTTTTTTTATCAATCCAAGTTAGTTTTCTCTTTGAACTTCTTTTATGCGCTAGTTTTTTCTTTAGGCGTGCAGCGCGCTCGAAAATTCCTTTGTTGCTTCAGTAATCACTTGGACATCACATCATGCTGGAGAAAGGCCCGACGCATGAACAGTACCCATTGGTACTGTAGCACCATTATTTCCACAAGTCTTATTGGTTTCCTACAAATAGTTAGGTAGGTTATTTTGGGATTCCTTATTTATCAAGTTATTATTAGAGATACGATCTTATCTATTAAGAAGGTTATTTTTAATAGTTGGAAATATTAGATTGAATTGATAGGTTTCCTTATAGATTATTTCTTAGACGTCAGGTCGAGTTGTCCCTATAAAAGGAATATCATGTATCCATTACCAATCTAAGCAATGAGAAATCAAAAGTTCAACTAAGCCTCAGAGCCTCGCTACCTCAATAGGGAAGAGCCCTATGGACGGTTAGATTAGTGAGAATGTTCTACCCCCGGTCCTCGGACCCGTACCCAACCAACGCCCGCAACACATCCCTCATCATGCTTACTTTGACATTCATTCATTTGGCCTTCACCTTTCTTACTAAGGCTATCAAGTGCATTCTCAATTAAAATACAACATTCTTCAGAGCTGGCTGCTTGAGTGGCCAAATTAACAAATTTGAGCGAGAGAAATTTGTAGCGGAGAATGGCACCCATCATCGGATTTTCAACAACATTCCTTCCTCGACTATCCTGAATAGTTCCACACCGTGTTTCTTTAGTCCATCGCTTCAAAATATAATGTGTTGGCAATAACTTACTATTCATCAAATCAAGAACTTTCAAAGCATGGCACACAATATTCCTATTCTCTCGAATTGCCCACAACTGTATGAAGTTGTTTGTTCTGACAGATTACCAATAACTTTGCATTCCTCTTCGAAGGTTGGATCTTCACAAAGACTAGCAATCGTTACTGCGTATTCATAGTTCCCATCCAACACTGTAGTGCACGCTGCTGTAGATCTCTCATATTCTTTTTGAAAGCACTCAAATATGACTGGAGTGTACACCTTGCTTTCTTGCACCAACATGGGTGTTCTCATTTTGATTCTAAGTTGTTTCTCCACTATGAATTCAGCTCATTGTCCTGTTTTCCTTGCACAACCCTTTCAAAATGCTTGAAAAATCGAATAATATCAAAAATCTGATTTTAAGTGGTGTTTCAGGTCGTTGTTTAAGCTCTCGCTTAGTTGTGAAAACATCTCTCATATAACATTCAGCCCACTTCTCTCTTACCTTATATATATATTATCAAACCAAATATGTTTCTGTACCTTACCTCTCATGGTGTCAAAAGCTTCTTCTAATGTTGCCTAATCCTCGTAGTCGTACATGCAAGCGCTGAAATCTGCAAGAAGATTTGATGCATTGTTCCTACGATTAGATAAATGTTTGATGGCATTTTGCATTATGTGGAAAGTGCATAATCCATGCCACGCTTCCAGAAATACATGCTCAATCGCCTTTCCCATTGAAAGAGTCAAATGTTTCATCATACAGAAGACAAGCACTTGCCTCTTTATACATTCGGAGCTGGATAGTGAGGTGGCGGTAGGGCACTAAAGGCCACACTCTCTAGACAAACAATTCAAAATACATTTCAAAATCATAACATCACAGCAGCAACACTTTATTCTAAACGTCATCGCACGTCTACACCAAACTGACCCAGTTAACCCAAAACTACCGGACGCACCACCCGTTGTCATAGTAGTAAAATGGCTCTAACTTATTCATCTGAAATCCAAATTCAACCAACCAAGACTTTATGGAATATTCATGAAAATGCCTGCAACTTCTTAGCTATGACGAACCTCTGATTCTACCGTTACCTGCCCCGTTTCTTTCACCGAGGACCATCCCAGAATCTGTCAGGATAATCCGTTTCACAATTTTATATTTTCAATTATAAAGCTTGAAAATATATGAATGATACCAGTTATGAAAACTACACAAAATTTTCTACATTATTTAAGTTGTCATCACATTTTAATTTTGACGTCTACTATATGAAACTGATCCATCTTCACGACGTCTGCCAGCTACATCCATATTCTAGACAACGACCTTCCTCATGCCATATATTTTCTCTCTCTACTCCGATTCTAATGATCCAGACCTTCTTGGAAAGCTAACGAGATTATCTAACTTTTATCTAGTTGGACCGACCTCTAAATCCTGGTACTTAATGAAAACTACTTTGAATTGGGAGGTGGAGGCGCAGGGGGTGGATCTAGGGTTTGGGGGTGCTGTCCCCCCCCCCTTGGCTCCCACTTAAGGGGGCCGGTCGGCCCCCACTTGGGCCACGACCCAATGGGCCGAAGTCCCGAGTTCTAATGCTCCTCCTTAATTTCTGAATTTTTCTCCTTTCTAATTCTATTTAATTTCAGTACTAATTGTTTATTTGTTTTATGTTCAAACGAGATATTACATTTAACCTCCAAACTTACCAAATCAGATCAATTTACAACCTAAGGTGGTTTTGAAGGGTGTTTTTGATTATGTGGATCCAACTCAGGGTAGTTTTTGCTAATATGGTAGCCACAATATCGGATTTTGGTAACGAGGATCCAATTCAATGATGTTGACATCCACATTATCTATCTTTTTCTCGCTTCTTCTCTCTATATACATTCTGTTTCTTCTTGTCGTCATCATCCCTCCTCTCATTTAGATCCGCGTCAGAAAACAAAAATCAATGACATGGCTGCCAACATAGCAAAAACCACCCCGAGTTGGATTCCCATAAGCAAAACCGCTCTAGGGTGTAACTTGACCCGGTTTTGAAAGTTTAGGGGTTAATTACCCGGTTTTATAATTGAGGGTGTCAAATATTTTTTTAAAAGTTCAGGGGTGTAAAATTGACTTATTCCTTACAAGAAAGTCTGATCTGGTCCCGCCCACCACCTCACATTTGTTAACCCTACCTCTTCAGCAATCATTTCCGTTTCTTTAATCCTTTCGCTTCCAAATCCAAATAGATAAAATATCGGCAAATCTTGCTAAAAGGCAGCTGATCGCCTGTCAAATTCCATAATCATGATGCACCATCCAACTATACGTTGAAAATCAAGCCACAACGTTCATGGCTTGGCAGTTAGCATTGAAATCACATGAAAATTTTGTAGATAACTCACCTCCAGTAAAAAGCAGATGTTTCTTATATATTATACATAACATATATATCAATACACATCTATCTTTTTCTAAGTTTTCCTAGACCCCCTAGTGTGTTTTCAGATTTTTCATGAAATAAGAATAAGTAGGGCAACCTTGGCAAAAGAAAAAAAAGTATGAAGTTATATCATTCGGAGATGTGAAATATTAATAGTAGCTCGAAACATGAATGCTATAGCCCTCAATCGAAAACACAAACATACTAATGCTTGCTAGGTCATGATAACTCGCACGCCATCGAAAACAAAATGACAATCCTTAGGTCTAAAAAGATACTACTTTAAAACTTGCTAGTTTTCCTTATCGGATCACAATGACACATCCATCCAAAACAAAACGTCAATCTTTACACATAAAAGATGGTTACTTTTAACAAACTTGCTAGTCTTTCTTCCTAGCTTGTGATGACCCTCCATCAAAAACAAAACAACAAATCCTTATCCCTAAAAATATTGATACTTCAACAAACTTGCCAGTATTCCTTGCAAGCTCACGATCGAAAACAAAACGACAATCTTTTTATAGACCAGTGCTTCAACAAACTCGCCAACAATCCTTGCAAGCTTGCGGTGACCTTATGTCGAAAACAAAACGACAATCTTTATAGACTACTGCTTCAACAAACTCGCCAGCAATCCTTGCAAACTCACAATGACCCTCCATCGAACACAAAACGACAATATTTATAGATTAATGCTTCAACAAACTCGCCAGCAATCCTTGCAAGCTCACGATGACCTTCTGTCGAACACAAAACAACAATATTTACATATTAATGCTTTAACAAACTCGCCAACAATCCTTGCAAGCTCACGATGACCCTCTGTCGAACACAAAATGACAATCTTTACAGACTAATGCTTCAACAAACTCGCCAGCTATCCTTGAAAGCTACGATGACCCTCCGTCAAAAACAAAACAACAATCTTTACATGCTAATGCTTCTATCAAACTTGCAAAGCAATCCTTGCAAGCTCACGATGACCCTCAATCCAAAAGAAAACAACAATCTTTACGCCTAAAAAGACTAGTACTTGAACAAACTTGCTAGTAATCCTTGCAAGCTCACGATGACCCTCCATCGAAAAGAAAACGACAATCTTTACGCTAAAAAGACTAATACTTCAACAAACTTGCTGGTATTCCTTTGCAAGCTCATGATCGAAAACAAAATGACAATCTTTTACAGACTAGTGCTTCAACAAACTCGCCAACAATCCTTGCAAGCTCGCGGTGACCCTATGTCAAAAACAAAACGACAATGTTTATAGACTACTGCTTCAATAAACTCGCCAAAGAATCCTTGCAAGCTCATGACGACCCTTCATTGAACACAAACGCGACAATATTTACATATTAATGCTTCAACAAACTCGCCAACAATCCTTGCAAGCTCACGATGACCCCTCATCGAACACAAAATGACAATCTTTACAGACTAATGTTTCAACAAACTCGCCACTATCCTTGAAAGCTCACGATGACCCTCCACAAAAACAAAACAACAATCTTTACATGCTAATGCTTCTATCAAACTTGCAAAGCAATCCTTGCAAGCTCACGATGACCCTCAATCCAAAAGAAAACAACAATCTTTACGCCTAAAAAGACTAGTACTTGAACAAACTTGCTAGTAATCCTTGCAAGCTCACGATGACCCTCCATCGAAAAGAAAACGACAATCTTTACGCTAAAAAGACTAATACTTCAACAAACTTGCTAGTATTCCTTTGCAATCTCATGATCGAAAACAAAATGACAATCTTTTACAGACTAGTGCTTCAACAAACTCGCCAACAATCCTTGCAAGCTCGCGGTGACCCTATGTCAAAAACAAAACGACAATGTTTATAGACTACTGCTTCAATAAACTCGCCAGCAATCCTTGCAAGCTCGCGACGACCCTTCGCTGAACACAAAACGACAATATTTTGCAGATTAATGCTTCAACAAACTCGCCAGCAATCCTTGGAAGTTCACGATGACCTTCCGTCGAACACAAAATGACAATATTTACATATTAATGCTTCAACAAACTCGCCAGCAATCCTTGCAAGCTCACGATGACCTTCTGTCGAACACAAAACGACAATATTTACATATTGATGCTTCAACAAACTCACCAACAATCCTTGCAAGCTCACAATGACCCTCTGTCGAACACAAAATGACAATCTTTACAGACTAATGCTTCAACAAACTCGCCAACAATCCTTGAAAGCTCATGATGACCCTCTGTCAAAAACAAAACAATAATCTTTACAGGCTAATGCTCCTAACAAACTTGCAAAGCAATCCTTGCAAGCTCACGATGACCCTCAATCCAAAAGAAAACAACAATCTTTATGCCTAAAACGACTAGTACTTGAACAAACTTGCTAGTAATCCTCGTGGTCGTGAGCAAAAGGTTAAATAAAGGATACTGGGGACCCTCCAGACAAATGGAGGGCCTCCGCACTTTGTCTTGGGTGAAGGACCGGATGGAGAGGAGCCAAAACATACCATGTGTGAATAGTATTGTACATGTGTATACAAAATGGAGAGAGTTTTACATGCCCCATGGGTTTTATTTATAGGGGGCAAGAAGGACATTTACCTTCTTGCCCCAAGGACGAGAAAAGATAAAAGGGTATTTTGGTACATTTTTGCCGTAATATGCTATACTGAGACTATATTTACATATGCACAAGGTCACCGACAAGACACCTAAGATTCCTCGACGATCCTAGGGTGCGGGGCACCCTCTGGTACTCTACTATGACAACTCTCTCGTCTGCGTGGTCCAAGGTCGCGAGGACAGGTCCCGTGGTCCCGAGGGGCAAGTGGACGATCTCGCCGCCCGGCCCCTCGAGCTCTGGATGCTCCGGTGACGAGGTGAACCGGCTGAAGGGGCTCGGCGACGGCCAGAGGTGAGCGCCGAGGGCCTTCGAAGAAGATCCGTGTCAAGGCCACCTCGCCTGGAGCCACCACGCCGAGGCTTGGCCATCGAGGCGGGCGGAGCGTTAGGGCCGCCTCGCCAAGGCGATAGCCTCGAGGTGGGCGGTGAACAACGACGGAGCCCGTAGGGGCGAAGTTGACGCAGAGCCGCCATGCCGAGGCTTGGCTATCGAGGTGGGCAAGGTCGGGCCGCCACGAGGCGATAGCCTCAAGCAAGCGATGGACAGCGGCGGTCATTGCGATCCTCAGATTTGATTACTTCTTGGTGTGACCGCTTATGATGCCCCGCTGAGGGCCCCCAGATTGCCCCCTTCGGCCATTCCTGGCGAGTGTGCTCGCGACTTGGAGTGGCGTGAAGGGGTTATTTTTTTGTGCCGATTGGCCTGCTTGAGAGCTCAAGGCCATCGGAGGAGGTGAGATCGCGCCGCCCCCATACCTTTTAGGATAGGGCCCGGGACCTTTAGGATTCTTTGTTGTGAGGGAGGCGTGGCTCGCCGCCCCCATACCTTTAGGATGGGGCCCGGGACCTTAGGATAGGGCCCGTGAGCCCTATTGCTTTGTTACGGCGGGGAGGCGGCCTCACGCCGCCCCCATATTTTAGGATAGGGCTCAGGGAGCCCTCATGCTTGTTCGGGGGAGGCGAAGCCTCGTGCCGCCCCCATACCTTTAGGATAGGGCTTTGGGAGCCCCATTGCTTTGTTATGAGGGAGGCGAGCCTGGCGCCCGCCCCCATACTTTTAGGATAGGGCTCCGGAGCCCTACTTTTGTTGTTGCGGGGGAGGCGAAACCTCGCGCCGCCCCCATACCTTTTAGGATAGGGCTCCGTGAGCCATCTTTGCTTTGTTGCGAGTGGGAGGAGGCGAGTCTCGCGCCATCCCCCATACCTTTAGGATAGGGCTCCGGGGAGCCCTACTGCTTTGTTGCGAGGGGGAGGCATAGCCTCGCGCCGTCCCCCATACCTTTAGGATAGGGCTCCGGGGAGCCCTACTGCTTTGTTGCGAGGGGGAGATGAAGCCTCGCACCGTCCCCCATACCTTTAGGATATGGCTCGGGAGCCCCCGCTTGTCATGCGAGGGAGGCGAAGCTCGTGGCTGCCCTCATGGGATGCTTTGGTCTTGGAACCGTGCTGTGCCAGGGTTAGCTTTGCGCGTCGTCTTCGTTGAGGCATTCATGTTTGCGGATGGTACTGGCTTGCTGCTCTGCTGATGGCAGTGGGAGGCTTGGTTGTGGTTTGGTTTGCTCGGTTGTGGGTGTTCTTGGGAAGGCAATGGTGCTTGGTTGAGCTTGCTTTGCTTTCTTATGTTGCCTTAGCTAGTGGTGGTCTTTTGATTGTGTTGAACGAGAGTGAGAATAGCTTGGCTTTGTGAATGAGGGCTTGTGATATCGGAAAATGGTTTATGTGGGGAAAACTTATGGGAGGGAGGTGCTCCGTAATCCATCGAGCTTTCTTGTGAATGAGCGTGATATGCGAGGTCTCTTTACTGAGGAGACTCCTAGTCGTCGAGCGGGCCTCCTAATGACTAGGGTGCGCGTTTGAGTGCGATTCGAAAATGTCTCTTCGCGGGCGACGCCCACATGGCGGAGACTCCTAGTCGCCGAGGCGGGCCTTCTGAACGACTAGGTGCGCGTTTGAGCGATTTGAAAATGCCTCCGCGCGCAGTGACGCCTCATGGCGGAGAGTCCTAGTTGTCGGCGGGCCTGTAATCCACTAGGGTGCTGCGTTTGAGCGTGATTTAAAATGTCTCTCCACCGGGCGACGCCTCATGGCGGAGACTCCCTAGTCTTCGAGGCAGCCTCCTAACGAGTAGGGTGCGATTGAGCGATTTGAAAAATGTCTCCACTGGGCAACGCCGCGCCATGGCGAGAGACTCCTAGTCGCCAAGGCAGGACGACTCACTCTAGGGCACCGAGAGGTCCTTCATGACCTTCTCGAAAAGTCCATCAGACCTCCCAGAGGTCCACAAGGACCTCTCTGGACGACCACCAAGACCTCCCAGAGGTCCAGAGGGACTTCCCTGGAGGTCCAGGAGGTCATGACCCGAGAGGGTCTTGGAGCCAAGGAGCACCCGAGGGCCTTACCACTACCAAACAGAGAAGGATGAGGAGGTCGAGAGCATTCCCTAAGACCTCCCACGACCCTCCAGAGGAGGTCGTGGAGATCTGGGACCACCCCAAGACTCTCGTGATTCACTCCACTTGTGTGTACATGGAGGTCCAAGCATACTCAGGTTCCTCAGGAAACCCGAGGCACTCCCAAGGATCATGGCTAGCTCTTCACAAAGACAAACACATAGGTGGTGACATCTAGAACATACCTTTATTCAAACAAAATATTTACAAAGTTGTTTACAAAGTGGCCTTGGGCCAAACATAAATACATAAAAGCAAAAGAACTCAAAAGGGTCCATCAACACGCCACAGCAAATGACCGGAGGGCACAACCTAGTGCTTTGATCTTCATCACTATCAATGTCTTCTCCGCAAAGATTGTAATGAGCAAGAGTGAGCACAACAACAGTGTTTCGCAAGTTACACCGATGGGTTAGCAACATGACATGCATAGATGGATAATCAAAGGATGGCATAATCTGGTTATTTTGCACAAAGCCAATTTTCTTTCAAATACCATTACTAAGTTCCAAAGCAGATCTTTAATAATTAAAATTCATTTTAACAAGCAAGTTTTCGCTGATAACATTCATCATTAGTTGGTGAAGGATACCTCCCGACAATAGGCTCTCGCCCAAACCCATGGGACAAAAATCCCAAAACAGATTTGTTAAACATTTATGGAAAACCCCAAAATCAACATCTAACTTCAAGTGGCCTTTGCCAAGACGCCCTGACCGTGGACACGGCTATTCAATAGATTTAACTCGCAGAGGTTGTGCACTTTACCCACACGACATGAGTACTCTAGTTTGTTAAGATTCGTCAATACCACCTCTCACTTCCAAAGGTAAGAGATCTAGAGCTCATGACAAGGCCTTTACAATGCATTGCTCCACCATGCCTTTCCTTGCTAAGGTTTCACCCCCTGTGGATAGCAATCCGTGGAAAGCCCTCTTGCACGGTGGGGAACGAAGAGGTTATAAAAGACCATTGGCCAAACAAGACCTCCCACACCTCCAATGGAGCAAAGATATGGTAGAGTTTTGCAAATTAATCACCAGTCCCACGCCCCACACCGGAGACATGTGGTTGCACGGTTTTGGCATAGCCCATTATAGGCATGGCATTGGTCGCCAAAGACCGGTCCTCAAATGACTAGGGCGACTTCCACAAACCCAAGGGCATCGATCTACCATAAGGCACGATCCTGCATAAACTTGCACCAACCAAGTCAACCAATTGCTTGATCAAAATCCATTTTCACTAACTTTGCTTCCCCAGCGAAACTTTCATACCTCCATGACAACCCAATGTCATGGTGAAAACATTTAAACATTATTTGGTTGTGTTGGTAAAGATTTCCCCAAATCAATAGTTTTGGTCTAAGCATAATCGCGAGCATATGTTTTTCAAATGTTCTTGACTCATACTCTTGATTAGCCAAGTTTGACCTAAAGGTGACAATATGTTAGGTCCAAGAACAACAGAGGTAATACAAAGGAAATGGGTATAACTATAAAGTTAAAACTGGTGTTGAACTAACTTGATAAAAATAAGCATGCAGTACACATTAAAACAGAACATAATTAGTTTAAATTATGGGTGCAATATGATCAAGAGTGTAACTTGCCTTGCTCACTACTCGAGATTCTTCTTCTTCGTAACTTTGGATTCCTGGAATCTTCACAATCTACATATATACGTAAGGCAAATTCAAAGAAGATTCAAACAGAGATCCAATAAAGATCCAAATAAAGAACCAGAGAACTCCAGAGAAATCTCAAAAACCCAATTAATGTAAGAGTATTGTATTTAGATTAGGTTCTTTTGGAGAAGGTCTAGCTTACCAAAGGAAAAAGGGTCTTTGGAAAAAGGTCCCAAGGTGTGACCTAGGCTAGGCAAGTGAGAAGTCCCGAGGCCAAAAATGCTTATGCAAGGTCTGGGAGAGAAGGTCCTCACACGAGCACCACAGAATTCCAAAGAAACCCACCAGAGAAGGTCCTGTGGAAAACATGGCCACTCGGGGTAGTGGTAAACACAAAGGCGGAGGAGATCATCAAAGAGCTTACCAAGGGCAAGAAGCTATGGATGAAAGGGAGGTCAAGAACCAAGCTCTCCGGAAGGCCTCTCGATCCAAAAACCGAGAGGGTGAAAATGGAGAAGGTGGAGTGGTGGAATTTCTTAGACAAGTTGTAGTCAAAGTGGTGAAGAAAACTAGAAATACACGAGTCCAGATAAGTATGGAAATGGGTCAAAGGTAGGTAGTGGCGGGCGGTGTCACTACAATTCGGGCAAAAGGTACGAGGAAGGACAATGTATGTTGCTTGGGAAGGAACAAAGAAAATGTCGTGGTATTGTTAAGGACCCAATTCAGTAAAACACCACGTATATGGATGCATTTAATGTGACAAGACCCGCATTAAATGCTCAATATAATAACGTATGAGGAATTGAGAATGGTTAAGACCGGCGGTGGGGGCGGCCAATTTAGAAACAGTCGGGTCAAAATAGGGGAGGTCTTGCCCCACAATAGAGGTCCTCGAGGAGGTCCGAGCGGCTTAGGAGGTCCTAAGCCCAAGGACGGGAAGGTCTAAAGATTGAGGAGGTCCAGACAGGGGGAGGTCCTGACGGTCAGGATCTCAGCAAGGGAGGTCTGGCGGGGAGGTCTGAGCGGTTGGATCTCCGAGAGGGAGGTCCAACAGCCAGATCAGCGCGAAGGGGAAGGTCCCCAGAGAGAAATAACGCGCGAGGAGGTCTGGGCCCTTGGATTCAAAGTGAGGGGAGGTCTGAACCATTAGATTCAAAACAAAGGGGAGGTCCACGAAGGGACACAACGCATAGAAGGTCTGGACCCTTGGATTAGAAAAGGGAGGAGGTCTGGACCGCTAGATCCAGCACAAGGGAGGTCCTTTCGGCCAAGAAAGGATATCAAAGGGGATTTACATGAATTCAGGAGGTCCGCAGGCGAACAAGAAGCTCACTGGAACACACAGAGGTCCCAATGAAAGGAGGTCTGGGCAACTCAAACCTCTCCAACCGAACCAAACTTGTAATTCTCATTAAAATAAAATAGCTTTAATTTATTTTACACATTTAAAAGGATTTAGAAAATCAGAATGTTACAAAGGCGGGCCTCCGGAACGACTAGGGTGCGCGTTTGAGCGCGATTTGAAAAATGTCTCTCCGCCGGGGTGACGCCCTTGTGGCGGGAGACTCCCTAGTCATCGAGGCGGGCCTTCGGAACGAGTAGGGTGCGCGTTTGAGCGCGATTTGAAAAATGTCTCTCGGCCGGGGTGACGCCCTCGCGGCGGGAGACTCCCTAGTCGTCGAGGCGGGCCTCCGGAACGACTAGGGTGCGCGTTTGAGCGCGATTTGAAAAATGTCTCTGGCGGGGTGACGCTCGCGGCGGAGACTCCTAGTCGTCGGCGGGCCTCCGGAACGACTAGGGTGCACGTTGAGCACGATTTGAAAATGACTCTCCACTGTATGACACCTCGCTGGCGGAAGACTCCTAGTCGTCGAGGCGGGCCTCCGGGAACGACTAGGGTGCTGCTTGAGCGCAATTTGAAAAATATCTCTACGGGCGGCGCTGCATGGCGGAGACTCCCTAGTCGTCAAGGCGGGCTTCCGGAACGACTAGGGTGCGCGTTCGCTGCTCGTTTCGGAGAACGAGGCAGCGTGCACCAGGCTGAAGGCCATGCGCGGCGTCTTTGTTTATACACTCATGCCTGCATGGGGCATCGGTGTGCACCAGGGCTCGAGGCCATGCGCGGCGTCTTATTTATACACTCATGCCCACGAGGAGCATCGGTGTGCACCGGGGCTCGAGGCCATGCGTGGTGTCTTATTTATACACTCATGTAGGCGAGGGGCATCGGTGTGCACCGGGGCTCGAGGCCATGCGCGGCGTCTTATTTATACACTCATGCCCACGAGGGGCAACGGTGTCCACCGGGGTCGAGGCCATGCGCGGTGTCTTAGTTTATACACTCATGCCTGCGAGGGGCATTGGTGTGCACCGGGGCTCGAGGCCATGTACGGTGTCTTAGTGTGTTTTTTGGAGGGGGGGGGAGTGTTTGCCTGTAACACCCTGATTTTTAGAGCCTTTTGAAAATTTTTAAAATAAAAAGAACCATTTGATTTTGATGATAATTCAAAGCTTAACTTGAGAATTTCAGAATTTGGGATGTTTAAAATGACTAAGCTAAACTTCAACTAAATCAAAGTTTGGTTCTTTTGATGTAGCTCTAGCTCTCTGGAGTTATCTTCCTTTTCTTGATAGGATTTCTTTTCCTTCAGTCTATTTGGACATTTTTATATGTCCAGACCGTCCCTCTTGTTTGACCTTTGTTGTTGTCTGGATCTCTTCTGATCCTAGACCACAATCTTTGTTAGGCATATTCTTGTGCCTGACCTCCTTGTTTCTCGATCTAGCTGAGACCTCCCTCACATCTTTTGCTTGAGTCTCCCTTTTGCTCACTGGAATGCCCGGTAATTCACTTGAACCTACCTGTGGCCAATTGGATCTTCTTTGCATTCGATTGAACCACCTTTGTGCTCAATGGGACCCCTTGATTTCCTCTGCCGAGCGGACCTCCCATGTGGAGGCTCGAACTGCTCAGACCTCTCGTGATCATCATCCAAGGATCCAGGACCTCTTTAGGTCTAGATCTCCTAAGTGCCCGGACCTTCCTGGTCCAGATCTCCTCTCTCGACTTAGACCTCTTGAGGGTCTAGGTCTCCCTTTTATAACCACTTGAGTTCCTTCTATGCTCTTGTGAATCTCTTGGTGATCACTTGGACTCCTTTTTTCCCCGATCCTTGTAGCCTTCTCTTTGGAAAGGTCCTTCTAGTGCAATCCGGTATTACCACCCCAATTCACGGTAATACCATTCTTTAGGACCTCTCTCCCATTCGTTCAGACCTTTCCCTTTAAGTTTGATTACTTTGAATCTCTTTGTTGGTTTGAATCTCTTTGGATCAGACCTCTTTTACTGCTCGCACTTCTCTTAAGTCTAAACTTCTTATTGCTCGGCACCTTTCTATGCCGCACCACTTTTCATTCGAACCTCCTTGTATTCCAGTGGACTTCTTATATGCCTTCAAACCTCCTGAGTTCATTCGAACCCCTAGGCATTTCTTCTTGGCCGAAAGGAACTCTTTAGGGTTCATTCTAACTGTCACGGCTTTTGATCTCACCCTAGAGGTTGGAGCCTCCTTTGAGTTGCCTTGACTCATGAACTCCTGTTGGACCACCTTTTGTGGATCTCCTCCGTGGAATCCCTCGTTCTTGGAACCCCACTGTCTGGACCTTCTCCTTTTGGTTGAATCCAACGGTTTGGACCTCTTCTCACTTTGAATCCAAAGGCCCAGACCTCCCCGTGCATTATTTCTCTCTGGGACCTCCCCCTTCCCGTTGACCTTGGCTATTGGACCTCCCTTTCGGAGATCCAACCGCCCGGACCTCAACCCGCCTTTAATCTCAACCACGTGATTTCTTTGAAGTTTCGGGACCTCCTGTCCAAGACATCCCCGTGGCCTCTTAAACCTGGCTCGGGACCTCCTCGCCAGACCTCTCTTGAAGAGATCCTGACCGTCAGGACCTCCCCATGTCCAGACCTCCTCCGCATGTCTGGACCTCCTCAACTTCAGACCTCCTTGAGTCGCGGGACTCCTTTGATGAAGTCTGGTTGTCAGAACCTCACCACGTGGACCTCCTCCATGTGTATTTGGACCTCCCATGTTAGGACCTCCTTTGTGTATATCAAGACCTCTTAGTTTCTTAGACCTCCTCTCAAGGGCAAGACCTCCCTATTTTGACCCGACTGTTTCTAGGTTGATCTGCCCCACTCGCCAGCCTTGGTCATTCTCATTTCCTCCGCCACGTTAGTATTTTGGGCATTTAATGCATGTCTTGTCACATTAAATGCAATTGTATCGTGGTGTCTACTTTGAATGTGGTCACGAGTGGTACTCGACATTTTTCTTTGTTCCTTCCCATAGCAACCTAAGTTGTCCTTCCTCGCCTTTTACCTGTGGTGGTGGTGACACCTTACGACATTCACCCACTTTTGACTCATTTTATACTTATCCTCGCACGTATGTGTCTAGTTTTCTTCACCCTTTTTGCCTATAATTAGTCCAGGAGCTCTACCATTTTACCCTTTTCACATTCACCATCCTCGCTTTCGTCCGATGGTCATCCCAGGAAGACTTGGCTCTCACAACCTTCCCTTCCGCCCATTACCTCTTGTCCCCGTAAGTTCCTTTGGTAATCTGCTCCACTCTGTGTTCACCATCTGATCGAAATGATCGTGTCCTTCACAGACCTCCCCCGTGGACACCTTCGATTCCTATGGCCCTCGATGAGGACCTCCTCTCGACCTTGCGCAGAAATTAATTCTCGTGGCCTCTCTGTTTCATTGCCGTGATCACTCCTCTAGGGTCTTTTGCCAAAGACCACCCTCCTCCGTAAGCTTAGACCTACTCCCTAAGACCCTAATCTGAAATTTAGACCTCCTCTGTTAATTGAATTTTGAGGTTCCTCCGAGTTCTTATGATTCTTTGCTTGAGTCTTTGTTGGTTCTTTATTTGGAGCTTGGTCCGAATATGTTCCTTGCCGTAGATCTTGACGCTTCTCGAGCCAGAAAGTGGAGAAATTAGAATCTTAAGCTATCAAGCAAGAGGCAAGTTACACTTTTGATCATATTGCACCCAATAATTCAATTTATTTATGTTCTGCTTCAAAGTATTATGCATGCCTATTTCTACCAAGTTATTTCAATACTGCCTTTAAACACATAGTTATACCACTTTCTCTCATATGGCCAACTTTGACATTGAACCAAATTTGTTGTCACCTTAGGCAAAATCTGGTTGACCCAATAATGTGAACCAGAATCATTTGAAAAACTCATGCTTAGTTGCTTAGACCAAAAGTATTGATTTGGGGAAATCTTTACCAACATGACCAACCTGCTTTCTTAATGTTTTAACCATGACATTGGGTTGTCATGGAGGTATGAAAGTATTGCTAGGAAGCAAAGAAAAGGAAATGGATTTAGGCTGAGGCTAATTGGTTGGCTTGGTTGGTGCAAGTTTATGCACCGGATCGTGTCGTTATGATAGATCGATGCCCTTGGGTTTGTGGAAGTCGCCCTAGTCATTTGAGGACCGGTCTTTGAGCCACCAATGCCATGCCTATAATGGGCTATGCTAAAACCGTGCAACCACATGTCTCCAAGTGTGGGGCGTGGGACCTGGCCGATTAATTTGCAAAACTCTACCATATGTCGCCCATTGGAGGTGTGGGAGGTCTTGTTTGGCCAATGGTCTTTTATAACCCATCGCTCCCATCGGTGCAAGAGGGGCTTCCACGGATTGCTATCCATAGGGGTTGAAACCTTAGCAAGGAAAGGCGTGGTGGAGCAATGCATTGTAAAGGCCTTGTCATGAACTCTAGACCTCTTACCTTCGGTAGTGAGAGGTGGCACTCACAAGATGCCAAACAAACTAGAGTACTCATGTCGTGTGGGTAAAGTGCACAACCTCCGCAGAGTTAAATCTATTCAATAGCCGTGTCGCGGTCATGGACGTCTTGGCAAAGGCCACTTGAAGTTAGTCGTTGACTTTGGGAATTTCGAAATGATTTTCAACTGCTTTTGGGATTTTATCCCATGGGTTTGAAATTTGGAGCCTAATGTCGAGGGTATCCTTCACCATCTTATGATGAATGTTATCCAACTGAAAAACTGATTTGATAAAATGAATTTTAATTATTGTATTACTGCCTTAGAACTTAATACATGTGTTTGAAATAAACATGGCTTTATGCAAATCAACCATATTAAGTCTTCCATTGTGATATCCATTATGCATGTCATTTTGTTATCCAATCTGGTAACTTATGAGCACGGTTGTTGTGCTCACTCTTGCTTGTTGTTGTCTTTAGCAGGAAATGGAAGCTCTCTGGTGATCTGTTCAGTGGGCCAAGTGGTCCTGATCGACTAGGATTGCGCCCTCCAGCCGATTGCCTGTGGTATATTGGGTGGTCTAGTAGGTTCTTCTCATTGCTGTGAGATAACTTGTGGCTAGTAAGCCTCCTTTTTGTAAACAACTTTGTTGATATTAATAAAGCTTGTATTGTTGAAATGTTACCACTATTGTTTTTGTGAAGAGCTAGCCATGATCCTTGGGACTAGCTCAAGACTCCAGGGACCCCGGAGCAAGCTCTGACCTCTATGTTCTCACGATGGGATGAACGTGGAGGTTCCGAGGTGGTCTCGACCTCCACGACCTCCTCCGAGGGTCACTGGTGGTTTTGGGGTGTCCTCGACCTCCTCGCTTTTCTCGACTGTGGCCGTGGCAGTCCGTGAGTGCTCCTCGGCTCCAAGACCCTCTCAAGTTATGTTCTCTGGACCTCCAGAGGTCCCGCTGGACCTCTGGGAGGTCTTAGGATCGTCCGAGAGGTCCTTTGTGGACCTCCTGGGAGGTCCTGATGGACTTTCCAGAAGGTCATGGAGGACCTCTCGGGTGCCCTAAGGGTGGGTCGTTACAAAAGTGGTATCAGAGCATCACGACTGCAGGTCGCAACCTAGTAGAATGGACGTTAGTGAAGATTTCAAAATTTATTTTACAACAAAAGAAATAACTTGTTCTTTCCTTACCCGGAGTCATCTTTCTATTCTTATCCCTTCTCTCAGATCTTTTCTTACCCTATTTCTCCTTATCATTTTGCTTGCCTCAACGCTTTACAGAGGTAAATGAATTCTCTTTCCTCCGAAAATCCTATAGGACCGAGCCTTTGAGTTCGAGCCTCGATGCCTCGGGAAGAATGGAACCGACCAACATTACGAGCTCTCGAAGCTGCCCTTGTGAGCTTATCAAGACATCCGGTGCAAGTTAGGTAGCTCAAGTCGAGGTGTAGGTGAAATTGAGAAGCAAAGTTTTGAGGATTTGTTGGGATTATTGGAAGTCTTGTGAATACTAGAGCATGTTAGTGAGTGTGTTTGATTGTATTGATTCAAGAAGATTCGAGTAGTGAACTGCATAATTTGAGCAAATCAAAGTTGATCTAGAAGGAAACTTTTGGTGGGTCATGAGAAGATAAGAATTCAAGTAGGGATTCGATTACTAGAATAAATTGAATACCCCAAGTTTGGAGTAGATTGTAATGATTGATTGAAGCCCGATTTGAATCTAAGGGATATACTAGACTTAGATGGATACAATCGAATAGGAAATTCAGTTTTGAAAGGGATCTTGATTGGATTATAGGAATAAGTCTTGATCAGATCTTGAAATTGCATAACGACCGTATATTGAAAGGAATGCTTGAAGGGTATCTTGTTGATATTAAGTTTGATCAATTAGCTGCTAGATGGTTGCTGATGTAGTAATTTATGGGATCAAATTTAAACTTGGACCTAGGAGGTCTTTCATTCCGAAAATGGGGATTTATGGATTGTGTGATCTTCCCCATTGATCAGAACCTAGATTGAATAATTGAGTCCTATTAATTGGGTGACCTTGAGGTATGTGAGTTGGTGGATCATTATTAACCGGTGGGTTGTAGAAGTCTTTTGAAAGGATTTATGATATACTCTTGTGGATGGTAATGTCTGATTAAAAACTGGTGGAATAAGATCAATACTTAGATTCTTTTAAAGGTGTGACTGGGGGATATATATATATAGATTGATGGATCTTAATGACAAGACGCTGTGGATCTAACGAACTTGGGAAGCTTGGATTCTTAGCTCCTAACTAGCACTTGGTACTGGTTAAAGCAAGTGGCTCCAAAAGAGAGAGTGGTTGAAGAAGAAAAGCATTTTCGTCTCTACCCTTCGAGGATCTGCATGCAAGACCTTCGAGGACTGCTTTCACAAACCCAACCCCATAGCCTCAGTGGTCCAGACTTCCTTTATATCGGGAGCCCTTTTTCCCAGCTTAGTGTGCTGATCATTAGGACGTTCCTAGCTATTGAGTTTCTTTGGAGTAAGATGTTATTTGGGTTCTGTGTTGGGTTGTTGCTTGATCTGCTCCCTTTGGATTTCTTTTTGTCTCTTCCCTATCCTTGGTCCTATTCCCTAACTCTCTGGAGCACCCAAACAGATGGACTCTAAGAATGGGAGCAATGTTAACCAAGAAGCCTCTCGCAATATTAGTGCCGAGAGAACCAAGGGTTGTCTACGTAAGTCCTTCGTAACCTAAATCGCTTCTCATCACTGCACTCCAGTGATGCAACAGCTTGATGCAAAGAATTGAATGGCAACATTGTCTCCTTAGCCACACCCTCTCAGCACGTAAGAGCATACTGAAGAGCTATCAAGGATGAGCCACTGGAAGTCCCTCCTAATGAAGATGCGAGCCATGTTATTCTCAAGGCCGTCATCCTTGGAAGTACGTGCATCTGCAGATGTGGTGGACAAGGGCATTTTGCTTATGGATGTCCTCAAAGGAAAGCCGAGCAAGAAATTCTTCGTGTTAGTTGCGCAGTGACACCGACACTATTTTATTAGGTGTTCTAGAAGAAAGGAAACTCAAGATCAAGTCTGCGCTATAACTGTGGCAAGGAAGGCCACTTTGTCAAGCAATGCCCCATGCAAACAAACGTGGCGCCACAAGCGATTTTAGTCCCGAAGATGATCAAGAACTTGAGACCCCATCGCAAGCGGTCAGAATCGCTTCCAAAGAACGAAGATCGAGAGCCCTTGAGGACATATTTGACCTTTGCAAAGACATCCTCGTATGTGGGTAATCAAGCCACCCCCAATCCAGCCGAAAAAGGCAGGACCAGTCTCAAAGCGTTCAACCTTCAAGCTCCCTGCCATCCTCAGGGCAAGGAACATAAAAGGAAGATGAAAATCCAAGTACAAGATATAGTGAAGACCTCCAAAACTCGTGAGATGGTTGGGCCATCTCTCCAGAACAAGACATCAAAGACAAAAGTTCAGTGCTTCAAATGTGCAGATATAGGACACTATGCCAATCGATGCCCTAGAAGACGGCAAGCCATTACTCCGGACAACCTCCCAGAAGTTACTCTCATAGCAACAATAACCCCAAATGTGGGAAGGAAGGCCAATGCAAGAATTATGTCGCAAGTGCAAGAGTACTGTACATGGGATTGCCAATGCCCCAAGATGAAGCAGAAGCATCAAGCCGACTCTAGCACCTCCAAGTTATCCGCCTAGGTCAACCCTGAAGAAGTTCCTCCTATTGCAAGTATCACGTGGTCGTTATTGCAAGGAGTTGGGACATTACGCCAATAAATGTCCAAAAAGGCAAAGAAGAAGTTGTAAGCAAAGCAGCCTCAGATTGTCTCTTTGTCATCCATCTCTTTCTTTTCTAATCTTTTTGAATCTCTGGTCGAGATTCCCTTAAGGGGTAGGTTTGTAACACCGATTTTTAGAGCCTTTTGAAAATTTTCAAAATAAAAAGAACCATTTGATTTTGATGATAATTCAAAGCTTAACTTGAGAATTTTGAATTTGGGATGTTTAAAATGACTAAGCTAAACTTCAACTAAATCAAAGTTTGGTTCTTTTGATGTAGCTCTAGCTCTCTGGAGTTATCTTCCTTTTCTTGATAGGATTTCTTTTCCTTCAGTCTATTTGGACATTTTTATATGTCCAGACCGTCCCTCTTGTTTGACCTTTGTTGTTGTCTGGATCTCTTCTGATCCTAGACCACAATCTTCATTGGCATATTCTTGTGCCTGCACCTCCTTGTTTCTCGATCTAGCCGCACTCCCTCACATCTTTTGCTTGAGTCTCCCTTTTGCTCACTGGAATGCCCGGTAATTCACTTGAACCTACCTGTGGCCAATTGGATCTTCTTTGCATTCGATTGAACCACCTTTGTGCTCAATGGGACCCCTTCTGATTTCCCTCTGAGCCGTCAGACCTCCCATGTGGAGGCCTGAACCGTTCAGACCTCTCGTGATCATCATCCAAGGATCCGGACCTCTTTAGGTCTAGATCTCCTAAGTGCCTGGACCTTCCCTGGTCCAGATCTCCTTCTCTGACTTAGACCTCTTCAGGGTCTAGGTCTCCCTTTTATAACCACTTGAGTTCCTTCTATGCTCTTGTGAATCTCTTGGTGATCACTTGGACTCCTTTTTGCCCCGATCCTTGTAGCCTTCTCTTTGGAAAGGTCCTTCTAGTGCAATCCGATACCACCCCAATTCATGGTAATACCATTCTTTAGGACCTCTCCCATTCGCTCGGACCTTTCCTTTAAGTTTGATTACTTTGAATCTCTTTGTTGGTTTGAATCTCTTTGGATCGACTTCTTTCTGCTCTGCACTTTCTTAAGTCTAAACTTCTTATTGCCTGGGCACCTTTCTATGCCGCACCACTTTTCATTCGAACCTCCTTGTATTCCAAAGGACTTCTTATATGCCTTCAAACCTCCCGAGTTCATTCAACCCCTAGGCATTTCTTCTTGGCGAAAGGAACTCTTTAGGGTTCATTCTAACTGCCACGGCTTTTGATCTCACCCTAGAGGTTGGAGCCTCCTTTGAGTTGCCTTGACTCATGAACTCTGTTGGACCACCTGTGGATCTCCTCCGTGGAATCCTCGCTCTTGGAACCCCACCGTCTCGACCTTCTCCTTTTGGTTGAATCCAACGGTTTGGACCTCTTCTCACTTTGAATCCAAAGGCCTGCACCTCCCGTGCATTATTTCTCTCTCGACCTCCCTTCCTTGACCTTGGCTATTGGACCTCCCTTCGGAGATCCAACCGCCGGACCTCAACCCGCCTTTTAATCTCAACCACGTGATTTCTTTGAAGTTTTGGACCTCCTGCCCAAGACATCCCCGCGGGTTTCTTAAACTGGCTCGGGACCTCCTCGCAGACCTCTCTTGAAGAGATCCTCACCGTCAGACCTCCTGTTGTTGATCCCGACCGTCAGATCTCCCCATGTCCGCACCTCCTCCGCATGTCTGGACCTCCTCAACTTCATACCTCCTTGAGTCGCGGGACTCCTTTGATGAAGTCCCGTTGTCCCAACCTCACCACGTGGACCTCCTCCATGTGTATTTGGACCTCCCCATGTTCGACCTCCTTTGTGTATATCAAGACCTCTTAGTTTCTTAGACCTCCTCATGGGCAAGACCTCCCTATTTTGACCCGATTGCTTTTAGGTTGATCTGCCCCACTCGCCAGCCTTGGTCATTCTCATTTCTCCGCCACGTTAGTATTTTGGGCATTTAATGCATGTCTTGTCACATTAAATGCAATTGTATACGTGGTGTCTACTTTGAATGTGGTCACGTGGTGGTACTCGACATTTTTCTTTGTTCCTTCCCATAGCAACCTGTTGTCCTTCCTCGTACCTTTTACCTGTGGTGGTGGTGACACCGCCTCGACATTCACCCACTTTTGACTCATTTTTATACTTATCCTCGCACGTATGTGTCTAGTTTTCTTCACCCTTTTTGCCTATAATTAGTCCAGTGAGCTCTACCATTTTACCCTTTTCACATTCACCATCCGGCTTTCGCCCGCTGGTCAGTCCAGGAAGACTTGGCTCTCACAACCTTCCCTTCCGCCCATTACCTCTTGTCCTCGTAAGTTCCTTTGGTAATCTGGGCTTCCACTCCGTGTTCACCATCAAGACTGAAGATGATCGTGTCCTTCACAGACCTCCCCGTGGACACCTTCGATTCCTATGGCCCTCGTGATGAGGACCTCCTCTCTCGACCTTGCGCAGAAATTAATTCTCGTGGCCTCTCTGTTTCATTGCCGTGATCACTCCTCTAGGGTCTTTTGCCAAAGACCACCCTCCTCCGTAAGCTTAGACCTACTCCCTAAGACCCTAATCTGAAATTTAGACCTCCTCCGTTAATTGAATTTTGAGGTTCCTCCGAGTTCTTATGATTCTTTGCTTGAGTCTTTGTTGGTTCTTTATTTGGAGCTTGGTCTCAATATGTTCCTTGCAGTGTAGATCTTGACGCTTTCTCGGCGCCAGAGTGTGAGAAATTAGAATCTTAAGCTATCAAGCAAGAGGCAAGTTACACTTTTGATCATATTGCACCCAATAATTCAATTTATTTATGTTCTGCTTTCAAAGTATTATGCATGCCTATTTCTACCAAGTTATTTCAATACTGTCTTTAAACACATAGTTATACCACTTTCTCTCATATGGCCAACTTTGACATTGAACCAAATTTGTTGTCACCTTAGGCAAAATCTGGTTGACCCAATAATGTGAACCAGAATCATTTGAAAAACTCATGCTTAGTTAAGCTTAGACCAAAAGTATTGATTTGGGGAAATCTTTACCAACATGACCAAACTGCTTTCTTTAATGTTTTAACCATGACATTGGGTTGTCATGGAGGTATGAAAGTATTGCTAGGAAGCAAAGAAAAGGAAATGGATTTAGACTCGCTAATTGGTTGGCTTGGTTGGTGCAAGTTTATGCACTGGATCGTGTCGTTATGATAGATCGATGCCCTTGGGTTTGTGGAAGTCGCCCTAGTCATTTGAGGACCGGTCTTTGAGCCACCAATGCCATGCCTATAATGGGCTATGCAAAACCGTGCAACCACATGTCTCCATGTAGGGCGTGGGACTGGCCGATTAATTTGCAAAACTCTACCATATGTCGCTCCATTGGAGGTGTGGGAGGTCTTGTTTGGCCAATGGTCTTTTATAACCCATCGCTCCCATTGGTGCAAGAGGGGCTTCCCCGGATTGCTATCCATAGGGGTGAAACCTTAGCAAGGAAAGGCGTGGTGGAGCAATGCATTGTAAAGGCCTTTGTCATGAACTCTAGACCTCTTACCTTCGGCGGTGAGAGGTGGCACTCACAAGATGCCAAACAAACTAGAGTACTCATGTCGTGTGGGTAAAGTGCACAACCTCTGCAGAGTTAAATCTATTCAATAGCCGTGTCCGCGGTCATGGACGCGTCGGCAAAGGCCACTTGAAGTTAGTTGTTGACTTTGGGAATTTCTCGAAATGATTTTCAAACTGCTTTTGGGATTTTATCCCATGGGTTTGGGCCGAGCCTAATGTCGAGGGTATCCTTCACCATCTTATGATGAATGTTATCCAACCTAAAAACTGATTTGATAAAATGAATTTTAATTATTGTATTATCGCTTTAGAACTTAATACATGTGTTTGAAATAAACATGGCTTTATGCAAATCAACCATATTAAGTCTTCCATTGTGATATCCATTATGCATGTCATTTTGTTATCCAATCAGGTGTAACTTGCGTAGCACGGTTGTTGTGCTCACTCTTGCTTGTTGTTGTCTTTAGCAGAAATGGAAGCTCTCGTGATCTGCTCATGGGCCAAGTGGTCCCGACGACTAGGATTGCGCCTCCAAACCGATTGCCTGTGGTATATTGGGTGGTCTAGTAGGTTCTTCTGGCGTGTGATAACTTGTGGCTAGTAAGCCTCCTTTTGTAAACAACTTTGTTGATATTAATAAAGCTTGTATTGTT